>QUSF01000004.1:36911705-37189406 GCA_003676055.1 Chloebia gouldiae
TTCCTTGATTTGCCCAGCTTGGGTTTTTCCTGGTACATAATTCTTCAGCTATTTACTTTCTGTGCTGGTGAGGGGATCTGAAGACAACAGTCCTGAACTTGTAAGTGCAGTCTTGAAGACTGACATTTAGAGGTGGATAATGTGAGTTTGTGTTGTCTCCTTCAGAATTCCGGAGGATAAAAATTATTGTGTCTTCTGAGCAGCAATTTTCTAAAAATCTGAGAAAATAAAGTCAGTGTCTGTTTGCAAAAGTCTTTTTGCTTTTACTACTCACCCTTCTGCTAAACTCCTAATATGGAAGCCTTTGAGTCAGATATTGAGTCAAGATATTCAGTGAAGCTCTGGTAACTACTGTATTTTAGTTCTTGTTTGATAAAGACCTGACAATTTTCCTTTTTCTAAAGACACTAATGTCCAGAGTGACAACCAGAATGATTGAGGAATGTGAAGGGAAAAAAAGTTAATGTGCTTTAGTCTTATATCTCAAAGGAAAACACTCTAGGAAATCTTTCCTCTACTTAAATCCACATTTATATTCTTACTGTGTTTCTGTTTTAATAGTAAGGCATACAACTAAATGAGTATTTCATGGATGTTTGCAGCAAACAAGTGTTGTGTTTAGGCTGAATATGATCTGTCTGTTTTGCCACAAATGTGTTGTACCGTGGATATTTTAAAGACTGGACTACATCCTGAATCCCCATTGCATTCCAAATGGTTGCATGCAATTGTGGAAAGGATGTGGGAGAGCAAAGGGAAGAGATGTGAGGGGCATTGCCTTGGTGTGAAACTGGTACAGCAAGTCCCTCACTTGCTTCTGCTGTGTTTTCCTACACCAAGTGTGGGACATCCTGTCAGTAGCACTTCCAGCTTGCATCAAATTCAGGACATCCCATGACAAACTCATTAAATAATAACTGCAGTTTCATTAAGGGGTTGGACTTTTCATCTGAAGTGCAGCCCATGATTCAAACCTTATACCTACTGAATACAGACAGGAGGCAAATATTTAAACATTGATGCCCTGACTGTTATCTCTGTATTAAAAAGCAGTTCACCACATCAAGCAAGGAGGGCTGATGCATTGAACTGCAGAGAGGTTTTTAGAGGTGAAATATGGTAACTTAAGGGAAACTAGGGAGAAAAGCCATAATATTTCTCAGTGCTAATGGCTTTAGGTGAGTATTGTATTTACTGAAGAGACAGAATGATATCTCCCCAAATAATTTGCTATTACCTAGACATGGCTTTTCTGTTCATCTGTTTTTGGACTTCTTTAATTGTGGCAAACTTTCAATCTGCCTATGAGAGAATTGGTCACTATTAGAGTTCTCTGTAGGCTGCATGTTAATACTTAATTGCAGCTTCAAAATTTTGAGAAACATAGAGGAATTTCATATGCTGCCTGGGCAACCAAAGCCGGTTCTCTAACTCTATAATTTTTTTTTAAAGGAAACAAATATTTTTCTAAAGGAGTAATTAATTTTTTTATTAAAGTGCATGTGAGTAACCTACTTTAGGAGATCTTAAACAAAAAATGAAGCTATTTTTAAAATAAATCAATTGATACTAGGCACCACTACTTAAAACCTAGCCTATCTTACCCCTTGTCCAGAGGATTTAACAATAAATCATGGACAAATGAATTTTATTGTCCTTTCACATATTCTTTTTTTCCTGCCACTAGTTTATAATTACCAGATATATCAAAAAGACTTATTGTATGTGTATAATGACACAAAAAGATGGAGAATTTGGAGTTGAAAAAAAACATGGTATACTTAATATTAGCACTGTATTTTGCTAGAAGAAACAAATCTTAAGATACTCAGTGTTCAAAAAGAAGGATAAAGGGAGAAAGGAGATATTACTAAAGTTATGGGAGTAAGATTGTTTAAAATAAGTCTGTGCTACAACATGTACCAAGGGTATTATTAATGAGAGTGTATACTGTTGTATGCCAATATAATTTGTACTAAAATATTGTAGTTAAGATGCTGTAAGCATCTTGAAATTCAATACCTGAATTTTTGCCAGAAGTAAATTTTAATTTAAAGGATCTAGGCTGATCCTAGAGTCTCCATAAATGCCAGATAGAAATTCTTTTCAGATTGCAGACCTGCCCATTTTATTCCTCCCTGTGAGATGCACATTGACCTTCACAGAATCTCAGAGTGGCCGATCCACCAGGGCCCACCTGAAACGAGAGCAGTGGCCAGTAGCCAGGGGACTTACAGAGGGTCTGGTGACCCCTCAGTGAGGTCTCTGGTTTGAGCTCCAGGTAAGCAGCACAGCTCTCTGGAGAGTCAGGGCAGTGCAGGGGTGTCCCTGCAGCTCTCGGGGGAGAGGTGCCTGCTGCTGTCACCTGCTGCCTTTGCTCAGTTGTGCTCTTGTCACACCGGGAGATGTGCGCAGCTCCAGCATCTCTCCCTGGGCTCGTATTGTGTGCTCGCTTTTCCTCAAAGAATGTAAAATCATGTTTATTTTAGTAGATATGCCGAGAAGAGTAAAAGTTTCTTAGTGTGGAGGATTATTAAAGAACTTTCAAGGTGAAGTTCAATTTTAATACCATGACCAAAATCTGTCACTCTAGCTTGATTACCTTGCCCCTACCTGGGTGGAGGACAGAGGTTGCTGCTAAACCGGTTCTTCAAATGATTTCTTTTTGCTGGGAAATTTTGCTAGTGTGTAAATCATCAAAAGACTGAAGGAAGGAAGAGGATAGAGGGAGAAAATAGCTGGAGAGAAGCTAGTATTGCCAAACCCTTTGGGAATCTCTAGGTATTCTGCTTCTTTTCTAGATCAGAATGAAATTTAAACTTCTAATTTATCTTTCTAACTATTCCCATAGCCTTTTCAATTGTTACTTGAACCACCATTATTAGAGAAAAAACAGGAGAGTTGGGAAATATCTTAGTATCCCAGCAAATCCATGTGGTTATCCACATACAAATAGCACACGAGAATTACCACTTGAAATATTTGAGCCCATGTCAGACAGCTCTTTCAACCTTATTTTCATACTGCAACCACTTGCATTCATGCTCACCTTATAATGATTCCACTTTTCCATAGCACATGACTGAGCATTCTAAATTGGTTTTAAAATACTTTTTCTATTATTAAAAAAAAATCTAGAAAATAATCCCAGACTTATAACATTGATATTTTGCATCATTATTTTCCTCACATCCACAGTTTACACAATACCAAGTTTGAGATGTTTTTGCAGCATGTTGTTAAAAGCCATGGAGGAATTTGACACCAAAGGTATTGCCTTTCTGGATGGATTTTTTTCACTTCTTTTGGTTCTCATTAGTATTTTTAAAATGGCAGAATGTTGTATTAAACTACTTTATCACATTCAGACATCAATTTGTTCATTTGAAAATTTATACATTTATACATTTGTGCTTTCCTTCCATGGTTCAATGAATCAATTGATTTTTTCCTGGCATCAGCAATTTCAGAAGTGTTATAATGAGTAAACCTAGAAAGAATTTGTGCATTGCTATGGCTTAGTCAGAGGCATCAAAGGTCTGGTGCAACAAAAAGAAAAGACATTCCTTAAACTGAAAACACATAATAAATGTAATTAATTAGAGTTGAGGAGGGAGTAACAATTCATCTTATATAGGAGCACTGAGTGTTTATAAATTAATGCATTTATCATGGTTGTGTTGTTTTGGTGTTTGGACCCAAGTGGTTGCTTGAAATAATAATGCCTTACGGAGGTTTGGTTCAAATTTTAGAACATACCTATTTCTTATGCAGTTGTATGCAAGGAGACCTCCATGGGAGTTTAGGTGTTCTGAGGACTGACTAAAATCCTCAAAAAAAAAAAAGCTTTTAAAGTATCAATGACATATACACTCAGCTCACAGCAATAACAACTCAAAGCCCAATGGAAGTGCAAGTCAGCCTGAATATATGAAACACATATTGTACATATCTGCAACAACAGAGGAGGTAATTCTGTAGAACAGAAGTACAGTGGAGATATGCCTTTTTTTCTAAGGGACATCACAGAAGATATGGCAATTTAGATAAGCTTTTCACGGATTGCAGTGACTCCACAGGGCATTGAACTGCTGATAGCCATCATTTACCCTACAAAGCTTACTTGCAGCATTTTCAGAAATTCTGTATATCTAAATTTTACTTTCCATCCATACACTTACAGAAACAATATCAACATTATTGTTCTGTTCATAAAAATACATTAAAGTGAACTTGTGAAAAATTTTGCTCACATGAGCAATTGTAAAGCATTTTAGCATGTACCTCAGTGAGTGTTATTTTGTGCTGTAGGACTTGCAAGCACCTTCTACCTGTTCATTACAATGTCACATTTTGAAAAATACTGTAGTCGTAAACAATTTCAATTTTTAAGAGCAATTTGATTAAATATTTAGCTGCTAATAATAGTTTATGTGAAGAACAGATTCTGATATTTTGATTACAGCATTTTCTGTGTATTAGAAAGGTCAAATATTTGTATTTGTCAGAAAGACTATGTAGTTGTCATTTTTACAATTCCTAATAGTTTAGTAAAAAAACTAAACAAAACACTCTTCTAAAAATTTTCAATGGCAAACCAAGAAGCAATGATCAAAGATTTCATCTGTTGCTCAAAAAAAAAGCATAAATATTAGAAATTTTAGGAAGATGGATCTTAAAGGGATGCCTCCTCTTATTTTAAATTATAAGAAGTCTTCTTTCTGGCAAAATAGTGCACAAGAATGTTATTAATAACTTTTAAATTTATTAAAAATTCTGCAAGGTAAAATTTCTTTTGTTTTAATTCTATGTTAAATAGACTTCTCTGAAATATACAGAAAATACAAACCTAAAAAAAAATTAAAACCAAATTAAATGTCCCTTTTTTAATCTCCTGTAAAATAACTTTAGCTTGGAATATACAGAAATCATGCTAACCATGAGTGATGCTCTGTGTGTCCAAATTCTCTTTGCCAAAACTATCCAACAGTGGATAGTGCAGTGGACACATTGTTGGGATCATATCTATATCATATCTATATTATTTACTGAAAATCTGCATGTAGACTTTTTTATAATAGATAGTACTTGTCTGGAAGAAAACCACTGGTGTCAGTTTCATCCTTTCTTTTAGTATTTATAATGAATTCTTTGATACCTACTTTTACCTTTTGGGGGACACTTATCTGTCTTTACATATTCTTCCAATCCCTGGAAAAGTTGAAAGCACTTACAATTTTATAACAGTCTATGACAACCATATTACTTTGTATAAATCTAAAGATTTCCAGCTTTCCTTTGTAAAAGCAGTAGTTCTGTCACAGCTTCTTGAAGAAGTGTTATTTTTTCTGTATGCATTTCAATTTCTCTGAACATGACTTCCCACAATCTTTTATACTTACAAGAAAAAGTATTGCTGATTTCAAGTCTTATTTCAAAGTCAGCCTTCCATTCAGAAGGATTAAAAGTAGTATTACTCATTTTGTGGGTCATGATGTGTATGTGAGAAAACACGGGCTCTTTTTAAAGGCACGCAATCTTCTTATGTGTGTTTGATTTTCCTGGAGTCTCTCTGAATGATGGTCTTTCTTGACACAAGACAATTCAAATTTGTTATTTTTTATTATAAGCACTCTTAATAATTTCTAGAGATACTAAAGCACTAATATTTCATACTCACTCAACTTAGGGAAAAGGAATGTGTTTTTTAGATCTAAATAACTTTTAGAAATATTTAAAGGTAAAATTACAATAGGTTTTTGGACTTTCTGAAGTTTTCTAAGTCATGCCATTCTATGTTTTTTGGTAGATTGTCATTTGGTCTTTTTAATTACTTCTTAGCTCATAGAATTTGACACTTATACTTCAGTTCTGCACCCAAAGAATTATATGTACTCTAACATTTAAGGAGACCCACCCATCTCCAATCTCCCAAAAATGCCCCAAACTATTATTTGGAACCTGATAAATAAAATAAATAATAGCATTTGCACCAAGTAAATAAATTATTTGTGTTTCCCTGACCATTTGATAGCCAATGTGGTAGAACCTGAATGTATATTGCTATGACTATCCAATAAAAACTTCAATATAAAATAGAAGTCTTTGCACAACTGTTAACTATGAACTCAACAGTGTTTAAAATCATTATTACATATGTTGCTCCATGCAGATATTAAGTGTAATATTCCGTTTCAATGGGCTGGGAAATTGCATTAATCTACCTCATAGAGAACTTCCACATGTATGTTGAGAATTCATCACACCTTCCCTTGTTTGCTAAATACACAAGGCTAGGATATCATTATAATTTTTATCTACAGCACCAGGTTTCTAGCTTTAACTCTGGATGTTTCATTTTCAAATATAGGCTGGAATAGAAGCTGTTAAATAAGGAAAGAGTTAATCCAGTATACCATCGGCTATGGATTCCTTATAATTGAACAAACTTCTTTATTATCAGTATACACAAAAAGCTTGCAAAACTTCCTCTTGAATCAGAGGCTGATTCAATTGCTGAATTTTGGCTGAAACAAATCTACAGTTTTAGCCTACTATTGTGATTTTCTGAAACAATCTCAACAAAATGCAGAAATTATTTTTTCAATGCTTATGAGAACCTTTGCTACTCTACTGAAGTGCCCCTTGTATGATGCATCAGTTTCTGTGCCTGATATTGCATACCTGACCTTCTAAGAATTACCAGGAAGTACTTGGCTGTTATGAAGTAAAATAAGTCAGACATAAGCTGTAGCTCCTATTATTTGCAGACAAATTGACTGAAATTAAATAAAAATTAGTATCTGAAAAAGGGTGTAGAAGAGAACAAAAATTCATAAGGAAACTTATTTAATTATTGCATTTCACTAGTGAAACATTGTCAGCCACAGCAATTCCACTTTGTAGGAAACTGAAGTGGAATATTTACCATGACAGAACCTGATGTAAGGGACTGGATATTTGCGAAGCAATGAGTGATAAATCTAAAAAGCAGAAAAGCAAAATAATGAGAAAGTCTACAACTGCTTTATAGTCATCAATTTTTGTTAGGAATGGCAAACAGCAATGTTATCACCTGCCAATGTCTTGCCCTTTCATATGAGTCAAAATTACAAGAGCACAAAGTGTCAAGAAAAGTAGTCTTATATGTGTTCACACATAAGAAGTTCTTTTAGTATTGCTCATTTTTTGGTGGAAGTGAATTTGCAATTCTTTTAAGTTTTACTAAGTTTTTTACAAAACTAAGTGGGAAAAACAAAAAGCTGCAACTAAAAAAGCCCAAACTTTTAGAGGCCTGTATAAAAATTTGCAGAAGCAGTTAGAACAATTGTTGAATACAGTGTAATAAGCACTTTGGGCAAGAAGCAAATGTTACATTTTAGTGTAACTGCCAAATCTCGCCTGACTATAGTAGCCATGGTAAGAAAATATTGCAGTTTCAACTATTTTTCCCAAGCCAGATGGATATCCCCTTAGTTGGGGTTTTTATGGAAAATCTTAACAAAAATGTGGGTGTAACCAGAAACCTACTACCTTTATTTGAAATATGCCCTCTGTTTCAATGATTTGTCCCATAAGTGCATACATGTTCTGACTGAAAGTTATAAATGGACTCTGAATGTTTTGCCCTCCAGACTGCTTTTATGTTCTTGCAGACTTAAATAACTGTGCCTGAAAAGTTTCAGAAAAACTTTGCAGTGGATGTGCTTTCTTGTCAGTATGTTACATAATTATTAGCGATGTTAAAAATAGGTCATAGTATCTTAGAATCACTAAGGTTGAAAAAGACCCTTAAAATCACTAAGTTCAATCATTAGCCTAACAACACTACCAACTTCACCACTAAACCATATCCCTAGATACCAAAGACACACAGCTTTTAAATACCTGCAGGGATGGTAAATCACTTCCCTGGGCAGCCTGTTCCAATGTTTTGATCCCTGTGTCAGTGAAGAAATTTTCCCTAGTAGCCAGTCTTATCTAATCTATCTAATGCCATTCTTAAAAGTACACCCCAGAACAAATTTTGATGAAAAAAACACCTGTGAAGGCTCTGTGAGTGATAAAGTCACAGTAATCACACCTTTTTCTGTCCCATTTCCAAGTCTATAAGCACTTCACCTGAAAGGTCTGGTAGCCCTTATGCAAGTAGCTCCTGGGATCCATAAAGAAAATCCTTTTAGAGGAACAGTTAAATCGATTGTTAAATTTTAAATGTCTGCCTGTAGTATGGACTCTTAAGTGCCTCAGGGCTTTGAAAGAATTAAAATTGGTTCTCTCTGAATAGTCATGTTGCTAACCAGGATTTTAGATAGTTTTTCATCTGCCCTGCTGATGTCTCAGTGGGTGGCCTTAGGGTATGACAGTCAGTTATTGTTGAGATGCAATGAAATTCCATCAAGTATTTGTGAAAATCACTCACTGGGTTCCTGCAGTAGCTGGTAGTTGTTTGACATTTTGAAACTGTTAAGTAAACTATAACACATTTAATCATAACACATCTCTTTTTCATTACAAGACCATATTTAAACTGACTTTCTATCACACGTATTTAGGAATTCTTTGGATTACTTAGGGTGGATAACACTAAAATAATTAATGTGATACAGAACTGTTCCTGCTGAGTGAAATCACATTTTGTGCTTCAGAAATAAAGAATTAAAACTAAATATGAAGTGCCTGGCACAAAAACACAGAGTGTTTCTCTACAAAGTGACTATGTGTCAATGACTTTTCCACAGGATTCTGGCACAGAGAGCAGTCTTTCTCTCTCCTGGGTTAATTCTGGCTAGACTCAGCACAGCAGCACAATATGTGGGCTTTGCAACCAATATATAGATTCACTACAGGTAAGAGAAAGTGCTTTGCCCTTCTACTTTCCCCTACTATTTGATAGAATAAAGGCAAAAGAAAAAAATTGTGGAGATAATATCAATATTCACTCACAGGTAGAGATTCTATGAAAAATAATGAGAAGCAGTGTAAACTAGCACTAAACCTTTATGTGAATTATGCACAGAAGATGATAGTTAGAGTTTCAAGTTTTTCTCTAAGATATCTTTATTAATAGGAGTTCATAATTGCTGTGGCAAAGTTAATTTATTTCGTAAGTAAGTTATATAAGTGGAAAGAGGTGTGAAGAAATACAATTAAAGGTGAAATTATAGACAGGTGAGCAGTAGAGGATTCTAAATAGATGCACCACATTTTAGGATGCATAAGGATATTTTCAGTGCAACAAAAGATGTAATAGGTAGGAAAAGAAGAATTAAAATAAAAATGAAATGTTCTGTTAACTAGGATATCAGTTTATATAATATGTTTTGGGAAATGGTGAATTTGGCAGTTTAGATAACTTGGTAAATAAAAAATGTAGAATAACAGAAAATCTAGCACTGAAAGGAAGTGCTCTGCATAAGCTAATTGCCCTTCTCATCTTTTGAATATGTAGCTCTATTTCTCACTTGAACTGGCTAGCTTGGACAGTCTGGTCATTTTCTATTTTTGCTCATATGCTTTTAACTTTGACCATCTCTAAGCTGTGTCGTAGAAAGCAGCACTGTCAAAGAAATGCTCTCTCCTTGGAGCTGTAATTTTAAATTGTGAATGATCAAATTAGTACTGAGCTTTTCTAGAACTTTTTTTTTTCTATATAGCAGCTGGGCCTGCTTCCATTCAGACTGCTCACAATGGATAGATAATAGTGTAAAGTGTGAGTATGTGGATTTGCCATGCAAGGCAAGCCACTGTCTGATTGCTGGGGCACTCATCTGCCACTAGGTAGATGCAAACTGTGGTGGCTTCTCAGCAAGAAACTTTCTACTTATGGTCAGGAGGCATGTAAAATTTAAAGTGCATTTCCCAGCAAACATATGATGGATTGGAAGATTATTATACTCTGAGTACTTCCTAGTGACATGTATTTTACTAGAAGCAAATATCTGTGTAGCAATTATCTGCTGTCACTACTTGCTACAGTCTTGACAGCTCTCCCACACTAAGCAAAGTCAAAATAAAAAAATAATTAGTATCAAGATTTTTCCTCAAAGTTTCCTATGACAAATAGTATCAATGCAGAATGAACATTTTTACATTATTGGCTTGTGCTGGAAGACATGTTCCTTGCATTAAACATTCAGGCCCTGTGTACATATAACCTTATGTACCTAGAACCCTGCAGGGCTATTTGGAGTGATGTCACTTGTTAGGGGAGCTGGAATATTTTATATGTGCAAGTTTCTTAAATGAGGACTGCATGTGAACTTGACACTGTCTGGTCACATAAAGAGAAACTTGGCTAACCACCTGGGAGGTCTTGGAGGATTTACCACAAAGTGCATATTTGGTACTTCTAGCACATTCCTGACTGGTCTAAATTCAGTGGAAGTAATTCTGATTGCATACAAAACTGTGATAATCATCCTATGTGATATAGCTGATTTGTCTTGTTTCACTTATTGTTTATGTTTAGGAAGATTTTTTTTTATTTTGTTTTTTCTTAATTCATGTCTAAAACCACATTTGTTTTCAAAGACATATGCTTACTTTTCCAGAATGTCCTTGGATTCTGGCAACCCCAAAGGTGAGCAGACAGAAAATCAGGCAGTCTGCTGTTTATAGCCATTCTACATTTACTCAGTAATTCATCAAAACCAATCTGTTTTTGCAAAATGCTTCTGTTTGGCAAATGAGTGTTTTGTGACAAAAGCTCAGTTTAATTAGAAAAATCCTGTTTAGTTCTATTCATTATATGGTAGGAGAGAGACAAATCAGATGCATTTCAGTCTACTAATCACAGAGCATGACTGAATGACTTTGAATCGTACCTCTATCCTCTTTCTCTTATTGCTGTGATTGATACCAAAATGAGAGCTATGAAACCTTCTGGCTGCATTGCAAGTTTTTATATTGGCAGCTGTCAAACCTGCATTTTCAAAATTAGCACTATGTACTTAACACCTCATGTGTGGAACATTGTCCTCTGAGCTAATGTTGCTTGAGTGTGCTTTGAAGGCATCATTTGCAGGTCACTTAAATTTCAGATGATTCCTCACTGTGGTTATGTTGGTTGACAACATGTGAAGTACACATGAAAAATAATACATTTATAAAGGGAATTTAGGCTCGGGTTGGGACAGTATTTAAATATGATCTTAACTTGGAAAGACTCAGGTATGGGACTGCAGTGGGATAAATGTACATAAATATTTTCTTGAATTATTGACCGACCACTGAATACTTCATGATCAATCATCAAAGGAAGCATCTAAATAGTCCACCGAACCTAAAAAAATAGTACAGGTTGGGATATACACTTGTGCAGCTCGTGCAAAGACACTTGATGTAGCCTGAGGACAGCTTTGCACAATCACAGGTCTGAATAACTTTCAGGGGACCAGTGCAGAAGAAACAACAAATAAAAATTCCTTGGTGTTACTATATTTAAAGAGTGACGAAAGTAGTATATAGAGGAATAGCTCTGTGAAACTTTATAAATTACTGCAAATGTAGATATCTGACAAATGCATCTTTTCCTTCAATCTAAAGCCTACTTTTTGTTCTGATGCACTAATAAACAATGAGTTTTTCTTCAGTCTCTCCTGCTGATATCTTGGTGTTTCCAAAAATAAGTTAAATTTGTGCATTTTTTTCATTATCCTTGTCTTACTAGTGAATGAAAGAAGAAAAAAGAAAGTTGAAGGGAAAGAGGGAGAGAAATACACGTTTGGCTTTTTGTCTTTCTTTGCTTAGATCTGCGAAGTAAATTTATTTCAGCTCTTGGCTGAAGAATAAAAATAGAGAAACAGAAAATGTTTTTAACTAAACAGTTCACATTCTTTCTACTGAACAGTGTTGGCTGCCATCAAAATATCTACTATATGGTAAAGCAAACAGAGGTTGTGGTAGAAGGTAAGAAAAGGTATTTTCTTTTACCTACTTTGGTTTTACTCCTGGGCTTGTATTCATTCCCATCTTCAAATTTTGCAACCAAAAAGGTCAAAAAGTAAGCTTTAGGACTTGGCTATGCAAATTAAATATGTGGTGTGGGGGAATAGGGTTAGTCACCTAGTATGCCTGTATCATCATAGAGTATTCTGACCTGGAAGAGACCCAAGAGAATCATCAAGTCCAACTCTTGACCATGCACAGGATGCCCCAATAATCCCACCATGTGCCTGAGAGCATTGTCCAAATACTTGGTGAACTCAAGTTTGGCGCTGTGACCACTTCCCTGGGAAGTCTGTTCCAGTGCCCAAACATCTCTGTGTGAAGAACCTTTTCCTGGTATGAAGCCTAAACCTCTTCTGACTCTTCATGCTGCTCCTTTGGCTCCTGTCAGTGGTCACCACAGAGTGACAGGACACCAGAGATCAGTGCCTGCCCCTCCTCTTCTCCTCATGAGGAAGATGTAACTGCAATGAGTTCTCCCCTCCATCGCCTCCAGGCTGAGCAGAACAAGTGACCTCAGCCACTCCTCTTATGGTTTCCCCTCCAGATCCTCCAGGACCCTCATGGTCCTCCTTCTGACTGGTATATTGGTATGATAGATGAGAATTCAGGTATATATAATAAACATAGTGCTTAGCCATTAAATTAAGAGGCTATTTACTATTTTTCTTGAACTCCTCCTTTAAGACATGCATAAACTTAATTTGTCAATGTTCTTCATTAAGAGAAACTTGAATGTGTAAAATAACTAAAAAGAAAAAAGATAGCATGGTGGCTTACAAACCTCTTACAGTTATGCTAAAAAATGCAGTTCTCTGGCTGATCTGGGACTCCAAAAGGAAAAGCTAATGTATTTTATATCCCATGAATGGGAAAGTTCATTAAACTTCAGGCTTCTTGGAAAACAGTTTAGTATTGATTGTGTTTAGGACCAGAGGGCTAAGAACTGGAAGGCTTGGTAACTGTTTCAAATTCTCACACAAATTTGCCCTGTGAACCTGGAAAAATAAGTTAATTTACAGTCTATAGTTTGAACCAAGTAATTTTTTTAAGTCAGTCACTTTAAGTGATTTATGAAAAGAAAAATTATTTAATTTCTTGATCTTTTGAGTTTAAGTACATCTGACTAATGTGGATGAGAATTGCTACTGCTGGATTTTCTCAGTGAAAATAAATTCTATTTATCACAAGCTTAAATATGGATAGAGATATCAGTAAAATACCTCAGACTTCAAACCATGGAATACATGCCATTGCTAGCTAACTGCTTTTATTTGAGCCTGGTTACCAGAGATTTTTAAAACTTTTGATATTAATCATTGTTTCCTAAGACAGAATGTTAGTAAAGGTTTCTGACATTTTCAGAAAGTGACTACAGATGGCTTCACTAAAATTTGCTGAAACTAGATGAAATCTTTCTAAAATATTGGAACCATGTTGTGGGCTGACCATCTAGTGATGGTCATTAAAATCCATTCTATGATTTTAGCTGTCACGAAAGTCTTCTGGATCAGGTTTTGTCTTAATTGGGGCTTTGGGGTTCTTGTTTGTTTCTTTGTTTATTAGTTTGTTATTGATTCCTGGGCACAGTAAAACAACTGACTCATTCTTCTAGGGAAACATTTTTTAATAAATGACAAGTGTGCCCCTGGGAGGCCAGGAGAGGTGATGTATTAATGCATTTTATTGATATATCTAGATTCCCATGAGCCCTAGCTTGATAGCATTGTATAAGGTTTTGTGGGATACAGATAGAAAAAACTTTTGAGAAAGGTTTTCTTGCTCTCCTCTGCTTACCCTTTTCACTATTTTATCCACACTTTTGTGGTATCATCTCTACAAATCGAAGAGGGCTTTCACTCTGTTCTGTTTTAAAATCTCTTCTAACAATAAACAGGTAAAATCAACTGGTACTGCAACACAGAAAATTTATTTTATTGAAGGGCTTTATTAAAAAATATCAAGACAAGGAATAAGAACCAGATCTTACAAAGTGATGGAAATGGAAACCTAACTTTGTCTCAAAGTGACAGCCAACATCTTCACTGCTGATATTACCCAGGAAACAGTAGTAACCTTAACTACACAGGAAATTTTGTCCTGTTTCTTAAGAAAAATGTTGGCAAATATACTCCAGATAAAACCTGAAATAGGTAATCCATGAAACACACATCCAGGCATATTGCTGGGATTGCTGTACAGGATTGCTTATTTTCCACTAGTGATCATCACAGTTCTTCATATATAAGTGTACAGAGAATGTAGAGCAATTTTGCAATGTATAACAAAAAATATCTTTGGCTTTTAAACAGCTGATAGGTGAACCATAAAAACATCTTTAGATGATTTCTTTCATCTTCAGTCACATTCTTCTTGAAAATAAGCTGCTGTTTATGTGATAAGAATTTCAGGGAGTGGAGAGTTGAAAGGGCAAAGCTATGTGTTTTCTGCATGGGTTTAAGTACAGGAACATGAAAACAGGTACCTCTGCTATTTATTGGTCAATAAAAATAAATTAAGAAATGTTTAAACAACAGATTACTTAGTCCCACTGAAGCTCTATGAAATTTTCTACACTGATTTTAATGGACCTGAGATTTCATCTGAAATGCTCGGCTTTCAAATCTTAAGACACTTCCATGTTAACTCAGCCTTCAAATGAAAACTGTGTCACTGGTTCTTTTGTGGAACCTATCAGTCTCCTGGTACTCTTGTAACAAATATTGCTAACCACACAATGCCAAAGATCTTCTAGCATTCATAATTCCTTTAAACCTGTGCATTGTGAAATCATTTTGGAAATGATTGGCATCATTTGGAAATGATGCCATGACAGCATGTGCATGATATCAAAACACACTAGTCAACCCCTAAGACAGCTCCCAAGGCATAAACTATAAGGGTTCAAGCCATTCCAATTTTTAACCAGACTTTCCAGTTGAGCAATTTCTTCTATGAATTTGGAAGAATGCAATTGAGATTCAACATATTTGGAGCTGAGCAGTTTTTAACTCAGACTATTCTTGAATTCTGTTTTAAATAAAGCCTAGTTTGCCTTCAGATTTAATGTGGAATTGGAGTTTTGGGAGCTCCAGGTAACCACTGTTTTCAATGAGAAAATCGCTAACTGCTACTCCAGGCTATGTTTTATTAATTTGCTTTTCTTTGACTATGAAACAAGCATTTAATATATTTCATAAATCTTCTGTTTTAATTCTCCACACAATATGATCAGTGCAATATTATGTGTAATATTCAGTAGCATTCTCGAGGTGACTATTAAAACATCTTCCATGTGTCCTCCCAAATTTCCCTACATTTTGCTGTATATCTCACTTTAAGATTTTTGCATATCTACTTCATTCATTTGAACAATTTGGTATTGTTACAGACTGTGTTTGACTACATCTCAGTCAAAAGTAGTAATCATCTTTATCTGAAATAGTATAATTAATGGAGGTATCCACCATAGCCTATTAAGCTATGGCATTTCGATTTATTTCCTTTTAATTTTTTATTTACACGTCTTGCTGCAAATTTCTTTGGCACTGAATGAAGTGGCATAGCTTGACATTACAGGTTGTTCTCCAATATTCCCTTTCTGTATTTGTCCATTTGTTCATTTAATTTCACATTTCACCTTATAATTTCACATATTGTGTATTCTTGTTCACAATATGAAGTAATAATGTAAGCTTCTATCAGTATGTTATGTCCTTTAATCATTGTTTGCTACTCATATAATTGAAATTCTCCTTTTTTAATTGCCTTGAACAAGAATTGTCTTGAAGAAGTTAAATTCCCCTCTTGAAAGGCATGTGCCTTCACTTCAGGTTTAACTAACATTTATGATCAAAGCTAATCAAATTCAGGGACATTCAGCTATATCTTTAAAGTTAATATTAATTGTCCATATTAATTTTCCATACCACTACATTTTCCCAAGTTTTAAACAAACTAATCTTTGAGTGTTATTTTTAGTATTCAAATCAAGTGTTATCATTTGATATGGTTTCAGAGTGAATAGCTGATACTGTAGGTTCAATTTCTATCCTTGACTGAAAAGAAGGGTAGATCAGTAGTTGCTCCTCTGTTCACTTAATTGTTCTTTGATGTACATACTTTGCCAAATACTTGTAAGTTATTTTGTCCTAGGTAGCTTCACAGACAGCATGATGAGTTTTACTCTTCAAAATATTCACTGTAACATTGAAATTTGCTTACAGCTCAGATTTAAACTCTGTTTGCTCTGTGGACCAGATCCAATCCTAATTAAGGGGAGGCACTTCCATGGTACACTACACAGTCCAAAATAAATATCTATTCTAACACTTATATATGACTTGCTATTTTCAAGATTAATTTAATGTTTTTTTTAAATAAAAAATAATTTAGTCTATTATAGCATGTTTTACAATATAGATATCTTATGGCAGAGTCATTCTTTCTTGAAGTGCAAATACTTGAATATTACATATATGATTCTAGTGGGGTTTTGGGAATCTGCTGAAATAAAACTTCCAGTAACATTTTGTGAAACTAAAATTATTGCAATTTTAAACTGAATCATTTTAATTTAGTAATTTTGTACTACTGAGTTTAGCAACATAGCTTTATTGAAATTAAGATAATGCTTGTTAATGAAATATGAAATGTCTTTTTGTCAGATTGCAATTAGCAGCTTTGCTTTTTGTATTTTGTTCCAAATGTAAGTCAGTTTGCTTGCTATGTTTTAGGTTTTTTACATTCATTCTATTTTATCACAATACTGTCAACTCTCTAGCTAAGACAAATTAATTCTGAGCTGAAAGTAGTATCAAAATTCAAATTGCAAACTAATGAACTTCCATATATTCACATTGCATATACCAATCAGAAAAAAAGTCTATTCTTTTGCATTCCACACATTAATGAAGAGATATTTTAAGCATTGCAGTAAATTTTTGAAATTTTGTGACCTGCTTTTCATATTATATATTTGATATTAACTATAGAAGTTTGCTTAGGAAATTATATTTTACATGTGCAGGTTAAAAAAATATGAAAAAAATCAAACAATTGCACACCAAAGCAACTATGTCAGTTGCTTTGGTATTTATGTCACAGGATTATTTTGTGCAAAATTTCAAGTACTATGAGTAGAATGCTCTTCAGTGCTTTAAAAATGGTGTGTGTAGCAAACTTTATTTCAAACTAATGAACATTAACAGAAGAGAATTCTTTTTAGGCACACTCATTGAAGAACAGGGATGCTGAATGTGGCTGAGAGGTCTCAGGAATTAAATCCAACATAGTCCATGGCCCAAATGCAGCTCAGTTGGTCATTGATTTACTTGGGAGAAAGTAGGACAAACCTCCAAAAGTTCATTCCTCATATTCAGATTTCCACAACTTAAGGGATATCCTCCCTTATACACATAGATTAATCAATTTAAACTTTATAATATAAATTGTTGCTAAAAAAAAAAATGGCAAAACAACAGCACCACATATTGAAATAGACCCAATTACACACACACATACACACACGCACACGTACACACACAGACAAACACACACATACACAAAAGTGTGATTCAGGAAAGTATTTCTGTGGCTGGAGCTGGTAGGATTGCTGTGTTGCTCCTTGGCTTTTTGAAAAAAAATTTTGCACACTTTTCTCAGACTGCTGTATAGGCAAGAACTTAGAAAGAAATAATTTCATTACCAAAGACACTTCAGCTTATGCTTTGTAAAAGTTCTCTATTTTAAGTGTCTTTTGAATTTATGAGATACCAAATGTAGTTAGGAAAGTAATTTGAAGTAATGCTATAGCCTTAATGCAAAGGAAGTAGTAAAAGTTGAAATAATATCAAAGGCGGTAGATCAGTGTGACATTCTATAATGAGATAAAAAGTTATGACGCATATGTGAATCACTAAAGTTAATTTCTTATTTACATTGAAATATCTGTATTTGGATACTTTTGAGCAGTAATATACCTTTAGCTGATGTTTAGCAACTCCTTTTTTGTTCCATCTCTCAGAGGTTCTCTTAAGGCATATGCCTTCAAATATATTTCTACAACGTAAGTTGATTACATAGGTGGAGGGTTGTTAAATGACATAATAATACCTGTTTAATTGCTAAAGTAGAATATTTCTGTCTTTACTATTATACCAGGAGACTAGTACTGTATAATCCTATCTGGGCAACATGAGATAAATCCATAGGCCAGAGTAACTTCCTGAGATATTAAAGAAGTGATGTGTTTTATCACAAAAGGCACAGTATTCTTCCTGTTCTTCAAGGGCAGCAAATCCTCATTAGCCCAGTCTGTAGCCTGATAAAAATCTGAATGTGGTGTATTAGTCATCATTTTTCCAGTAGACTAGCTTTCATTTTAGATTGTGTACCTCATAAATTTTACAGTGAGCCTGAACAAATTCCCACAATTAATATAGCAGTCAATAATGGTACTCGAGTTTCAGTAACAGCCACAATTATAGACATGAACCTGAAATTCTTCATTAAAAAAAAAAAAAGTTGGCCTTGTTCAGACTGTATCTGAGTCTTGCCTGAAATTAATGAATATAGCTTTGGTCAGGGTTCTACTCGAGACCTTAAATAAAAATGGAATTAATAAAATATCTATAGAAATTAGCATTTGAGACCTAACCTTATTCTTCAAGAAGATTCTCATAGAAGTAAGAAATCTTCATATGAATACTCAGTTTTATATAGTTTACTTTTTCTATGATAAGGAAAGTGTTAACACAGGCAAAATTAAAAGTAGGGGGAATAGTTACATACCATTCAGTTATTTTTGTTAGTGTTTTTTATAGCAAGTACGTGAATCTTTCTCTTCTGGGAAATCTCATGTTTTGTTAGCAAAATAACTCCTTTGTGGCATTTAGTAGCAATGATATTTAAGAACATGCAAACTTTGTTCAAAGATGAGTTATAGCTAATCAGCTGCTGTGCTAATTAGAAGTGCTACCAGAAATTTAGTAGAAAGAATACTGTATTAGTTCCCACCAATTCTTCTGATCATCCTGCCTTTTTATTCTCATAGGTGATATTTATAAAAGAAAATACAGCAGTATTAATATTTCTAAAAGTACTTAATATCTGAAGGCAGCTGTTTAATCTGCTCCTATTAATTTGGTTTTAAATTCATATTTCTCCAATATTTCTGTACACATACTTGGAAATGACACAGAAACATGGTAAGAGGATTGAAGTTACACTTTACATTGTTATTTAAAAGACGGGCAAAATTCTACCTGACTCCCCCTGTCTTAGTACTGCTGTCATCTCTAAAATGCTTTAGACTAGAACCATATAAAATATCCTCACTAAATCTGACATGTTGTATAATGATGTGAGACTTACTGATATTTTAAAAAAAACTCAGTCTATATACATCACAGTTCACAGGAGCTGAAGGAGGTTATGCAGGCACCAGATTTTTGCTCCTGTTTGACTCACAGACCTGCCTTTCAACATGTCTCAGTGCTGTTATTTTCCTGTGTGCCATCAGGGGACAGAAATGGCAAAGCATCTGCACAGTTACAGCATTGCCTTCCTTTATATAGTGACCTATGATGCAGGGAAAAAAACCCACTTTTTTTTCTGTTATTTTGGGAATAACTTTTTGACCTGTAGCCATAATATTTATTGAGAGTAGAGGAGCAGTGAACTTCTAAACGAGCTATTGCCTGGACATGTTTACCACACCTGAGATGTAGTCACAAAAAATGCTCTTCAATTCTTACTTCAGGATGATTTTCAGAACAGCTCTGTAAAATGAAAAGTCTTATAGTAATGCATAGATCACAGATAATGCCCCTTTAGCTGTACGAGGTTTTTACAGTTTCTTCCATAGAAAAAAAAATATTTGTTAAATATAAAAAATTATCTGCCCAATCTTTTAGTATTGGCAGAACCTTGGAGTTCAAAAAAAAAAAGGAAACAAACAAACAAAAAAAAGTAATGAAAGTAGAGAGACATTTGCAGTAAGGAAAGGAATAGAATCCTGTGATGTAGCAGAAGATGCTTAGATATCAGTTCCCTCAGATCTCAGTCCCACCATGTCACGAGGATAATGTCACAGTGCCAATTCTGACCCGTGAGGAACTCCACTCATCACTGATCTCTGCTTGGACATTGAGTCCCAACTGGAGTGTGACCAGCCAGCCAATTCCTAATTCACCAGGTGGTGCTCCCATCAGGTAGATCCGTGTCTCTCCAGTCCAGAGACAAGGCTGAAAGTGCGCACAGGAAAAATGAAGCCTATAAAATGCATTGTGCACAAAGTCATTCTGATGAATTATTCATACAACTGATGATTCAATTAGGAGAACATTTTTCTTTCTCAGGTGTGAAATTCCATGCAAGTTGAAAAGGAGCCTTAAAAATAGTAATGGGTGCAATTATATTCAGAATATGTCAGATAATCATGTCATTTTTCAATAACGAATTAATTAGATAGTAATACTTTTCATATGCACACTCTAATTGCTTTCCTCTGAGGATCTCAGAATGATACAAAGAGCTAAATTAATTAGGCCTCTAAACAACCATTTGAGGAAATCATTGTCTTTTTCTACTCACTGTACTGAGGTACCAAGTGGTGAAATTACATTTCTGCTAACACACATTGAGTTAGAGGAAAAATCGAAGTATGGATTTTTTCTTTTAATGTTACAACTGAAGGTGTTTTCATTTATAGTGTTTATTTAAAAATAGGAAATCATGAATGCTTATGTATTCAGTCCCTATCACAAAATAGAAAATGCACCTCTCCTTTAAAAAAAAAAACCAAAAAACTCTATTGAACCATGTACAAGAAAGATAACTTTTAGGCTTCAAGCAAACTTTCTAAGCTAAGCAACCCTAAAAGAAATAATCAAAGAGCACAGGTTTATTCTTAGCAGAAGTCACTAAATACTTTCTCTCATCTATAAAATGCATTCATGTAGCAATTTCTGATGACCATTTTATTATTTGCATAAAAAGAAATAGCCATTATTTATGTGATCTTTTTCCTGTCATCTTTGCATGTATCCAAATACTGATGACCTTGAAAATACAGCTTACTAATTTTAATATGATGAAAATGAAACAAAAATTCAGCAGTGGCTGTTATAGAACTGATGATCAAGTACATGATGATCATATATCCTTTAATCATAAAAAGGTATATATTATGCTAATTATAGAATATATATTATAATTGCTTAATATTACTAATAACACCCAAGCTGTCAGTTTTCAATTACAATTTCTCAAATGTGTAGTAATTCACCCATTTACACATTAGTAAGGTAATCACCCAGTGATACTAAAAACTGAAAGCTGGGTCCAAAATCAGTGTTTTGCAGGATGACTAATTAAGAGAGCTTATTTCCTTATTAATATATTCTTCTTGGCTAATGTCCCTGCTTGACATAGTATTCTAACATGATTTTTGTTAGTTTTTCACCAAGATCAGCAATCCTCAAAGAGCTTTTCATTCTGCTACTTTATATTTCTGTTCTGTTATCCTTTACCTGCATTTGACCTCTGGGACTGTTATGGTGTGTATATATCTTAAATATAAGTCTTGATGAAATAATCACTGACTATACAAAAGAATTCTATTTTTTATACTAGACCTTTTCCAGTTACTGGAATCTACTGAATGTGTTTAACAAGAGAGACCTAGAATAAAAACACACAGTTCTCAGTTTTTCAATCTGAGTAAATGTAGCAGCAGAACAAAGAAAATTTTTGAATAGACTTCTTTAGGCAGAACACCTAGGCAAGTGCTAAATTTTTAGGTGTGTCATGAATATGAAAAACTATGTAGATTCTCCTGCCTGAAAATTCACATTATGTTCCATGCTCTTGTGTTTATTATTTTTATTATAAGACATGCTTGTTTGGAAGAAAGCCATAAAAGGTAGGAATGCTGGATAGTTCAAAGTAGCTTCAATGTTTAAGTACAGAAAGTTCTCAAAACATAGAAGTTATTTTCTATTCTCTCAGTAATTCCTCCCATTACTTAAAATGGCAGTTGAAAATACAAGTAGAACTTAAATTAAAGAAATTCATAAAATCTAGGAAGCCTAGTGGTTTTTTTCAGGAAACACCAATTATTAGCATGCTGCACAAACCCAGATGGCTAAGAGTGATGTTTTATGTTTACAGCTAGTAATTTTTTCATCATAGTTGATAATTGGCTATGTTGTTTTTTTTTTTCATGGAGAATAAATCCAACTGTGTCTTCAGCTATTTTTAAGAGTTTCAATTAATCACAATTAATTTTCCATTTAAATGTCCAAGAGAACTGAAATAGTCTATAATACTATAAACCAATTCAACAGCTTAATTACTCAGTTTTGTCTCTAGTTAGATTTGCTATTTTTATTTCATTGTGTCATTCTTAGGGTGGGGAAATACTTGCATATTTTTAATTCTAAAACAACAAAAAAGTATAACAAAAACCAGTGAAAGAATGAAAATACTACAGTCAAGAAGGATTTGGATTTTCAAACAGAATTAATTATGTATTTTTGTTAAGTATATTTTAAAAGAAGACTTGAAGCATAACAGAATTTGGTGTGGTTGTAGAAGCCACTTTCCTTAACACTCATCTCAGTGGAATCACAAACTGGCACAAAACTTTCTGTTTGCTTGCACTTGAGACAAAGGATATGGGCTGGATGAATTCACACAAACTATGACTATGTTGTCTCATCAAAGTTCTGAGGGAAGGGCTGATGAGTACTTGTTCCAGACACAGAAGTGGGAAGGTGAAATAAGTAAAACTTTCCCATAATTACACTTTCAAGATGAAATGCACTTATGAGGGGGTCAAGACATTTTATTTGAGGAATGCAGATTTCTGCCACTGAAACAGTTTTAAGACAGGTCAGACTGGACATCTTAAATGTTAACAAAATACACAGTTGCCTGGAAATGAACAAAAAATGATGAAATCCATAGCATTAAGTAATTTTAAAAGGCTTGCAGCAAAAATGTTTTCTTTTTTTTTCCTACAGTGATGAATTTCATTTGCATCCATACAATTTGCAACAAAGATTGAAAGGAAAAAATACAGGCAAACGAAAAAATGGATTCAGAATTCAACTAATTCTCAGTTCTAATGCTCCCACTTTCATGATCTATTTGAAACTTTAAAGGGGGAACCCATTGAGTTTTGCTGAATGAAAGACTGGGTTCTGTTAATGAGCAGGAATTAACAGGAAAGAGCAACTCGGGACTTGGTTTGAAGCTGGAAAATAGATGAAAATCAGAAGAGTCAATCTTATCTTTCCCTTGGTCTTCAGAATTTGTAATATTATATATTTGAAATGGAGACACAAGAAAAAGATGCCACAGTGTTACAAAAATGTTCCCTCGAATTTACAATTTCATGGTTCAATTCTAAATAAATAGCAGGATAAAAAAACACCCTAAAATAAATAGCTTACATTTTATTTATCACATTTTAAAAGATCAGTATTTTCTTCCACAATTATATTACTTTACAGTACAACAGTAAGGTGGCAGAAGAAAGACATTTAAACTAGAAGTTCCTAGAAACAATGTATTTCCTATAAAATATTGGTAGTTTCATAGGCTTAATTGCTTTCCACTGATACAAGTGAAATGACTCTGTGCACCTAAGTGAGCAGGCAGGCAGTCAATAAAGGACAGGAATGCCCAATCACCACAGGGGACACATTTCCTACAGCACAACTCTTCCCTGCTCTGACTTCTCCAGTCCTGATTCCCAAGGGAACATCTATGAAATACTTCCAAAACACAAACCTGAGAAATAAAGTTTGTATACCTCTCGAATCTAGAAATTCTAATTTCAACAGAATTAACGTCTGTTTTCATGTTCCAATACAATTCTTTCTCTGATTTATCTCTATTATACAAAATCAGAAACAGTTTTTCTCTCTTTTCCAAGACAGATAATGATGTATCTCCTTGATATTGTGGTCCTCTCTTCTAGTGTTGCTCTTCATTCCTTCTTCTATCATTATCCAGCACAGGCATTATCTAACAATAAGCTAGGAATGGCTGGCATCTGATCCTGCGCAGTCTGGATTTTTCTCATTTTGCAGAAATTAATGTGATTGTAGGCATTTGTTTTCTTCTATTGCATTTCTAAAATCTATTTTTAGATTCACCAAGTCCATGTAGAAGAGATCTCAAAGGCTTTCACTTTTGGGCATGAACAGTGACAGACTTAATTTTGAGTACTTAGTTTAAGCCCAGATTTATTTTTTTATTTCTTTATTTGCAACACAGCTTGTTAGTCTCAGAAAATGTATAGTACAACATGAAGGAGACTGAGCTGCAATTGAAAAATGGGAGTAAGACAATGTAGAATAAATTTCCTGGTTTCAGAGGCAGTTTCATATAACTATGCCTCTGAGATCCAGTTGTGTCATGAATTTGAAGTTTTTCTGGTACTTTGTGGGTCTTTTTGGTTGTTATGTTTTGTTTTGTTTTATTTTGTTTTTTCCTTTTCTCTAGATACATGCCTTCCTGAGAGTGGTTATTACTGTTCATGGTGCATATTATATACATCCTTCATCAACTTCTGCACAGGGTCTGTCTGGAATTCAGGCTCATTCAAATCACATAGCTGAAAACTTAATCTGACAAAGCTTTGTTTAAATGACTGTATACACAATCTTGTCCAGAAGAGACTGACAATACTTGCTCTTTTTCTAGCTGCCCATACCTAGATTACATTGTGAATTTTTGTTTTTTTATAGGACAACCTGAGTTTTCCTTAATATCCTATAAATAGAATTATCCTGTAGCATGTCAGGCTGTGTGGAAGCAGAAGGAGGAAGACAGGATATGGCTGAAATAAATTAAATAATAAATAAATAAATAAATAATATGTCAAACTAGAATAGAAATAATAAAGAAAATGAGAATAGGAGTATAAATAAAGATAATAAAAAACTTCTATCTGGAGTAGAGATAATCATCATGATTCCATGATGTCTGCATGATGCCAGCTACAATTTCCACACAAATCATTGCATCTTTCATAGTTTAAAACAATATTTTAGACTGAATTGCTTTCGCTTATTAAGACATCACACAACGTGGAAATATTTAGAGCAGAGAAAACAGACAGATGGCTAAGTAAATTAATCTATAAACAGCAGCAGAGCATAAGGTTAGTTGCTGACATTGACTGAATCTTGTGGAAGGTGGTAGAAAGATGACAGCATTAATTAGTCACAAACATGAAGGTGAAAAAGGTTGTGAAAAGCTTGTGAAAGGGGAGGAGATGGGTTAGGAACCTGTCATTTAAAGGAAGGTTGACTTTTCACATTTGAGATTTATAACTATACTTTAAACTCCCTATAATTTTATAACATTTTGATTGAAAATTCTAGTTAAAAACATTATGAAAATAAGAACACATTTCCAATGTTAATCTCCATTTGTGACTTCAGTTTCAAATGGAGTCATTTGAGACTGCTCCAAGTTTTTTTTCACTATTTGTATTCATTATGCAGTAGAATGCATCATATAGAAAATAAGTCAGATGTTACTTAATGCTTTAATTGCTCTGAAACAGATAGTTTCTTGTTCTTCCATATTACTCTTTTACAATGTTTCCAATTGCAATATATTTTAGGGTAATATATTAGTACAAATTTGGAATAGAGGATGCTCCAAAAGCTGCACTATCATATTTGTGGTAAATTGTATGCTGTGTTCCAAGGTAGAAAGCATTCTTACACTTTTTGCTCTGGAAGTCAAAACATTCTTAATCTTTAAATTCTGAAATCATTACACTATTAAAATGACATTAGATATTTTTCATACATTTTCAACAAGATAATCCAACTTCACAGACTTTTCTGGAGCTGTATAAATTCATATTAGGCACAGACTCTTCTTAATTTATTTCACTCTCATTTCTTACTGAACCTGATTTTGAATAAATGGTGAGCATTTCTACATCACTTGAAATAATGCATTTCAAGGTATTCTGATGAAGGAAGAAGGAACCAGTGTCAAAAAACCCCACAGCACTGAACACAAGATAATATTTCTATGTATGACTCAACAAAATATTTCAAAATTTTACTGGTCTTTTATTCTGTGACAATTCATAAACAGATAGCAGAAATATGAGACACACAGCCAATTTTAAAAGGCAAATATTCCCTCATTTATTTTCTAGTGATATTTGACACAACTTTTTTCCATTAATAGCTTAGTGGTGACAATTTTGCATTATTTCCACTGAATACATTAAAAGTAAAAGGAAACAAGAATACATTAAAAGTAAAAGTAAAACTACATCCTAACATATTTGACAAAATTCTTTGATTTCAGAAACAGTTCTGTGTGCAAAGTGGGAAACAGGGTCCCTTGAGTGCTCTTTCCTCCTTTTATTATATTGCACCTCACTGTGTTTTATCCAATATGGCTTTTGGGTTGAGTGTATATAATTTCAAATTTCTCATTAGCTCATTTCTGCTTCCATACCAAGATTTTCAAGTCAAAAAGAATATTTTTCATAAAAGAACAGAAGCAAGAATGTGATTTTTTTTGAGATTTGTAGAGATCAAGATACTGATTATAAGAAAGCAAATGCTTGCATGTTTTTCTGTTAGTAAACTCTTCTATTTATAAATGATCATGTTACAAAAAAGGAAAGTAAGAGCATGTTTATGCATGATAGAGATTTTAATGTAAAAATAATGTTTGAAAACACAAAAGCATTTGACACTAGCTCATCAGTCATTTAAAATTTACTGTTTATATGTTCATTTTTCTTAGCCTGCACTTGGCTTTAATTCTATGCCTTTAAATCCAACTTTAAAGCCTCAGAAATATTTGGCGTGGTCCATGGATCATACAAACATGAGAGAAATCAATTTGCAGCAGAAGCTAAAAAGTGAATATTTAGGAGATGAGAAAGGAGGGAGAAGATGTTCTCCGGGATGCGTTCCACCAAGAAATGTTTGATGCTGAAACTCAGGTCCTGAAATGGTGTGTGATAGTAAAGAAAAATCATGTATAAAAGGAGAGACTGGAGGCATGGTTTAGGATGCTGGTAATCATCCTATAGAATGAATAATACATCACAGCTCTGAAAAAAAATCTTCGGCAGTGCTCGGATATTTTCATTAAAGAGTCATTATTAAACCTATTAAAAGTGAATTTAGTTGCAATAAATAAATATCTGAAAGCTTAGGCTTATCTTTACATGTTTTCAGATTTTTTTTCTTAGAAAAAATACTGAATATGATATTTTACAGTGCACTTCTAACTTAAAAGAGTGATACATTAAAAACATCACCACAAGAGAGTGTTGGTCTCTTGAAATGTTTACAAAATAGTGAACATAAAATACATAGCTTGCTTCTAGGCACAAAAGTATTTTAAGAAGCCTAAGCTGTTATGTTGAAACAAAATCACAACATCCTACCTTTTTCATAGCTGTTAAATTTCGAGTAGCATAAAGGAGATGAAAACAAACATCCATTAGTCTCAAAAAGACATCAGGAAAAAAAATAATGGCATGTTCTGGCTTGAGCCATGGCTGAGCTGTGCAGGGCCACAAGCACAGGCACAGAGAGAAATGTCTGAATGCCTAAATCAAGAGCTATGTCTAAGTTCCTGAAAAGAAATCATGCTGACTTTCAGTTCAAAGTATTTGGAGATATTTCATAACTGTAAATCCTTAAAACATTACCTCTGGAACATGAGAAAGAGTAAGGAATTGCTGATGTCCAACACATAGTGACCCTCACTGCTATGTGCTTACATAGATTTTATCCACCGGAGGTACTGATTTATCTGACAGGGGTTGGTATTGTGCATGATACATGATCATATGCAAATTAGAATGACTGGAATAGTCTTTCAAAATTAATATCAGTTCATATCTGGAACTCTGTTTCAAGATTTATACTATTATTTCATTAATGTTTTATAAATGTATTATTAAAGTTGTTGTTTGGTTGTTTTGTTTCTGTTTTTATTTAACACAAATCTCATTGAGAACTAAGCTCAAAGTTCTCTTCAGCCCCACTCCCAAATCACATCCTTGGTTTGGAAGGAATTAGACATTTCTTATATTCTTAATAACAATCCTTCATAGACTCATTCCTTTAAATGGTTTTAATTAGCAATGTTTACCTTATAAAAGAAAGGCTTTTTATCCTCTGAAGACCAACGAAAAAATATACATGTTCTTCAAGCTTAATGTGCATACAGTTCTCTGTGCAGTAAAGGTATTGTGTGGTATAAACAAGTACATCTCAATAAAAGCAGTGCCTTCTATTTCTAACAAACTTTTTATAACCTTGAATTTTAAGTCTATATGACTTTAGAAACATAATCCCTACAGATATAAACTATTATCTTTGTTTTGTCTTTTCATCTTGTTTCAAAATACTCTTAAATTTTCGAAATGCCTCCAGGTTTTTGTTCAACAAGAGAGCACAGCCACACAGATTCATACATGTACACACACACACACACACACACACACACACACACCAACACACACACAGTCATTTTGATTTTTCATGGTTTGTCCTCAAGAATTTGATTTACTGAAAGCCTTAAGATTTATCTCAAAAGTGAATTGAACACATTCGGAAGATCAAAAGATCTGAAATTGGAATATTGTTACTCTGCACTGCCATTATTTATAAAGTGGAAAAGCATTTTTATGGAATAAAACCAGTGTCTGTTTCAAGGTCATGTGGTTGTCTCTAGCCTACCTGATCTTTATCAGCAGTTGGTACTTAAACAGAGTAATTAACACACTTTGTTTTTGTAGATGTATGAAAATATTTTTTTATTTAGCTTGGCATAAGCAGGCTTACCAGTTTTATATATAGAAATAAAAGTTATATATATATTTATATTTATATGTGAAAGAATGTGAGGAATCTAGTTCCTTAGTGTAGCAATCTTTGAACACTTAGAACACTATCTGAGCTGCTTGTTGCAGTCTAAGCGTGATTTACAGTTTTTGTCAACATTTTGGTTAATTCTGTTAAATAATTTTTGGATGATTGGTCCAATTTATTAGTTTCCTCAGTAATTATTCCTTCTCCTGTTCTTTTGTATGAGGAAACACCTGGACAATTGTGTACGATACAAGTTCTATTCTCTCTTTGTCGTATAATCAGAAATTCTTGGCTGATTTGGAATCTGTTTATACATGTATTCCCAGTTACATTCCATTACCTAATATGCACTGACAATAGAATGACCTTCTCCAAAATTACCAGTGTCACCTTGATTTCCACAGGTGTTATTTAATAGTGATTGTACTTTTCCAGTTTTATTGTAGAACAAATTGCTTGTGATCTCTGATGACATGCAGCTGGTAATGCAGGTGCATTTATAATACAGCCTGAGGAAATAGATTGAATATTTGAAGAAATAAATCTCATTTTGATTTCTATTAAGATGGATGTCAACTCTATTTCCCCTCCTTCTTCTTTCCATGTGTCAAATAGAATTTATAAATTCAGTTATTTCAAAGACACTTTAAGTAAGAAAAGGAAATAGAGAGGAAAAAAAATGAAGTGACAGGTGACAATGGCATCAGAATTAAAAAAGACTTCAAATATTCTATTATTGTAACCAAGACTTTGAAAGCTGGAGCATTCTAGACTTGCTTTATCTTTTGAGGTAATCCCAGATGAGTCTATTTGATTTTCCAAGCAATCCTTTGTCTAAGCTAGTACTGAATGGTTACTAATATTTGAACAACTGATTTTCCTCTGCACATGTGGTGGCGTTGGCCTGGCCATGCTAGGGCACACTGAAGGAAGAGCCAGTGGCAGAAATCAGGAATATGTAGTGAAGAAACAAGCGGGGCATTGACAAGCAGCTGCAAGACGGCCCAGCTTCAGTGTTCAGGAGAGCTCTGCGGTCAGTTCACTGTCACTGGCCATGAGCAGCAGAGCCAGTAAAGATGTTCTGAGAGAGAAAATGCTGATTTGCCTGCTGGCTTGAAGCACCCTCTTGGTTTCCTTGTGCAAAGCCCCACTGGAGCACTGAAAATGCCCTTCACTGCAGGCAGTTTGCTGCACAAAGAGAGGCTGACATAACAGTGAAGCCAAGGCTACACATGGAACTAATTATAAATGTCTCTTTCATTCTTAATCCAAGGAAATCAAACAACATTGAATGGCTTGGAATTGTTTTGTACCAGACATTAAGATAAGTTTTTGTTCATAATCCCTTTACGAGTCAAAACTGCACTGGTTCAGTCCTGAGAACAAGGGGTGGGTAGGGGATAGTGCCATGTGGTCTTACCTGTTTGCATCACAAAGCATTGTGGAAGGCCTCAGCTGAGGTAAGAAAAACACCTTCCTTTGACACTCCTCATAGGAATCAGTTGTTTTGATGTTTTTTAATTCCTTTAAAGAAAAAAACTAATGTCATATACCTCATAATTTAATATTCAGTAAAGGCTAGCTATATTAGTGAAACTTTGAAGTTATCCTCCTTTTCTAAAAAGGGTTATGTTTGAGTTTTTTTCCAATGAGAATACATGAAAATTAAGGCAAAAAACCTCATTGTGATGTGCAGATACTCTTTTTCAAACTATCATCTTTTATTTACCTCAGCTTTTAAAATACTAATAATATTAGTATTAGTAGTATTATTTACATGAGCTTTTAAACATTGTTGGGATGGGGCATTTTTCAGGGAGTCCTTACAATACAATTGAAAGAATACATTAAAAGAATTGATTTCTAGAGTAAGACTAATTTCAATTAACATTAACTTTATCCAGTGAGAAGTTTTTCAATCTCAGTTTTAATTATGTAAGTTCCAAATACATTCAGAAGAATTCTAGACAACATAATTGCAACAGCTTACAAAATTACTCTTCTGAATGATCATATGCATCTATTTGCAAATGAGATGTATTGCTGATTCAAAGTTAGCTTCTGTAATGACTAGATTTTGGCAGTCAAAACCTTTGGAGCACCCAAAAATACAAAAAAAAAAAAAAATAGGGGCAAAGATCACCTTTTCATAAAAAGGCTCTTTTGTTTCAGATATTACCTTTGTGTATTGTTTTCCTTAGACCTGGTTTTCTGATAAGAAGGCAACTCATGTCCCTGGAATGAGCACTGATGAGATTAATGGAGTTGTCATGAGTTAAATATTTGTCTCAGTTTGCAAAAACACACAGACAAAAATTCATCATTTGGCACAATCAAACACAAGAGAGTATGTCTGATGACTCATGCAGTTGAAATATTCATGTTGAAATATAGAAGAGGTCATAAATGATCTAGCTGGAGCACTTCAGACCTTGGGGAGTTGATTTGGAAGTGCCTTGCCAGCACACTGTCTTTCGGATAAACAAGGGAGGTTCCTCAATCTTATATCTGTTTATCTTGCATCAAATCTTATGATTTACAAAAATTTCATTTAGACTCATTATTTTGTTGTTAGGTAATTGACAGACAGGATAAACTGAACTAAAGATTTAAGAATCAGTCTGTGGTAGATTTCAATGGCAATTATTCATCAAAATATCTTTGAGGATCTGGATGTCACCATTTAGTCAATTGGAATTCTCTGCTCTAACATTAGTTTAATGCTATCTGATTGCTGTTCACTGATGATGCTCCTGAATGTTTGTCCCTTAAATAGTAACAAAGAGGTACCTCATCTTCATAATCTGCTATTGGATGTACACCAGGACTACCTTACCACTTGAGTAATGCTATTGGATTCTGAAGTGTTTCTGTTTAAGTGAGGTTAGTCTGCTAAGTAGGAACCTCTAAAAGGAGGTAACAAACCCTCTCAAGTTTCAGAGGACTATGAAGCTGTAAATGGAAACACTTCTACCATCAGTTACGATATTGGAGTTAAAATAAAAGTCAAAAATATGGTTCCATCCTAAGATAATTCAAAACATTTCAAATACAGCACAGCTTGAGACAAAATAAAGAACAGAGCACTGTGAGACTTGCTGAAAAAAGCTGCTAAGAGAAAATCTTGCAATGGCAAGTGGGAAAAGTGCTATCAGGCCAAGGAAAGCACTTCAACATGCTAAGGTGGTTGCTTCTTCACATGTATGGCTTTGTTGTTGTACCATTGCCATTAGTAGAGAAGAAGAAACAAGATTCATAGTCTTGGTTTTCATATCTTTGTGTAACTGGTAAAGGAAAGAATGTGTGTACTAGATAAAATAGTTCAAACTACAGACAGAAGTATTTCAGAAGAATTTCAAGCTAGAATGATGACAGTTGAAGTGGTAAAAGAGTGTGAGATCATAATAGTGACAAGGTTTCTCTCTTATCAGTATTATTATCAGACCTTTTTTAACATTTCACTCATTTAAAACCTAGAATATATTTGTATCTGGCAGAATTTAATATATGTATAAAATTAGATTAGAAAGTACTAGCTTTTAAATCTAAATTATGTAATGACCAGAAGTTTGGATTTAGCAAAGAATATTCTGCCAAATGACAAGTACTTTAAAATATGTACTGAATCTTTTCTTTCTTTTCAACATTTGCAATAACTGTGTCTCCAGTACACAATCACCTTACATTGATTTCTGAGGTTTGATTTTCATACCAAACAAATTCACAAAAATAAACACTAGAAATATATTTGATGAAATTTTTCTAGACATATTTTCAGTCATGGAAAATGAAAAAAAACCTGCCATGTATGGCAAGGTTTTATCTTCTTCTTTAAGAGTGATTAGTATCTGAAGCCTGAAGGAAGAAAGCTCTATTCATATAACCAACTATTGCTTTTTACATAGACTCAATAACAGCATGATGTATATTCATAAGGAGAAACATTCATTTAAGTCATCAGGAAGAAGGTAATTACCTCAGTATGCGGGTTTTTGCAAAATCCTGTTTGGTCACAAACTAAGTTAGCCTATATTTAGCTCAGAGATGATAAAGCCACTGAGCTTACAAATGCCCATTTATATAACATTTGAAAAAAACAGCAAACCAGCTTGAGATAGGCAGTTAAACAAAAGGACTATAATAACCACCATGTATGTGACCAAGGCAGATGTAAAGTTACTAAGAATAATTCTGGTGAGATATACCACCCTTTATTATTACTTCTGATTGCTATAGTAATTTAACAAATCTGTACACTTTCAGTGTAGTTTTCTGTGAAAATCTCTAAAACTAGATAGGTCTTTCCTTTTTAAATTCTTTAAATTTTTTTTAATGGCTCTATACCTCAGATTTGAGTAACCACTATTTCTGTGGATATTTAGGAAGATTAAAATCTGAATTCAGTTTTGAAAAAGGACCTTTCACTACGTACTGAAGCATTTTCTTATGACCCATTACAGTCTCACTTAAGCTTGTTTTGTACTCTAAGTAGTTCAGCTGTGTTAAAAAGAAACTAAGAACCAGTGACCCACTCAAACATTGTCCCACGTCTTGTGTGGATTTTTTAGAAGTGACTATTATGAAGACACAACCTGCAAGCACATTTTAAAACATGTTTAGCTAGTCCTGATGTCTTTGAAAATAGGTGCTGAGCTGTGTTTTGTTAACTTATTTTGTTCAGAATTCAATATACAAAATGCACACTTTTACATTGCACATTTTATATGTTTTAACTACAAGATTTTCATGATGGCATGGGGGTTTTACTGCAATAATTCCTGGAAATAAATATTATTCTCAATTAAAAAAAAAAACAGTAAACTTAATTAATGCAAGTTTTCCAGTTCATTTTACCAATCATTAAAAAAAAAAATCAGGTTCAAACAATCAAATGGTAAAACTAACTCTACTAATTGGTGCTGTGAGCCAGAATGTGTTAGAGGTTGCTCAAAATGATCCCCAGGCATGGCACTTAGAGAGTGTAAAACATCAAGATGTTTTTTTCTCTTTTTTGTTCCCATACAAATCTTTCATAAGATTATGAGAATTATGTTAATATTTAAAAAATAAATCTTGTTTAGTCTCCAGTATTTGCAATCCCAGTGTATACTTTTCCACACTTGTTGCTGCTGCACAAAACAGTGATAAAAAAAATAGATGTTACAGAGCAAAAAATTCACATAGGTGTAAACTTAAATCACATAAGCAATAATTTTAACTACTGGTTTCTTGCTTAAAATCAAGATGTGCTTCTGTACCTGTAATTGTGGACAAAAATTGAGATAACATGGTAACTCTGTACCTTTAAAAGTGTTTCAAATTTTATTTGGTGAATTGTATTCATTATTTATTCACGTAAATAATGGTTTGTGTTTTTTTGGAGGTTTTTTTGAGTTCTTTTTTAACAGTAATGAAAAAATCACAAAAGCTCTTAGAACTATTTCAGTGTCTTGGAGCATGTATTCTAAAAGATGTAAAAGTTTTTCATGATGACAAATATTTCTAGGGACTACCTGGATAAGAATGGGTAATGCAACAAAATAACTGTGAGTGCTGAAAAGTGGGCATATAAAGCAAGAAAAATCATATTTAATCTAAACTTCTCATACGGCTTTTTATTCTGTCAAATATGGCTTATATTATTTCACTGATATAAATTATTATTGATTTCCAGGCTCTGAGGAACCTTTTAAGCCCTGACCAAAGATTTTAGTCCTTTCTGGTTTTTAAATAAGATTTTTTTATTGTCCTTTACAAAAGATTTTATGAAGTTATTTGATTATCCCCATAATTATGACTGTAGTTAAACAGTACATTCACAGAAGATAAGGAACTGCCTCATCAGAAAGAATTTTATGTTCAGAAATAAGGCCCAAATCCACATATTGCTGTCAGTATATATATATACATATTGCTGTCAGTAGGAGTTCAATTTGTCACAGACTAAATGAATGCATTTGATAAAATCTGTGTTGGGAAAATCTAAATAGGCTAAATGAATTAGGTTCAGAGATCTACTAATAGCTTACAAAAAGGTGTCATGAAAAAAGGTGTCATGAAAATGATCTTCAAAGACCACCTTCTCCAAAGCCTTTTGCATAAGCAGCCTCCTGTATTCAGTACTGTAAAGATACTACAAAGGGATGCTCAAAACATGATGCAACACTTTCATTTAATCCATAATGGATCACAGCATTCCTGCTGCAGTAGTTAATAGTAGTTCAGTAGAGCAGCAGCCATGTAGGCACCAGGCTCTGGATGAGCAGCATGTGTGGACTGGTTTTTGTGAGACAATTGAGAATTGCTTCTTTCTCTTTGAAGCCATGTAGGAGGAAAAGAAAGTTGAAGCATTGGTGCAATGATTCCTTCACAGGGAAAGTCACTGAGACATCTGCTCTGCTACCTACAGAACCTGGGACTTAACTGAACAAATACACACAAAGATCTGATGTCCTTGAAGAGATAGGGCCTTTAATCTATAAAACTGGCTACATTTAGCTCTATTCCTGCCACAAGACAACAGAAGCTTGAAGGTCACGTCACTCTCATGACCTATCAGAATCCCTATAAACTTTTCCATTGACTTTGTTGTATTTTGGATGAGTCCCCAGTTCAACAGTAACTTCTTATTCTGATTATTTTGCTGATGTGCACAGATCTCTAAACATTTCTGTGAAGCAGCACCTTCTGTACATAAACTCCATAATGGCAAACCCAACATTTTTAGTAGATCTTGGAGTCAATGGCTGATGATGCTTAAGACACGTAAAGCAAAAAAGCCATGCAGTTCAAAATGAGAATTTCAGAGAAAACCAGTGCTCCAGAAGGAAATTTGGCCATTGCACTAGAAATCAGCAGAGATGGGGTTAAACACAATTGATGTTACTCTGTGAAACATCAATGCATGACATTTCACAGCAGTTAGTATGCCCAGATGCCCCCAGAGCTCAGCTCGTTCCTCCTCCATTCTCCACTGCGCTTTGAACAGTAAGACACCGCTAACAGGCAGCTAGCCCATGTGCTTTTGAGCCACTTTGCAGCAAAAAAAGAGCAACACATGAGCTGGACTTTTGTCAAATCCTTTCTGGAAATCTGAACATGTGATGTCCATTGAATTCCATTTTTTGTCTCCTATGGTAGTCTTGTCTTCAAAGAAACCTAACCAGATGGTGAAGCTTGCCTTTCCTTTCTTAGAGGCCATCAGCCTTCGCTCACACTGTGTATTTCTAAGTGTTTTTCCCGTTTTGATCTCTGAGAAAGACTTTGTAAGACACTTCCACTTGCAACTGAAGTTTAACGACATTCTCAGATATGTTCCAACTCTTTTGTTAATCTATGGCTCTGTGATAAGTATCTGAACCTACTGAACTTCAACTAAGACATCTTGAAAACTAAAACATACAGAAGCTTCCCTGCAACTCTGGTCATAAACCTCAGCTCACTATGACTAAATAATAATGACTTCCATTTATGAAGCACCTTTTAACCCCAAATATCCCAAGGGTTTTGCAAACTATTGTCCTGATTCTATAGTTATCTATTTCAACAGACTGACAACAAAGTTCTGCTGACAAATGGGTAACTTCTTGCATCATAGAAATCTCAAGTGAAAAAATTTTTTCTGCTAAAAAATAGTGTAAAATACCTCAATAGGAAGAAATTTATGTTGCAATCATTATAGGAAATTTTGGTACAATTTTTTAAGCAACTTGAACATCATTGTTCAAACTACATTTTGCCTGAAAAGTAGAAGTCAAGACTCCAACAACATTTAAATATAACCCCAGTAGATTCTGAATGAGAACATGTTTTAAATTTAGTCTCTAAATCTGTTTTTTTTTCCTGTGTATTTTCTATGTTTCACAAACGCATGATCAATATAGACTCTCTTCTATACTACTGGATTATTGTTACTACCTCAAAGAGCAATTACATATTCTTGTGACGTTTCCTATTCAGACACCACTGAGGCCAAACACTCTTTAGCCTTATGAGTGCAAAACAATTCTAAAAGTTATGCTTGATGATTCTATATTTATTTATGGCAACATAAGAACAATAATCCTGGCGAAATCATCTAAAAACTGGCTCCATTTTTCTTTTGGAGGTATTAGTCTTTCAGGGGATCATTTGCATTAATATCTTTGCTTCTTGTCAACCAAAAAACAGCCATTGTCCATGTGCCCGTAAGGGGGAAACAGAGTTTGTGGAGAAATATGAATTCATGTCCTTTAGGTACTATAAACCAGTATATATTCTTTGTCTATGATTTATATTATGCCATAACTATGTAATCTCTTACACATACACCAAAGAATATTCTGAAGTAAAGCTGTGTTATTTGTTGCTGAACTATTGGAACTGAAACAACACCCTGCTGTGCAGTAGGAATTACTCAGGAGATATCAATTACTGATATAACAAGTTGATCTATTTTCAGTGAATAATTTGGAAGTTATAGCCCCATATGCTCTTTGGAACCTAACAATAAATAGAACTTACTACTGCTATTTTTATTTGCTGTAGTTAGTAATCATATAAATAAATAGAGTTTGTATATTAGTTATGCCATAAATAATGTTATTTCTGTTATTTATGAGGTCACTAATGCTACAAGCTACTGCTTCTGCTCTAGAAATGAACTAATGGAATTATTTGATAAAAATATAGCCAATGACTATAGAGAACTAAAACTGTTTATTTATGCACAAATGCCCTTGATTGTAGGCAAAAAAAGGTGATCAGAAAAATGGATCTGAGAAAAATTTGCACTGTTTCTCATGGTGACTTTTTGCACAGTACAGCTGTAATAAGTGAGTAGCAGCTTTGGTGACTGAGGAGAAAGCTGTTAAGTTTAACCAAATGGCATGTTACATTTCAGTTGCTACAGTTTGGGGTTGATAGGGTTTATGTTTAATTAGCTGTTCTAAATTAGGAACTCTACCTTCGGGTCACATATCAGCTATAGGAATCTTGTATGTCTTGAAATTCAATACCATTTAGTGAACAATCTTTCTTGTTTCATTCTTACCACAACCAATAATGTATATTTTCTTCTAATCTTTGCCTTTCTGACCTAAATTTTCTGAGGCAAAGGCACTGTGGTAGGTGAAGCATATCTAGTTCAATACAGTGTTTGTCTTAGTGGAAGGAATTGTAGGCAGTAATAAACTGATGCTTGTAATAAAATATAGAAGAGAAATTGCACGCATTTAACTCTATTAATATGCATTTTCAGATTTTCACTGGGTAGTTGATTTCTTTAATTTTATTAACTGAAAGTTGTTCATTTTCAGGTAATTTCAGTTCAAATATTATAAATTGTGGATTAAGAATGTGCACAATATACTGCAGCAATTAAAAAAAAAAGACAAAACCAATCCATGTTTTTTTCCAGTAATTCTTTTGTCCCTGTGGTTATATATTGGGACTGAAAAAGTGGGAGAAGATGAGAGTTAAAAAGCAAAGAACCATGCAATATCTATAATTGCTTTTGGGTCTTCACTCAGCAAAAATTTGTGATTTATAATTTCATTGTAATCCAGGCCTGGGAGGGTACATGGAAAACATATGTAAAAAAGTCTAATTTAGATATATTCTTGTGGGATGAATAAGAACTATTTTATTGAGATGAATAAGTACTAAATTATTGATTGTTTACTTTGAGTTATGCATGAGGATGTGAGGTTATTGTTAATTTATCAGTCACAGTACCTTTATTTCCATTATTGACCAACTCTTACTTTTTCAAACAATTTATTCCTGCTTACTTAGCCAGTTCTGCTTGCCACATACAGGCAAAAGCATTTCTTGTTGTCTCATAATGATCAAATAATACCTTGAATTTATGTACCTTTATGTCCTATTCTTTTTTTCTGCATAGCCTTCAAAACAGAAAATACTTCATGGAAAATCATAAATATGTATCTTTCCAAAATTGCAAGGTTTAGACATAGGAAATAAAAAATTAACATTATACCCTGCTTTTCAACATGTGTTTTGAAACAGCCATGCTAATGGTTAGATAGAAGTTTCACCTTTAGCACATGTACTAACTCCTAACTGTACTTTGGAAGTCTGATAAAGCTGATAGTCATAAAAGATCCTCTAACAATTTCTGATGGATTATTTCCATTTATATATAACAGACAGATGGATTATACTTCTAGCTGGCCATCAAGTAAATTAGTACTAGTCATAACCATAGTTATCTAAAAGTCTGGCGGCTTTGCTTTTTGGTTTTTTTCATCTGTCATCAATTTATTATATGGCAGATGTATAATATAAAAAAAAATCTTGCTTAAATTTGGTTTGTTATAACAAAATTATGAGTATGAAACATCTCCAATATTTTCTGTCATTATTCAGATAAGAATATAATAATGGCTGTAGTGGTTCAGTTGGTCTGCTCCAATAATGTCATACATAGCTTTAAGAAGATACTCAATAGTAGGACAAAAAAAAAAAAGGATATATATATCTATGTACTTATAAGAATATATAATAATATAGTATTACATATAAATAACACATCTAGAGGAAAATAGAAATTTTAGCTTATGAGGAGACAGTTTTTCTTTTTTTTTTTGTTTTTTCTTTCTTTGAGAAAAATAACAGGGCTCTTGGACACAGATGATTGATTTTGGCAAGATCTGTCCTTGTGGAGCACTAAGGAGTCAGCTTGTTTTTGTTTTGCCTCTATACCAGTATAATTGTATTATTGTAGCTATTGCCTATCTTCAATTTCATGGAAGTACTTAAAGTACTTTCTTAGAAGATGGGTTTACCATGAAACAGAGATCCTATTTCAGGATCTCTCCTGATGTTGATGCGAAATTCAGAAAGAAACAGTGGAAGTGTCATGTCCTCCTCCTTCTACACACTTCCTTCAACTAGTGCCTAAAGGGTGATGTTATCTGATCTCTGTCATTACAGAATGACAGTTCTTTTCTCTGGGTTGCCATTCAGTCCATACAGAGTTGCATTTTGAAAGCTTGCAGGTACATCCTCTGAATTCACACATTCCTGACTATTCAAAGTACTGTAACACTTCAGGAGTGTGATTCCCACTTATTCCTCCATTGTGCCACCTTAGCATATGTATATTTCATATTTGCTTCAGCACATTGCTTCATGTTTTGCCGTGCTTTGATTGACATTCAGCATACTAAATCACCTCAATTCTTGAATATATTTAAGTGATTATAGCCTTGAGACACTCTCTGATAAATGGCTGTGCTCTAATTTTCAGAAGCAAACACTCTGATAATCAAAGGAACCTTCTGTTTATGCACTTCTCATTTGGCACTATCTCTAAAATGCTTTTAAATTAGTCTGTGAGCTTTAAAATTTATAAGTTTATAAATACTATTATCTAGTTCAATGTTTGAATTTACAAATCCTTTTTATTCTGTGTCACTTCTTTTTTTATTCATGTATCAATATCACCTGATTGGCTTCTATTCCAAGAGAATTCATGGCCTGGAGAAAACCTTTTCTTGCTATAATTTAGAGAAGGATATAATTATGACAGTTAGATACAGCTAATAACCAGTTATAACAGCCATAAATCACATTTCTGAGGATGATAAGGAGGCTACAAAATATTATATAGAGTGGTTCATTCTCTAATGCCTATATCTAAATGTATTTCAAATATTCAGAGAGACACAAACCTGTTGGTTTTGGACACCTAAACTTATTTTTGAGATAGTGTTGGTAGAGAAGTTATAATAAATTACTATCATCTCAGGAAGAAAGATGTCTTATATTTATGTGTTAGGGCACAGATTTTGCCAGGGAATTCTGATCAGAGTTTGGAAGTTCCTTGAATTCAATTGAGCAAGCTGTTAATTCTGATTCTGATTCTAATTCTAAATCTAATTCTAATTCACAGTAATATTACAAATAAGATTTTTTTTCTGCTCCAGGCATAGCCTCTGTAGATCCAGAAATTATATCATAATTAAATAATTCATAACTAAAACTTACATAAAGCATGAAAAGTCCTAAATATGGTGAAATCCTTTTTTCTCACATACAAACATTCTGTTGGAAAGAAATTCCTATCAGACCAAATCCAGAATCTATATGAATCTAGATGAATATAAGATTGACTTTTCCTCCCTTCTTTTTAATGCATTGATAAAAGCTGATATGCAGTTGACATCTTCAGCCTCACAAATAAAAAGGGAGCTGCAAAGAGAAAACAGATTCTCCATCGTCTTCTCTTTTAAGGATCAATATGTTATTTAAAAACATCTGAGAGAGAGAAAGAAAACATGATTTGTAAGTCTAGTAACACCTATATTGGTCCTGTTAATTTCATTTTTTTATTGTGATCTCTGTGCAATCCTGAATGTTCACTTTTTAACAAAGTTTGTTGGTTTATTGAGAATATTTTGCCAGATTACAAAACTTGTAAATGCAGCTTGAAGGGCGCTGTACTGGCTGACTTAACATCTCTAAGCAGATAATTAAAATGAGACATGAATTACTTCTTCCTTTCCTTCTTCAGATATATTTCTGTGGTACTGTACTTGGATGTTTTAATGTTAAAAGTCCTCATGATTCTGTGTGCATTCAAGTGCAGTCAAACATGATTCAGAATCAGATAGGGGATTGCAAATGCTGATCTCCATGGGACTATTAAAGTCATGTGTCTGTCACCTGTTCTTGTTCATGGCATTAATTTCTCATGAATCTTGATAAGCAATGCAGTCATTCAGATACCTGTTACTCATTCTAGTAGTTCATGTAAATGAGTTCCTGTCAGTGTGTTGGCTTGTCTGCAGTTCTTAACTTCTGTATCAGTGAATTATATAGGCAGCTGCTTATATATTTAATCCTGGCTGACTATTTTAAACCTCATTATACCTGTCTGAATACCCCTGTTATTCAATGAGACTGATATATTGCCTAGCTTTATAGTGATATCAGAGTTGGGATTGAAATTACACCGACAGACAAGGAGTTTCCTTGACTTATAGGTTTCAAAGGAAGTTATAATACCTCACATGAGGGGAATTGGAACAATGGAAAGAGAGCGATGCATGTTGCAGAATTTCCCAAATTGTACCAGATACATGTTGACTTTCTGTCTTAGCATTTGGAAAACATCCCTAGAGGCATTTTGAGTTTTGATAGTTCTTAGCTGTAGAAATATGTATTTCAGCATTTCTTTCCCTCTTCTGAGCATTTCACAACAGATGCTGTAGAATAATATGTATTGTGAGAATTCTCACACATCTTATTTTAAAAAAAATGACATGCTATATCTTATTTAAGATGCAGATGTACAGCCTTGGCTTTAACACAGAACTCTGGAAAGGACATAGCATGGAAAATACTGGCTATAGTTGTGCTTCTTTCTGTCTACAAGTGTTATTGAAGTCAGTTTGAAATCAGAGTGAAGATAGTGGTTAACTTAGTTTCTTTTTGGAGAAGTTCTGATAAAGGTGATTTTTTGCCTTTATATAAGGTTCAATGTACCTCTGGCAAAATTCAAAATTAGTGCATTGCCTTTACATTATATTCCAACCATTTCAACTTCATTTCTTTTCAGTGTACAACATCACAAAGTAAGGATTTTGATTCAATGGAATTTTGAAATATTCTAGATATATATGTCTATTTCCTTGGCTCTGAATTTTCTATTGTTTCCTGTTTATATATTGCCAGTCTCTTTTGCTTTGTATTTATAAATTAAAAAAAAAATAAACCATGCATTTACAGCCACCCATCAAACAGAAATCTGGAACCAGCTGAGTTGTGCTAGTTTAAAAATAAAATCATCTACTAAAATATGTCTTGAAGAACCAAAACTTCGGTCTTAATAAGTTCATTGAAAGTTTAACTTAAGTTACACTGGCAAAACAGAGACATCATTCATTCTTTCATTCAGTATATAAATTAGGGTGTTTAATTCAAAGTGTGGACTCTCGAGAAATTTTCAGTTTTGCCACATTAATGAATAAATGAATGGAACAAATGGTGCTTTATCACTGCAGGATGATACATCACAAAATATGGTTTATTCAATTATCTTGACAACTGAACCACAGTTTAAACTATTTATGATTATGCTTTCATAATATAGTGCTAAATATTTTATAATGTATTTTATGAAAAGAAAAAAGACATAAATTCTTCCCTGCACACAATAAAATACTGGAGCACTGGAGCAGGCTGCTATGAAACCTTGGCCAAGAAGAACACAGAGACACTTTGCGTGTAAATCATAAAGCTTACACTTTATCAAAATGCAGCCATTTCTATGCAATTTCTGGTGAAGTAGCACTGGGGAAGTTCAGTAGTGGAATCAGGTCCATTTTTATCCCTTCTAAAAGCAGGATTGTTTAAATGAAGAGTCAAATGCTTCTGGCTTCTAGCAAAGCACTGACTCTGTTTCAGATTTTCTGCGTACAGACTGGAATTGTGACAATTGCTCCTGCACAACTCCAGATATATTAATGTCCCTAACTGCCATCAGATATAAGTACTTAGATATATGTAATTTACAGCCTTGCCAAAGAGCTATAAATAAAGGACTTAAGGAAGATATCCATCTGACATACATTTATTTTCAGGTGCTTGAAATTTGCTTATATTTTTCAAAATAGTCTGACAATAAAGATGAAAACTCTTAGGCTGGATAAACAGTACTACTCTGTAGCTATTTTTTGGAAATATTACCATTTTTGCTTTTCCCAGACTTGGAATTCATAAACATAAATATCAGGAATATGTCCAAATTATTCTTAGAGATTTGTTCATCTCCATTATTTAAGTGAACCAACAATTTTTACCAAGCAAAGCACAAATGAAACAATGAAAAAATCTTACTTCTCCTGTCATTGCGACAGCAATTAGAGCAGGTAGGTTGTTAAGAGAAAGAGATCTAAAATGCTTTAGGAAACAATTTTTTATGAAAAAAAAAAACATATTTGTATGACTGATGTATCAAAACAAAATAAAACTAATAAAAAATTTAAGCACTTTAAATTGCTTAGGATTTATTTGAGGCAGAAAGAAGCAAAACTCTCTGCATGAAAATTTGAAATAGCATTTTTTACTAGGTATGTCATTTTAATTCGGATTTTTTATAACAATTCAAATAGGTGAATAAAATGAATATATAGTGTGGTATTTGGATATAGCCTTACACTATCAAGAAATTTGTCAGAACTGTATAGACAGGCAGTATCATCAATATATTAAAAAAATCAATACTAAAATAATAAAACTACTGATAGTAATTTTAGAAAATATAAAAATCCTGTTGGCATTTTTTTTCAGAAATTCCAGTCTGCTTTAAAATATCTTAGTAGTTGAATTTGTTAACAAAGGTCATCAGCATATGTCTTTTTTTATCTCCTGTAATGAGTTTTATCTCCAGTCTCCCAAGTAGTTCTTTTGTACAAGGTACTTCTATTTCTAAGCGTCTGTTTCAAGTCAGTCTGTATTCCTCAAATCTCTAAAGTTTAGGTGTGTGAGAGAATAGAACTTCAACACTTTTCAAGTGCATCTGTAGGTTACTGTGTTTAAATATCACAATAGCTTCTTTCGATATAAGAAAAACTGTGAACACAATCCCACTGTTAAAAATAATTTAGTGTTGGAAAACAGGGGGGTAAAAGGTCTCCAATTTTTTCTGACTGTGCTTATATTAAAAATAACAAAGATTGTGTGTGGAACCTCTTCTTCCCTATCATGTAGTTTAGGCAGATTTTATTACCTGAGTCTTCCAGAGTACAAGTACTAGGCAGCCTTGGTAATTATAACTTCATTTAATATTTTTAGGCTATTTCAGGACATCTGTTACCTCAAAGTTTCTGTAGCAGGAAGTCGGTATAAGGCACAGCTGGTGCCTCTCATGGCAAATACAATGGCTCAGGTTAAAGGCTCCCATTATTATTTTTTCTTTTTTCCTTCTTTTTTCCCTCTACATAAAGTAGGTCGAAATGTGCATTTATAGAAAAAAATTCAATCCATTTCACACGTAGAAGAGATTTCCAAACAACTGTAACCATTTATTTCTGACTTTCCATTTAGCAGAAATCAAGTTGTGTATATTGCTTTTTTTTTATTTTATAAAGCATGCTGGGAAACCCCAATCTGGCAGACTCTGTGAAGGATTCCATCTGGATTTTTTTGCCCAGAAGAGCCTTCTTTAATCTAACTGCATTCTATATTCAGAAATTATTTTATTTCCTATTTTTAGTTCATGCATTGGCTTGGCCTTGTGTTTCATCTTCACAGAACTGTTGCTCTTTCCATTTCTAACACACAGAATGTTTCCCATTAACTGTGGTGACGTCTCTTGTGTTTTTCTCGTTAATATAAATCATCCTAATATTACACTAAAATTACACTAAAATATTATACTAAAATTCTCACTAAGAACTCCTATTTGCATCAGTATACAACTTGGTTTAACACTACATTTCTTGCTAGAGCTAAGTCACCATAGAACTACCATATATAAAGCCTCTGCATTCAGCCATAGTTGTCAGAGCAGGAACTTCCTCCCTTGAAATGTGTTTATTCCTTATATTGAAAAAGAAAGATGTGAAAACTAGCAGGACAGACAACACTGGAGAGAAAAAGAAAGTCTTACTCATACCAGCTACTGTCCTTCAACCACATATTTTAATCTAATCTTTAGTCACCAAAAGATTGATATGATCTATCCTCAGCAGAATTTCCTTACTGAGTCATAATTAGGGAGGTTAAGGAGTGAAACTGCACAGAAAAAAAATTCTCTTAGTCCTCTGGATGAAATCACAGAGATCAAAGACTCTCAACATTTATCTCTTCTATTTTTGCTGACAGCACAGTGAATCACCTACTGTTTGTTTGACCAGTGGAACTATTTCTCTCCCCAGTAAAACAATTTTAGTCCAATTATTTCTTCAGTTTCTGATTTAGACCCATTATCATCTGGTCTAAAAGCCAAGAAAGTTCTGTGAGTGGATACTGTCAGAGACATTATTCAACAACAAAAGGCACCATCGAAAGGTGCTGCAGTGCAAAGTTCTATATGTAACTTGTAATTTCCAACTTTTTAACTTTTAATCCATAAGGGGTTATTCATATGTGAAATTTCTAATTTTTTTTTTTTTAATAAAATGCTATAACTGCAGTGTTATGCTCATATCTTGCTTGCTGAGGAAGGCCAGAGAAAGTGTCAGTCTGGCATTCTGCTATGTCCATTCACTCTCTTCCATAACATTCCACAGTAAGAGATTTATTTTTCCTTTTGCTCATTCTTATGAGACTATTCCTTTGATTTTGCTAGAGGAAGAGCTACATTACTACTGAGGAAGGAATTTGGATTATTCCTCTAGTAATCTTGATATATAAAAGATTTAAAGGAAGTAATCCAGAACATAAAATTCTTAAGATTGCATCTTAGCAGTAAAAGGCAGAATCAGAATTTTTCAATTCAGAACAGCAGTCTTTTTGCAGCAGAAAAAATACAAAGTGAGAAGTGTGACAGCAACAATAGATCTGGACGGGTGTTGAGCATTGCTTTGAATTAAGAACTAATTGTGTTTTAACTTGATTGTCTTGTTGCCACTATTTCTTTAACTTTCTACTTGAAAAAGCTCAGACAATACTTTGTGCTTTCATAAACATGTAACTAGCTGTTGGGTTTTTTGGGTTTTTTTGGAAGACCTCAAAGGAAATACTTATCAGGTGCTTATCTGTGGATAGCTAGAGGCACCACCTGATGGGGATTTGATGAATGCTGCAGGTACCTAGAAAAGTGTTTCCACACTCATGGCAGCCATTTATTGGCATAGTGACTTGAGGACATGTGACAAATAGTAGATGCCTATAGATTGAATACAGATGATAACCAAATAGCAGATATCATCATTGTGTGTCTGGCATGTGGCAGAGTTAATGAGGCAATCACCTGTAAATATAAACTGTACCAACAGTACTCTGCATAACCTGTATCTCTAAGATTTACTACAAAGCAGGGTCCAGGACCACCTGGACCACCCTCCAGGAACGGACATGTTCCATTCATGGATGTTCTACTATGTGTCTTACATCATTACCCTTATTCTGGTTTTCATTTTAAAGTAGACTGGAAGCTGTTAAAGACATAAATTATTATCATTTTTTGCATGTATTAGGGACAACAAAATAGCCTGTTGAATTTCTCTAGGTCTTTTGGCAATTACTGGAGATCAATAATAAATAAGAATCTTTACACAAAGTAGGTGTATATGTGTAGATACACATTTTGCATCTAGGAACTCACAGGCCATCAGGGTAATGATCTTGCACAGAGAAATTTTATAACGAAGAAGATAGTTTCATTGCAACCTCTGTGAGTGGGAATGAAAAATCTGTGTGCAGATTTGACAGCCGCAGCCTTGATATGATAACAACCTGTTTTTTGAGTGGATAAGTAAGAAAAGAAAAGTACTGTACAAACACCTTTTGAAAATCATGGGACATTTGTGTGTATATGTTTAAAGACACAAAATATGTTTATTTTCTCAATACTTCTTAATATTTCTTTGAGAGCATGAGAAGCAGCATTCTTTACTGTCATTCACTTTACAAGAGCTGTATTTTTCTGCCTTGTGAGAATAAATAATGCAATACTACCAAAAAGGAGCTAGTGCTGAGTACAGTCATTCAAAAAGTCCTTTTGAGAAAATAACCGTGAAGGTCATCTCAAAGAGAGCACAGTGGAACATGATCTTCTTTAGTGTCTGTTTTCTTGTGGAATTTTTTAGCATTTTTAAGTGTGTAGGGTTGATGTTGTCTGTTGGGAGCCTGAGTCATTCTCTAAACTCTCCATTGAACACATAGTTTAAAGAAGCAAAAATGCTGTGTGCTTTTCTTCTGCAATTTATATCATAAACAATAAAAAAAATGAAATCTCTGCAGGAAAAATGCTTTCTTTTATTCCTTTCCTCCATGCCTTTTTTCCCAGTAGGACTCGTATAGCTGTGCTTTGCAGCTTAATGACACTTCCATCAAAACCAGGATTTCCAAGCACAGGGAAGCAAATGTTCAAGGGCCATTAGATACTATATTCATATCATGTTCTTTCCAAGTGGTCAGGAAACTACAAATCACTATTCAAAAAATGACTAGTTCTTGTACTAATACTAGTTTTGAGGTGGAGATAAGGATTTGTTTAACTGTTCTCACAGTCTAAAGGAAAATTAGAGATAAAACTTGTATTTGGTCTTTGTGATTTTTCCTATAGTTATTCATGTGTATTAAACACTAAGTTCACTTTATCTTTTCAAGTGCCTCATTATCAGTTGTCTCCAGACACACTCTACATGAAGGTGAATGTCCAGAGTAAAAACATTTGTCTTGCTGCCACAATTTACCATCTGTCAGTGAAAGCAAAGGTTGAAGTTGGGGATAAATGCTCTTGATGACCACTCCTTTTATACTTCTTCTCTCTTTCCATAATCTTACTATAAATCATTTGGCAAGAACAGACCACTGAAAATTGAATATTCTCTTAAACAAATAAAAGAAAAAGAAGCCTAAATTATGACATTTTGTTTAAAAATTGCCAGATATAAGCACAGACCTATAGAAGAAAATGTGATAACACAAAGAGTAAAATGAGGGAAAATGTCAGAAGAAAAAGGAGAAAAGTACTGTAAATTGCAGAAGGGAGGTTTTCTAATAGAAAATCATCTCTTATTTATGAAAACATATGATTAATGAAGTGGTGTCTATTAAAAGGAATGAAAACTTTGAGTGTGATACCAAAAAATATTAATCTCCTTCCAATCTCTCTTCTTCCCCCAAACCCCCAAAATCATCTTGTTTCCTTCTTTTTCCTTCTTTTTTTCACTAAAACTATTTGTAATGTCCTTCTCCTCCTCAGCTGCCATTTTCTTATATCTTGGTGCATTTGATTGAGCTCTCAAACTAGAACATAAGGCACATGGGTAAAGGTAAGATTCAATAGAGGTCAAAATGGCAAGGTGTAATCTTGATACATTTTTCAAATACTGTAAACTTCCAATTTACCTTACTCTAGTTCTGTTTAGTTTAGAATTTGGAATTTGGGGTATATTCATTCTTGCCATATTTTTTTGCAAGATGTCACATTAATTACAGTGGAAAAGAAGGCACCATATAATTCTGAGTATATATTCAAGAGTATCAGAAAAAAAAAAGAAAAACTGCTATGCACTCTGAATTGCACCAACTCTGCCATATCTGCAGGCAATAGTGACAGGTGCTATCTTTAGGTTACTTTGTCCTGGAAGTTCAAGACACTCTTTGATTCCTTTGAAGACAGCAATGCCACTGTACATGACTTCAGTGAACTTAGCTATCTTGAGAAATATTCTTGGAAATGAGAACTGTTCTCTCTGTGGTTAGCAAAATTTTTAGAATACGGTAATATGACTTCAGTGGTTGCACTTTGCCCCTAATTTATATTTAACATCTTTGAGCTCCTTTTAAACAGTTGTCTGAATAGGTTTGACCAAAATATATTTTCAGTGAAATGACTGTAACAGCAATATGCTTTCTAAAGTCTATTTTTTTAAATTTAAAATGCAAAACTTCATTTTGAACATTTACATCTGTCTAAGTGCATGTCTGTGTGTACAGAGGCACCCTCACACAGATGCACCTGTATGTAAGACCTGTGTTACAATCACCAGTTAGTTTCATTCAGTGGAAGCAATGAAACATTTGAAAGGCTTTTGAGATATCTGGAGATAAGGTAGCAAAATAATTAATGCAATTACCCATATCCATGGCTTCAGCAGTTATCTTTTGTTATCATAAAATGATCCTGTTTCAAAAGAGAAAAAGGGAGAGACTAGGATTATGCATTACTGCCAGCCCAGAAAAGTCAGCAGCAAGCAGTGATTATATATAAACAAACATTATGGATTTTTTTAATCATCTAAAAGTGTGATGTATAGAGTCAGGGAATGTTGGAGCATCGGAGAGTGAATTAATAAAGTAAGATTTTGATCTTTGATAGAAAAGTACTCACCCTGTAAGAATGTAAAACAGTGGGCATATAAATTTTGAGATGGCAAACCACATCACATGGAGCTAATGAAAAAATCAGAGGAAAAAAAATCAGAATTCAGTATTTCTAACTGGAAATCACATCCATGAAATGAGGCTGATGAATTCAGAATACATACAGTCTGTGTTACTGTCCATGCTCCGTAGGTTGCTGTGTGCAGGGGAGTGGAGTGTTCACCTGACCTTTCTTCCAGATTGCATATTCACATTTATTGATTGTAATAATCTTATTTATTATTGGATAAAAATACATTTTCTTCAACAGCTTTTAATCTGAGACAGCAATTATAAACATGAGAAAAAAAATGCATAGAAAGTGAAGAAGAAAGTCATAACAGTAAACTTACTGCAATTTTTCCTGTCTCTCCTACTACCTTAAACAATTTTTCAACATCCATTTTCTATTTCTACTCCCTTTGAGAAAATGTCACTATTGTGCATAATTGCTACCCTGTTTTACTGCTTTTATGTTTCACTAGAGATGTATTGCCTTCTTCCTGTACATTGCTCATGATAAAGTTTAGACTTCCAAAACTACTGCTGTATTTGACTGGTGAATTGCTTCCTTTTTTTCTTTCCATTCTACATAAGAATGAATTTGTTTTCAAAAAGATAGGAAAAAATTTTCCACTAATAACCTTAGCCCCTTACCTGTTATCCTTTCATCTTCAATTTACTCTTTTGATGAGATTCAACTGCCTGAATATATATTAGTTATTTGACTGCTAACAACTTCATTGCAATCATTTGTTTCAAACATCAGGTTGGACAACTGGTATATAAAAGTTTAATTTTTTAATAAAACCAGTGATATGTTCCTGTTCCGTGCAGTTCTGTGAAATCTAGCTGGAAATGCAGCACAACTATCTTGTCAGGCTATTCTTTACTAGCTCAACAACAAAATTTTTTGCACATATGAAGTTTATTTTTTTTCACATCAGCAGAAGACTCAATTGAAGAATTTACTGAGTCATTAGCAATACATACTCACTGATTGTTGAAAAATACATAAATATTAATATAAAAAAACATATTGGTAATATTTTTCACAACTTGTCACCTACAGTAATATAAATGTTTTTTTCTTAATCTTATGGAATATTGTAATTTTATTATAGATTATGCTAAATCATCAGCACTATATATTGTTTTGTAAAGTTTCTTACCTATTACTATTTTTTTCTGATTCTTAAGCTAAAATAATTGACTACTTTTACAGTTTGGTAATTGTTAATATGAATGTGCTTTAGAAAATGAAATTACACTAGCTATAGATGTTTGAGGTGCATCTAGTAAATTCTCAATTTGGTTTTTGTACATTTACAAGGATTGTTTTCCTGAGTCACATTTCCCTATAGGAACAGTTAGAATTAACAGAGGTAGCCTCATTTACAATTGCTGTAATCTAAATAATTATCCTATTAACATTTTAATTTTATCAGGATAGATTTAACTCAATTTTTGCATTAACTATCTTGACCACTCAAATGTTGCATTTCAGTGTGTTGTATTGTTCTTTAGTCTCTTGAACATAACGCTAAGAAAAAACATAGAACTTAATCTAATCCTCAGAGATCCATTTTAGCCATTAGGATTAGATGGGAGTTTTATAATCCTCCAAAGATTGTTCTTCTTTTCTTCCATTAGTAGTGTTGGCAAAAGTTTATTTTTGTCCTTGTGTTCCTTTCAGTAAAAAGTCACAAGCAATTTTGTTATTTTAGACTTTCTCAAAACATCAACTGTTTGAGCATTTAGGAGCTGTTTGAGACTCCACCACAGGCTACTGTATGTCAGGGATTTGTTAGGCCCTAGAAACTCTCAACTCTATCAAATCTGGCTTTGCCTAATTCCAGTACAAGAAAGCAGAAAGATGAAATGCGATCCCTAACAGCACTGGATAATGCCTTCCTTTTTAGTTCTGTCATATAAATCTCCATTTCCATGGCTCAGGCACTAACTTCCATGGTTTCTATTCTGTCATGTTTCACTCATGATAATATTTATCTTCCTGCTATGATAATTTATGCTTTGTTGGTGGCTCTGGACACTAATTTTAAGTCAGCTCATCTTTCCTTTTTCTTGTTTGCATGAGCACTTTTCCTATCTACACTTTATGGATTAGATTTATCAAATCATAAATCCTGTCAATCTCTTTAAAATAATTACTCTATTTCATTGATAAAGCTTTTGAAATGGAAAGGCCAAAGATTACTGTAATGTTTCAGGTGAGATCTACTCAGTATGATATAGAAGAGTGCAATTGCCTTGCTTATTTTATGAATGCTACTGTTACCACACCACATTACAGCATTTCTCTCTTCTTTCAATCTACATTCAATTCTTAGACAGAAAATTTATCAACTCCTGTGAACTTCAGTTCCGTAGTGCAGCATGTTAGTAATTTTAGTTTTCTTAGTTGTCTTTATTATTCTTGTTTACTTTAATTGTTTTTAGCATGGATAGTATCAGAAATATTTTATTAAAAGTTCAACATTCAGACAATGCCCAAACATCACAGTACAAATATGAGGTCAACAAAACTATGAAGTTGAGTTCAGAAATACTTATCCTTTACCAATGACCTGGTTTCTGATTTGCTATGGAAAGGGTTTCTACATCCAATTCCAAATTCTACTCAAACTCTTTCTTTTAAATATTTATTTTAATACAAATATCAAGAGTTAGCTTAAACTTTGAGGATCTAATTCTAATTTATCTGATGTCAACTACATGGAAGAAAATTAAATACCTTTAGTTCTCCCTGGTCTCCATTGCTTTTTCTCAGCTGCCTGTTACCAGGCAACTTGTAAGCTTGCTTGAATTTGTCTGGTTTTGAAACTAGACTTAGGCAGAGAGTATAGCTACAGTTCAAAATTAGTTGTATATATTGTTGTTACAAACATATTTGTTTCACAAATTTCCAGCAGTTCTCTTATGAATGATATAATAGAGCTCCATGAAATGCATTCAGTAGCCAGAGCTTGAATATTATAGATTTATGCAATAACCTTTCCAGTAATTCCCAGGGTTATTCCATTTCTCCCTTGTAGCTACTCCTGTTTTTCTACAGCAAGAGTCAGTCATCACTGGGATTGAAACAAAAGAGGGACAAATGATCCTCTGGCTCTCTTCCCCCCATATGACTAAAGCAGTAAACTTTGCCTTGTACTGGTGCCAAACTACTTATTCAATTCATATGCAAATACTGCATGAAAAATATGGCAATTTAAAATACCCTTCTTTGCTATTTTCTATGTGTGCAAGTCTGTCCAAAAAAAAGTTTTATTTTTACTAGATTTCAATCCCAGATATTTGGAAGGCTCTAAACAATGTGCTAACATTGTTTGGCTGTAAGCTCAAGAGTTTAGAAAGCAATGTGTGATTGAGATACTGTCTCAGCTTCAGAGATATTTACACAGATGATCCAGAGATACACTGAATTCAAACCTGGGGTACAGACAATAAGCACTGGCAAATATCTGTCTCTGGAACACTGCTGATGAGATAAAGAAAATGGTTTTCAATCAGAAACTGAATCTCATCAGCAATGCCTAGCTTAATGAAATCAAAAGCTCAGCAGCACTTCTACCCCATTACAGAAATCCAGGTGGAAACAGGGCTTTCACAGCACTGCACACTCACAGGTCACAGAGAACAAACAGAGGGTCAGACCCACGGCATGTGGTGTGACACTTTCTCACCTCTCAGTGCTGTCCTGCAGTTCAGCCAGAGTTAAATGGAAGGATTTGTTGTTTGACAGAATGTGGTCATATTCAGGGTACTAAAAAGAAAGAGGGGAAATCATGGCCTCATTCAGTCTAATAGATTCATGAAGCCAAAATGATACTTGCAGTTTTATAATGTGAGCTTTCCTTTCAGAATTGTAATACATTTCCAAACTCTTTTTCAATCATTTATTCTCACGGGTATTTTTATTACAGTTTAAAGAGGAAATATTCCGTACTTTTGTTCTTTATACACTTTTTTTTGTCAGCAAAGCTGTATTCTTTGTACAGTTTTCAATACACAGTAATATTGATCTCTGCAAAGAGATGCAAGGACTTTCTCCTTTCCTTCTCCAGCACCCCAGAACCTCATCTTAACCTCAGAATAAAGATCAGTAAAAAGCAAGCCTTGGTGTGTCTGAGGGTTAACCAGAGAGAGTTTGGAATTCTGCCCATCAGCTGCAGGTCAGAAACTACTGAAATCCCACAGTGGCATCAGGATTCCTTGGAGGTAATTAATGCCATCTACATAACAATAAATTTAGTCCTCTGAGATGCTCTAAATACATTCTTTTAAAAATCTTGACTTAAATTTCTTAGTTTTACAAATCCTTCTGTATGCACTGAGCTTTACTCTTACTCACAGGATTGGAACATATCCATTAACAAAGGATGAAAGTTACCAAAGTCAGGGAGGTTGTGGAAAGGAGTTTTTATTCTTTCAATAAATACATGTGACCATAATACAGTCTCTCTAAAAGAAAACTATAGTATATACTAAGTGGGTAATAATGGGAAAAATAAATATTCTCAGTTTCAGATACCATTTTATTGTTATATACAAAACATATTTTTTTGTGATGCATAAAACAATAAATGCATGTACGAGGCAAGCAGAGTGAAAGGCTCCAGTATTCCATATTGAAAAGTTCCAGAGAAAAAGATAAAAAGAAAATTAAAGAGATTAAGAAATAGTGATAAATTAGAAATTACTTAGTTGAAACTATATTTCTGAAAGATGGAGTTCCTCTCCAGTCTTTGATAGCATTATTTTTATATGTCTTCTAGTCACAATTGAAATTTTTTTTAATCTAAAATATATGTATGTCTTGATATATATATATATATATATATATATATTATACAGAAGGAGAGAATTGAAGTAACTGTGGTACAAAGTAGCTGAAAGCAAGTTAACTTTCAGGAAAGTTAACATAAGACTTGCTTAAAAAAATGTGATAATTAACCTCAACTTCAAAATATTTCCCACAAAAAATATCCACCTAACAGTGGGTGGATGGCATCCTGAAACATTTCCTGCTAACTAATTCAATCTGCTTGTAGAATTGTGTGAAGCAAAATCATTCTTCTTCATCCACTTTTCTTAGTCCCCATTGATACTTGCTCGTTTACATGTTCTGTCTTCACTTTGAGTATATAAATACCAATAGTCAAGAATTTTGTTTATTTTGTGTTTAGCAAAATGGGTCCTGATTTAGATAATGCTTCTGGTCACTGTAGAAAAATTAGAGATAGTAATGGTTTTATTTCTATGGATAACTTCAGGACAGCAAAACCAAAGTCTTCACTTTGAATCTGAAGAATCTGAAATACTTTCACATCTGTAACATGGATGCCTAAAATATGTGAATTATAATTATTCTTGAAATGAGAGAAAAATCTCAAGACAAGAAATAGACAGAGATGTGATAAAGAAGAAGAGTTAAGAGGGAAGATGCAACCTCCAGTCAATCATTTTAAATTCTGCTTAGTTTTGATTTAGCATGACCTTAATGTGTGTTAATAAAACAGCAGCATCTATGAAAGTGTTGATAATATTTTCATATCCCTTATGAAAATAAGAAATGGACTGAGGCTATAGGCAATGTCATTTGTTGGCAAATTAGATTAATCTGAAACTTTATCTTCTGACTGCCTACTTAGGTATTGCAGTTACCCCTAAGACATTAATCTATTGAAAAGAAGATATCATCTTTCAGGAGAAACATGTCAAAAATATTTTGATAAAGTATTTATAATCCCTAAAAACAGATGGCAGTTCCATAAAGATTGTCAGCTGAGAAGATTTGGTGACAGAAACATGTTAAACAACTTTAAATTTTTTGAGGGAAGAACTTGCACCACAAAATCAGATGCAATCTTCTATTAATCAATCACAGCTGGTAGATTTTTTGACAGCAGGACCATGCTGAATGTAATTTGATTGTCTTGCACTTTTTCTGATTAATAATACCTGGGTAAGTTGAAGCTTCATGGAGACAGTATAAAAGCAGATCACTTGCTCAAAATATAGGTGGGATGAGGGGAGAAGGATACAATTTCTTATGTAAAGATAAAGGAAAATCCATAGGATTTTATTCATACATAAGGACATTGGTTTTGTTTTAGTTGAGACAATAGTAGCTATCATTTAAACTTTCAGAAATATAGTATAAATCCCTCCAAAGAACGCATACTATGTGAGCAGCTTATAGCATTTGAGATTTCCCATGTTCTTGAGTTTTTTCTGTATGCATAAATTGCCTTTTTGATGGAAATAAAAACACATGGCAAGGCAGGATTCAATAAATTGTTGTACTGCTTCCTAGTTGAAGAGGTCAACAGGATCATATAGTCTAGGGGAAAGAAAGACACAAAGTCAGAAGAACAACTGCTGACAGATACTTTCCTCCTTAGTATGTTATGTATTGATTCTTGACAGTGGAAATCTTGCTGTTCCAAGAATGCTGCTGACCTCTTCTCAACAGTACTTCCTCAGCTCAGCAGTCTATCAGATGTCAGCTTGGCAGATCTCCAATTCTCTATTTGTCATTCATGTTTCTAAGATGTTGGTGGTTCTCTTTCAGGTGGGCTAGAGACAATGATTAGATGAATGAAACAGCCAAACCAAAAATGAATGAATATTCAAAACAGTTAGGCCACATTGGTATCTTCCAAAATACATTGTATAGTTGCTGCTGATATTGCACAAATTAAGTTTTAATTGTAAAATTAATGCTGCATTTATTATGACATCAGTGAAAGGAAACAGATCTATAATGCAAAAAAAAGCATTAAGTTGCTCTGAGACACTATCATTGTTTTTTGCTCTTGCTCTCCTGATACCACCAGTAGAAGAGGAGAAAGTGTTGTAAATGTGGTGAACAAAATTCTGTCATTTTTATCTTGCTAGTGACCATGCCAGAAACTGTCAATTATCTCTGGATTATTTAGGGATAGGAATCATAGTAAATTATACTGTGATCTGATTAGATTTTCTCTGGGGTTTGGTGAGAGTGCACTGAGTATAACTGAAGGGCTCTATAATTTTAGAAAGCAAATATTACTAGGAATTGCCTAGCAATAAGAGAACTTGAATTTGCAGATGACAAATAAATTCAAGTAGCAAAGTCTAGCCAAGTGTTTGAGACAACCTTCTTTGTCAAGCAGTCACTGAATCCACATTGGATTTGGAGAAGAAAAAATTAATTTTGGTAAAGACATCACAAAATTGTTTTTATTTTTATCAATGCTTAACTAAATAGAAAAGTATAACTAAGATTTTAGACTTTTCAAATCACTTTGTTGATATGAAAAGAAAAATTTATTTTAGAGATGTATAGTAAAACATGAAGAAAAAAATACAAAAGTCGTGATGTGTTAAGACTCTGTAAAGACCTACCCAGAGGTGTGTAAGAAAAAAGTGGAAAAAAAACCCAGTGGTATCATTCAATCAGAATGATGCAAATACTAAAGACATCATAGCTATAACTCACAAAACAATTGCATATTTTGCATTTGCTTTTAAAACTGACAAGGCAAGAATTCTATATTTAAAAAACAATGAGAAATAACATTGCATGTTGAGTGAGGGATGTTCAGTGGCAGAGAGGATTCAAGGCAGGTTAGCCCTCATGTACACAGCTTTGTTTTTCCATGTTGCAGGTCTGAAGGATGTTTGTAGCACAACTGCCCTTGTCCCCCTGATTCAGAGCCCATATTGACTTGTACCAACTTATTCCAGGTCTACTCTACCAATGTTCTGGTGGCAGCACCATCTTGCTGTTTTGTGACCATTTAAACTTGAAAGAACAGTTCTCACAGCATTAATTTGTGTACTTATCATTCTGCCTACATACAGAATATATGATATATTATTTATAACACTCTAGATTATGATCACTGGACTAGGCATAATACACTCATTTTGTTCACACTGTAAATACAGCATATTTAGATATATGATGCTAACCTGAGCAAGCTGTAAATCTACACTAGAATACAGTTTCTCAAAGTACATTGAAGCAATGACACTCTGGTTGAAGTCAGCATTGACAAAATGCAGTGTGGAAGCTGCCTCTAGTGATAGGGCAGATTCTGCAGGAAAAGCTATATAATTTCAGAGACTGCAACAACCAAACATAGTTTGGTTAGGGAGATACTTTAACAGACTTGTAACAAGTTCTAGTATTTATTGTCTATTTTTCAATTTAAAAGCTGAGTGTGCTCTCAGCCACCAGATAAAGTTTACTACAGAATACAATTGCAGAATTATGGATATAATAATGAGGGTGTTCAGAGTGGTTTGTGAGACCACATGCAGAATTCCTACAGACACAACCCTTGCTCAAGATAATCATGCTGACATGAGAAAACTACCATAAACTCTAAAAATGTCAGTGACAGTAGACATCTACTTCAATACATTAAACATTTTGACTTAGACCTATCATAACTAATAATCAGATTTGTAATACCTTAGCCATCACTAAAAACTACTTTGAATGGGTTGATAATTAAGATACTATGTATTTCTTGATTGCTCTCTTCCTTTCTTGTTTTCTTATGCTTATATTTCTTCTCAATGTTTTGGATACTTTATTTTTCCAGCAGTCATGAAGACCACCACTGGAAAGTTGTAGATACACTTAAGGTGTCTGCCAGGAATAAAAGAGAACATTGGTAGATAAATAAGCATTTTTGCATCTGATCTACCTTCTCAATTCCTAAAAGGTATTTTTTTATCTGCAACAAAATAAATATTTGAAGTTCTTAATTGTAATAAAGTGAAATAATTTTAATTCATTATTTTCAATAACGTTACCACATGAAAAATAAAGTTATCTAAAAGACAGTACTCTTCAGTAGTGTTATAGAAGCAGATATTCTTCAGCTCCCAGTCTTTATTTATACGTATCTTTGTATCTGATTTTCACACCCCAGAAAATTTGTGTATTGCTAAGTCAGATATCAGATGTTACTGCATTATGGTGTTTCTACATTTAGAAATGAAGCTGGAAAGCATGAGATATTCTTACAGGTACAAATAGAGCACAATGGTACAAAACCTAAAGAATGTGATGTCAGAGCTCAGTTTGATCCATTGCAGTAACACTCTGAAGTGCAAACATACAAGGGAAAATGTATTAACCATATATACTCATAATTCTTTATTTTCCTTTCATGTAACAGAAACCCTAGGGAGGAATCAATTTCTTGAACATGATTACAGCTTAATGCTGTGGGCAAGGTTTACAGTATAACCCAGTGGAAGCGATCCTACTCCCAGAGAGGCTAATATGAAGTTTGGCAGGAGATTCCATAGCACAAGCAGTCAATCCAGTATTTGACATTCATACAACAAGTGCAAATTCAAAACCTGTAGTTGCATGCACACTCAGTATTTTCCTAATGTAGTGGATGGAACTTCAGTACTGCTTTAGGTACTCAATTATTTACACATAGCGACTTTGTTGTATCTGATTAATACTAATACAAGCATAGAAAAAAAATTGAGGCACACTAAAGAACTCCAGTTCCCAAAATAGAATGAAACTTATTATTTTCTTAATTGTAGTATATATTTATGGAACTGACATGAATGCACTTCAGGCAGCTTGAGAATATGGTTTCTGTAGCTGTCAGATATTCACATGTCAAGACCTTGATGGACTCATTGTCAAGAGGTGCTTCAGTGGTTTATTACTTTTATGCCAAGGATTTATGGACTTTTGTGTCCTATTAATTCCATGTTTGCTAATTATTTTTTGTGTTCCATGATGTATTTGAAGCTTTGGAAGGACGTTCTAAGTAAGGAAGGAAGAGGGATGATGTCTGTGATGTGAGAGATTTTGCTTTCACTCACCTGTAATTTTTCCTATCATCACAGTATAATTTCCCCTTGTTTTTATTTTGGCCATCACTCTCGATTTTGAGTCAGAGCTCATATGCAGTGCCTGTATACTGTACATTATACATGTCTTAACTATTTAAACATAATGATTGCAATATTTAAAAATTATAGAGAATTTAATGTGCAGGAAGACTGAAAATAAGACGGTGAGGCACTGTCAGAGGTTCCCCAGACAAGCTACAGATGCTCCATTTCTTCAAGGCCAGGCATGGATGAGGCTCTGAGCAACCTGGTCGAGAAGAAGGTGTCACTCTCCATGGCAGGATAATTGAAACTAGCTGATATTTAAAGTCCCTTTCAAGCCAAACCATTCCACTAGTCTAAGTAGTGTTATTCTCTTCCATTTTAGTGTCCTGATCTTATTAAACTAAGGAAGTTTCATACTGTTTATTGGAAGGCACTGCTCTTAAATTATTGTTTGCTTTTAATTATCTGTTTCTTCTCTGTTTATTTTGTGGTATTCAAATATAGATCTTTTTTCTGTTTTTAGTCTCTGAAATATACGATGACTCACTGAGTAATGCTTCTTCTATAATTTTAATGTGATATTGTTTATTTTTTGAATCATTTTATGTAAGATAGAGAAAATTACTTACATAAACACATTTCTATCTAGCAGCCTTAGGTAAGGATTATGGACCCAAATCTGATCTGGTTGTAATCAAAGTCAGTTTAAGCCTGTATTCAGAGTTACTCAGTTCTTTAAGAGAAAATATAAATATCTGTTAGTAATCTCTATGTATTGAATCATAGGATATCTCAAGAACTCATAAGGATAACCAAGTTCAACTCCTCAACCTTTTCTCTAAGCTGAACACTCATTTGTGTTTAGCATTCTGCTCCCTAGAGGCTGTGTCTGTATGTTATGCAAGTATTATGCAAAGTATTTTTCAATAATAGTTTATACATTGTTCTTCGTCTGGTGATATGACTTATATAATATAGACTGCAACAATGTTTCTTAGCTTCTTAAAAAGTATTTTTATATTGTATGAGTACTTGAAGAAATGGAGGTTAAGGATGGAAAAATGTGAAAGGCCAATTTCTCAACTGAAACTCGCTGTCTACTGTTTACTTTCTGATACTTGTTACAAGAACTGAATAAATAAATTGTCACACAACAGGAAGCATTAGTTTCCATGTGAAGTGAGGTCATCACTACCAAGGCAGCGTGAAGTGCTTTTGTCCTTAATATTCAGTCAGTGAGAGAGCTGTCATTTCTCCTGTGGGAAACATCATCATTCTTTATAGAGAGCTGAGTGTAGAGAAGCATGGGAAATTAAAGATAAAAACTGTTATTGCATATTCATACCAATAATGATGAACATTCAGTTGCAATCCTGAACAGTTCCTGTAGGATTTTCTAGGACAACAAGCAAGATTATGTGTAAATTGGGATTTACAATGATGACTCTTGGTATGTAGTCAGGTTACACTTGGTTGAATGGAGACACTAATACAGAAGTGTGGTGCACTGCATCTCTGACTGAGAAAGGACTGAAAGACACATTTGTTTTCATGTAGACACACACATTTTTGGAGAATTATGGAAGTCAATGGATAATTGTATCTTTAAATGTAAATTAATCTCGCTGTTGGGGGGATTCCTGTATTGTACATATTCTGCTGCACAGACAAAACCACTTCAAGCAACAGGTCACCTTCTGCTTCTGGGAAGAAAAGTTCTATGCCAACAGAGAGCCTATCCTAAGAGAATTATTCCTGATATTCAGATATTTCCTTTCTTAAATTCTAATTTCTATAAATAACCTATATAATTTAAATTTTTTGATAACCTTTGTTTTTGTTATTGTCCTTCACATCTCAAAACATTCTAGTGTGTCTCTGTAGTTGTTACTGTGCTAGGTTATACCTAGCTATAACTTTTTCTCCCACAGATTTTGAGATGTAATTTTTTAGAGTGAAACACAAACACCACCACATGCAATGTATAGAATATAGCAAAGCCAGTGCTATAGCCAACCTTCCAAGTAAATATTAATTTGTTTGTGTGTCTCAGGATAAATAAGTAGATGTATATGAGGGGATTGATATTAATATCAATGCACAAAACTGTAAATAACAACACAAGGTGGAATAAGGACAATAATTTTTTTTTCATATCAAAAAATACAGCAAGATCAATGTTCATATGGAGACAGCATTGCTAGTAACTGCATCTCTGAATAAATTGACAATGCAGTGGAAGAACATTAAAGATGGTGAACAGAATCAGTGACTGAAGAGTATAGTCTAGCTGACAAAAGGGGTAGGCCATTCAGGTCTCTTATTTATGCAGATTTCTGCCTGAAAATGAATAATTGTGTGATGAAAAATGTCTTGTGTCCACATATCGTGTTTCTGTCTTAAACAGCAAGGATTTAGCAAAACATTTATTAAGAAAAATAATACCTGTTAACTGATTAAAATACTATCAAAATTATCATACAAGCATAACTTTGATGCCATAACAATGGAAAAATCCAACAACAACAACAAAACAAATCTGGAATTGCAGACAAAAACTATGAAACAAGGATGTTTTTACCTTGGATAAAAAATGGGATGTAATAGTACTGTAGCATTTACTTTAAGAGAAGATGCATTGTTTCAGACAAAGACCAGAAAAAGTTGATTGGTTCTAATGCTTGCATATGACATAGATCAGATTATATGACAAATTATAACATTACTCTTTACGAAAGCCTGCTTCTGCTGATTGGATAAAATGCTTCCTGCAGCCAGCTGGCATCTGCAACAAAGCCATATGAGTACATAGTTTGATTATTTATTCCTTTAGAGGATAACAGATTATGACTGTGTGCAGGCACTAACTGAGAACTTATTTAGACCTATTTTTTTTTATTTTTTAGGACCCAGGTGCTCTCTTTTAGAAAAAAAAAAAATGGCCTGAATTCAGACAACTTCTTGCATGACCCATGTGCACGTGTGAGGGTGACAGTAGGAAATGCTTCCATTGGGGTTTTTAACAGTGGCAAGGTAGTATGTTGTATTAACAGTGACATATTTTTTGTAATAACAAGAAATATGCAATCCACTTATAAGTAACCAGCTAATGCCAGAAAATTGCCGGTGCTTTTTTGGTTTGTTATGTTTTTTTTTATGAAATTATGTTTAGAATTTTGGACTTCAAATATCAGCTACACCATTAGCTTTAGTTAGTTCACCCAATTTTGGGAAAAAAAAGCCAAGACCAATGTCCCATCCAGGTGAGTGAAGAATAGCCAAAGAATTGACTGCATTTGTAAAACATAATCATATTGCTACTACCCACAGGTGAAAAAGTTGCTGAAGAATGATCAGGGATGTAGGCAAAAATATCAACAGCCTGTCAAAGACTGATTCAGAATATAAGTAGCAAAGTTTACTTTTTTAAGATGATCTCATCTGACAAGCTTCTGTCAATCATCACTGTGCATGGAGAAATTAATATTTTCCTGAAGTCTTTTTGAAAGACAGCAGATTGCAATGCTTTTAAGAGCTGTGATTTTGTATGATGTCTGCAAGAATTTAGCCAATTCCATTACCCTTTCCTAAATTCACTAGACAAAAACAGGTGCATTGTGTTTCACAAGAACAACATTTCTCAATAGACAAAATTTATCTATTTTAAACTATACAGGTTTGAGGATCTTTCCTCATGCCTTGTTACTTAGCCCATAAAGTCTGCTTTCCTCAGACACACTGCCCAAGAAAGGACCAACGGTGAAAAAGACACAGCTTAATCCTAAAGATCTATCATGTATCTATCAATTTTTCTATCTTTATCTCCTTAGACCCCTCCATGGGATGAGTAGTAATAGTTTGTGTGATGCCACTTGTATATAAACTTGAGCACTGCAATGGAAGATAAATTAAATATTTTGTTCTTATTCTGTGCTTATCTTTATCTGCTTTTTGCTCTGTAAATTAATAATATGCATGTATATTATCCCAGGAAAATGGTTTCATTATTTCAATATTTGATGTCTTTTAGTTATGAAAATATTTTGTCCTTCCAATTCTTGGAAAATAAGTACAAGACATTAGTCTATATTAGTCTATTTGCAGTGCTTTACTATCTAAATTTTAAGCTGGAATGAAAAATGGATCGCATCTGCTGCAGAAGTCAAAATGTCAGCAGCTAGAACTTTTGGATCTTATGAAAGCAGATTAATTTCAGATGAGATTATTGTGAATGCAAAGCCTTATAGGAAAAAAAAAAAAAGAAGAAAAGGGGAAAAGAAATAATCCCAAACAGCAGATTAAATGTTGATGAGGTGCTAATTGACACATCATCTTTTTTACCCACAAGCATGCATGGTGCTGTGCTAACAGGATGTTTCCATTCATTAAGGAAAAAGAAATCCATACAGTTTTAGCTGTCATTATACCATATTGGTCCAAAATTAATAGTAACAGAATCTAGAACTGCCTTATGCTTTTATTTCCCCTCTTCCCCCAATGTGTTATACAAACTTTGGTCTTGTAAAAAATAAATAAATAATAGCCTAACTCAGAATAGTGGATTGTGTGTGAGTATGCTTGTTTTTCGAACGAAATGTACTTTATCCTTATGATCCTTGTCTATGATTCCACACATGAAATGATTTTTGCAAAAATGGTCTATTAATCTTCATGCATTCTTTAATTTTAGGGAAATCTCCTTTATTATAGTCAATGTTGTAAGCCCAGTATTTATTAATAAGCTTCTGCCACTTTTAAGAAGCACCTGCTATCTTTATTAATGTCCAAGAAATTTATACTCACAGAATGAAAACATAACTTCAGGTGCCTAGGGGATGAAGGCTAAAACATTTCATTACCTACAGATGAGTTTCAGAGACGTTCCAAAAATTACATCAGTATTAAAATCACCATGGAAACAGAAATTATGGTAATTCAAACCTTTAGAAATAATGAATACTGCAGCATTTCCTGCTTCCAGCTTGCCCCTTTCATAATTATGCTGTCATGATTTTGAAACCCAGGTTGTTCAAGGGTGCAGTGAAATTTCTCACCCAGGAATCTGGCTCAGAAGGAGGCCTGTCTGTTTTGCCTCCTTTATAAAAAATATACTGGGGTTGGCAGGTGGCATATATAATAAATAGTGATCCCACACAGACTTTTCAATGGCTTTACCCTTTGACCAATAGCTCTGGCTTGTGAATAATACCAGTATCCACTGGAAGTGATTTTTTTAGTATTTACAGAAACTGAAACAAACTTTGTATGAACTAACATACAACCAAGAAAAAATAGTCTTATTTATCTTCTCGAGGAAATTCATAATAATAATAGTGTTTGCATGACCTCACTTTCTTAAGTAATTCACCTGGCCATAGCAGTTCAAAATAATTATTATTTGTCTGTTTATAGATTTTTTTTTTACTACTTAATGATTCAGATTTGCTTTCAAAAATACATATATTAATAAACTGTTTGTAGTGAAAGCTGTAAAGATTTTTTCCTGGATCAATTTTTTCAAATATCATGCTTTATTACAGCCTAGTACTAGATTTTGTTGTTTCACCCATCTAAAAGTAGGCTTTTGATCGTCGTTAAGCAAGTGTACCCCAACTACCCTCTGTATGATAAAAAAAGCTAAATTGGGACGTTGTCTCGAGAAATGCTGTGAAGCACTCTACTGTGAATCCTTTACAAGCTAAAGTGATAATACCATAATTTAGGTTGGCAAAGAATGTGTGAACCATGAAAAGTTTGGAAAAATCTTCAACTGGAACTGTTTAAGCTTTCAGAGAAGGTTGATAAATAAATTCTTGTTATGTGTATTACCTTTTTGTGCTTTAAAGGATAATACCAGATGCACTAAGCCCCAAAACAAATATGTTCTGTAAACAAACAGAAAGAAAGAAATAAACCAGCCTTCTGCTAAGTCCAAGGTTCAAAACATAGATTTTGATTCTTAAAAACTAGAATTCAGTCATAGAAAATAAAATGCTAGCAGAAATGGTGAAAACTAAGTTCTCATTTTATTAATGAACAGTAAAACCAAAAATGAAGCACTACACAGGGATTTTTGATAATTCTTAGGGACTAGGAATTAATCCTTTGGGATTTTTTGACTCCTAAATACTGAACAGCCTCTTTAAATGAAAAATAACCTCTGTGTGCTTTTCTGACATATTTTCTGTTGCAGCTACTCTTCCAGATAGAATTTAGTTGAGGATTGTTACTAGCTAGTTCATGAGAACCTTTGTCTTGGTATTTAAAAACAGGAGAATTGTCAACCCAGGAGCATTTTCAGCCTCTGCTTTTCACAGCTGATATCCTCTGGCTCCATAACTTTATTTCCCTGAGAGCCTCTGTTGACCAGGTTTCACACTAACTTGTTTGAAAATTATGGAATATGCACACTCTGGGTGGACTCTGGGGACTTGTATTTTGCACATTTCTACTGCAAAGAAAAACCTGCATTGAGTCTAGTAATATATCACTGTATTACAACCATCAGGGCATTTAATTTACAACTTAAATCAGTTGGGACTTGCTGATGCTAGACAGTAATATACTGTCAGTTTAAACCCCCTGGATATTGCAGCTCAGTGTGCAATGGGCTGTCAGTCAGCAGAGTGACAAAGTGACAATTTATGGTTTGTAAAAACCCAGCAAATAAATTGCAAGAAAAGTGCACTTTGACTTAAGCAGTACACCGTTTGGAATGTGTTTTTGTTGAAAGGACTTTGTAAGGAGAGGAAATTTCTTCTAATAGAAACATTTTGCTCTCTTTATTTTAGGGTGTTTTAAAGGGCCTGTTTACTGCTTGAGACTTTCAAAGAAATGCAGTAAACTGAAATGTATAGACTGGGCATTTTTCTTTGGTGACAGTGATCTTGTGTAGATTTTTATAACCTCACTGTAGCCCATCAGAGCTGTACAGAAGGTTGGTAAGCTCAGTTCAGCTTGTGCAGGAAGGAGGGCATACATGCTGAAAGCTGCTGCTGTGGCTCTGAAATGGCCATAAGTTTTTATGAAACAGGATGTCTTTTAGTGTTAAAGAAACATAAGGAAGACAGGAGAGACAGATTTGTATGTAGACAAAGGCCTGATACCTCATATGTCAAGAAGCCAAAAAGGAGAACTTTCTGTCTGTGGTATCTTGTTGGCCTGTGTAAGCAAAACAAAATGTGAATTGGGAACCTACTTGGATTCATTTGAAAAAGGTTGGAATGAAAGAAAAGTGCTTTTGTACATATGGCTTCTACTCCCACTGTACCCTAGGTTTCAACAAGAACAATAAATAATTTTTTTTTAATGAAGGGAGATTGTGTTGGATTTGGGGTTTTGTTTGTAGTCTCTTTTGGTTGTTTCGTGCTTCCTTTGTGCATGGTTTTGTTTCAGTTTTATGGTGGATTTTTTGCTTGGCTTTTTTTAGCACTTGAAGAGGTTTAAAAATAGCTTTAAAAAAGTTGTGGGTTTTCTCCACACCAAAACTGGTCAATCCTGGAAAAATGGCTTCAGCCACTAAATTAGTGTGTGAGTTTATTTCCATGAGGCTTCCCACCTTTTGCCTCTTCATGAACAATTTGAAAGAAAAGAATTTATTGGAATGCAAATTTGGAATTTTGCAAAGTGAGAATGAAGCATTCTTTAAGCTAATTTGCAGATAAGTATATGCTACAAAGAATCTACAAACAGGAAAAGGAGGCAAATTCATCAAATTTCACCCAGTTTATGTATTTTTAAACAAAGAACAATATTGTTGACTTGGAAAATCAGCAATTACAGATTATAAAGAATAATTTGCCTTACCTTTTGAATTGCAGGGTTTGAATTCTAAACACATATTGACATGTAGTGTACACTTTTAGCACTGTTCTGGTCTATTGCATACTGCAATTAGTGCTTATTCTCATTTTTTTAGATTGAATTCTATTGCCTCCAAAAGCTTTTTGAATATGAAATCCCCTACTACACTCTCCAAATAAAAGACTATTAAATGCATATAAAACAACTATTGTCTCATGCCCCTTCACTGTAACTCAGTCTTGACCCCTCTGTGTATTTAGTTGCTAAATGAGAGTAGGAAAGTTGTAATTTTGTCCTCATGTTCTCTTGAGATTTGGCCAGTCTGCTAAAATTCTCCTGGCTGATGACAATAAATATGAAGGGATTTTTAAAAATTAGTTCTTTCTGATAGGACTGATATTCATGGAAATGTCACAATAGACAAGATAAGAATTAAATTAATTTGCTGAACCTAAGAATAATTGAAAAATATTTTGCTCCATGACATGACAAAGTATGGAGTAGCTATTCATTCATACTCCTAATGCAATTTTTTTCAACACATAGGCCATAAATCTTAAAGATTTTTTAGACTGTTTCCTTAATTGCATATATAGGTACCCAAGGCTTAAGAGATCAAACAAATTCTTAAGAATCTCAAAGTGACTCAAAGCAGGGAAAAGAAACATCATCTGAATGCTTTTAGCTTTGACTGATATTTTTAAATCATTAAATGAATGGTAATTGTTGATATTCTTCAATAACTGATAAAAAAATATTCTTTCTTCAAATTACTTATATAAAAGTCATGATTGACTGAAACACTTCAGGACTCATAATTCTGTGCTAAATTTTATTATCCTTCTTTTATACATTTAGTATTCCCCAAATTTAAAATCAAATTTTAATACAAGTTCTATCCAGAGGACAGTCGTGCATTTCTAGCAAAGACAATTCTTGTTGGAAGAATGCCTTTCTGATGTCAGATTTTAGGGTTTTGAGTGTATGCATTAATTTTAATTTTAAAATAGATAATTAGTATTATATTGCAGAGGGGGAAAAAATCCAAACATACTCAAAAGAATTGTCCAAACATATTCAAAAGAATTAAATTAATTAGAAATAGCTGAGAGTGTGATTACACTGTTTGTTTGGCTCTTCTATCTTTTTTTTTTCTTTTAATTTATTTTCTTTTTCTTATTCATCTAGGTGAAGATTTCTATCAGATGTACAGGAATATAGTCATTAAAAGTTAAGGTTTAAAGAAATCCAGCTTCACATCAATACTGATCCTTTCTATTGTGAAATTACTTTTTCCACCTCATTTAATGATAGCAACTTGGCAACCGTGATGCGTTTCTATTTTATTTTTAGCTTCACATCTGATAGATGCATGTGGAGAGGCCTGGCAATCACAAAGGTGTTTTTGTTACTTACTATGCAGCAGTCTCCTCCTCTTTAGTATCTTAGGATTCTACTATAATAGAGTATGCAACTTCTGATAATTCCAGATGAGCTTTCAGGAGCCAGGCTTACAGCTGTTTCTGTGCTGTACTTTTACATTTTTACTACATCTGTGTCTCTAGTCAGCAGTGTCCTTTTAAGAAGCATGATTCCTAATCAAGCCCAAACCCTTCCTAGAACTTACCAGTAATTTTCTCAGCCTACGCAGGGCTTTTTTACACAGAGCTGGGCATTTTCAGCTATCAGCCAAGCAGAGCAGGCGGCCTAGGCTGCCAGTAGTGATCTTCTTCAGGGGTCTAAAAAACAGGGCATAAAGAGAGAAGTGGAGTAAGACCAAGGGAGTGTGAATCAAGTTGATTTGAAGTCAGTTATTTGGCTTTGTAGGAAGCTGTTTCACACTGAGTGCTGGTTGGTTTTGTTTTGTAGAAATGTAGATAGAAATATGTTCTTGGTCACAAAAACCATGCCATCTGAGAGAGGTAAATGATTGGCTTATAAGGTTTTTGAGAAATACATCCAGTCTTTGCTATGGGATGTGTAGATAATCTGTTCTGAACACTTATTTTACTGAGTACCAGTAAATCTGAGTTTTTGCTTATTTTCATCACTAAAATAAGACAGAAGATAAAAAGTTATTAGCAAATCAAGTCACTGTATATGTTACATAGGGTGAATTTTGGAAATGTGGAATTGGAAAGAACAGAAGCTTTAATAGCTGAAATTGAGCTTATCTGTCAAGGTAGTGGCGTGTGTGATGGTGCTTGCTCACCACAAGCACAGATTCACATCTGAGAGAGTAATATGTGCTGTATCAAACTCATAGGGCTGTTTGAGTATTGCAGGCTGATAAATTGATGCAAGATCTTAAAAACTATAAATAAAAATGGACTGTAATGGAATATAATAAAAGGTGGAAAAGTCATTGCTTTGATAAAGTCAGTTGGCTTTTCTCCCACAGATTTTGTCTACTGCCTGCGTACTATAACTTCCTCACAGTTGCATAGCAACTGGACCCCAAATGTTTTAATGTTTAGCAATAATTATAGTTTTGTTGAAAATGTTTCAACAGAAAAAAATCCTTCTTTGCCTGCTTTTCCTTCTTCCCTGGTTTTAGCCTGTTAGCCAAGATGATGGCTTTGTCTCTGAGGAAAAACACCTGCAGGAAATGAGCTGGAACAAGCAGTTGTGTATCCCCTTGCTGATAAGGTGGGTCTGTTGTGCTCTGTCCATTAAGCAAAGAATGTGCTTCCCAAAGGACGAGTGTATGGGCTCCAGTCACTGGCTTAGCTCTCTATGCAGAGAAACATTAACTGTCCTGACCAATTAAAAATTACCTGGACATCTGAAGGCTGCTGTTTCAAGTAGAATTTACAGCTTCTAAGAAGGAAGACATTAATTACTGATCATGTTGAAATATCAACCATCCCCGGAAAGAAAAGGTTTCTAGTCTCTGTGTAGAAGGATGAATTTTAAGACAGAAAAAATGCACTGCTTTTATTATGCTATTCTCTAGTTAGATTCTCTAATATAAATTGCTACATTGTAAAGGAATAGTATTTCTCTGAAGTGGATGTAACTTGCATTACACTTGTACTTTAAAACAATTGGACTCTTAATATAAAAGATGTCAAGATACAGAAGAAAGAAAATCTCTGCCATGGGTCTTGATCTACTCAGACTTCTACTGCTTAAATCCAACACACATAACATATTTAAACATTTAACCTAGAAGCTTTGCTCTACTGCATTTTTCTCTTCATTCCCGGCATTGCCTTACAGAAGGTGACAGACATCTCAATAAGTCAGGTAGAACAGTAAATGTACAGTTTCTATTCACATGTGTTTAGAAGGCTTTTTTTTTTAGGGAAAAATTGTATTTAAAACTGTTAGGATCATGTTGCATAAGGGAAAAGTAGTTATTTACTATAAGTCTTTGCATAACACAAGGAAAACTAGAATAAAGTACCAGAATAAAGTAGCACCACTTATCTGCCTAGCTGTCAGTGATGGCTTATTTCTCTGAATTGGACACTAAATTAAGATACAAATCCCTATTTTGAGCATTTCACAAATCTTTTCTAGAGGATATAGCAATAATTCCAAGTTGCAAGCTGCAAAATCAAATTCTCCACTACACTCAGAATAAGAAAATAGTAGGAGATTTTTTGGTCTACTTCCAGTTAACAAATTGTGCTAAATACCTTTATTGTCTGAAAATTTCTGTTCAGTGAAATTAGCAGCAGAACTTGAACTGAAAGAAAATACTGATTTACTTATTACTGGAGAGCTTTGTCATACCACCTTTGGTATGACTTTAGCAAGAAAATAGATTTCTCTCCTTTGATTAGGAGTGATTTTGATTATTATTGAGAAATACAATAAATAATCCTTAAATTGGTTTGTTCAGCTCCTTCAGGGATTGGAGTTTGAGTGGAAAAGGTGAAAAATATTTGGTATCACATTTTTTGAACCCTTAATATTGTCTTACTCCTTTTAAATAAAAGGCAATATGTAACATTGAGGACAGATATCAAGACTAATTAATCAGGGAGTCTACTAAGTGGATTTTATGGGCTCAGAACAACAATTTTGCCTTGGCCCTCCCATTCAGGTTAATTCTGACTGGATAATGGAAAATCACTGGGCTGGTTGTCTCTACAACCTAGTTTTGCTTAGCTATTCAACGTTATTTAGAGTATTTTGTTTTAAATGTCTCACAAAATTGAATTGCTTACTGTGGTATACACTTGTGTTGCAAAATGGGAGTACAGGGACACTTCTGAGCAGTGTCTTCTTGGACAGAGAGTTTTACCTGACATGTAGCTATGTAATCATGGTGACTTTCTCTTCCTTGCCCCTGTTTTTATCCAGTAATGATTGTTTTGTCTTCTGGATCTGTTAATTCAAATGAAGAATACATATGAAGATGACATTACAGATTTTTCCACTTTTTCAGCCCTTTAAATACTTTCTAGTATTTTAAATGCCCTTTTCTGTAGATGTTCTTTAAGGTGTGAATTAACTTTGGCAATAGGTAAACCAGGAGGTTGTTATTTCAGGTGTTGCCTAATATTTTTATTGCTACTGAATTAAAATGAAATCCTATAATAATTAAGATCTAAGTATATGTTGTAAAAATAGCGGTATTTCCCTGTAAGTATTTCTAGACTTGAATGCTTGGCCATCTAATAAATATATTCCTAAATATCTGAAATTAACCCCTTACTGCTATAATTATGGCTTGTATTTGTTATGGTCAGCATACATCAAAATTAAATTTTCCAAAGGCCTACTAAACCATTCTTAAAAATATTTTTTAGATGAGCCACTGTTGAACTCTGGTCCATCACATTCATTTTTTTATCAGACATCAGTAGCAAATTTGCCTAGAGATTGCCTCTTCTTGGTAAATGATCTTGTGACTTGGAGATAAATGGATGTTCTTGAAACTTGGAGCAGTCAGTTTTCATTCTGAAGCATTAATTTGAACATAAGCCATCACAAAGCTTAGGATTCAAAGCTATACAAAATCATAAATATCAGTAAACATCAGTTGCACTACCTGTGCTTTATTCTTTACTTCTATGTTCAGCAGTCTAGTTTTCAGCTCAAAGTGTCCAGTGCTTTTTTTTCCATTGGGCTTTTCGTGTTTCTGTGATCCATCTCACAATGTTGATCTAACAAAGTCATAAACATTGAATTCTCTAGCTTACAAGCCAAACTGAGAGATTTCTTGCACTATCTAGTGTGGAAAGAGTAATTTGTTTCTCATAACACTACAAATGCATAACCTTACTGGGGACCCTGAGAGATGAGGAGGAGGTATTTTCACCTTTGTTTTGGATATCAAGGCAAAGAACCTTAGACAATGCACAGTTGGTTTATAACATTAAAAACACAATGAAACTGGCTTGGATTTCATTTGAATGGGATGTTAGCTGCGACATAGTTAAATTTTTATTAAATGCAGTGCTTGACAGGAGTTGATGAGTGTGCAAGACATTGATGCTGACTACTGTAGATAAATGTTTTGAAATGCAAAAATTTAGCTACAGGTAAATAATCAACCATATCTGATTAATGAGGGTATATATGGAGAGACATGCAATAATGCAAGCAGTTGTTACTTAATGTCTTACTGTGGTAGAAATGGTCGAATAAGATCATGAAAATAAATCTCAATATGGAACATGGTTTAATTTATCCTTTAGCTGTTCTTATCATAATTGCTTCAAGATGAATTACAAAAATTAGAGTTCTGAATACCTCCAATCATCTTCACTGCCCTCCTCTGGGCTCATTTCATCCTTCTGGATGCAGCACTCCAGGACAGCTCAGGACACAATTTCTTTCTCGACTGTGAGCTCACATTACTGTACTGTAGGCCATGTAGTCTACAGATGAGTTTATATTTTCCTAGTATATTTCTTTAAGTGTCCAAAAATTTAAATGACTTTGTTTTGTTTGCTTTTTATGAAATCTGAAGGAAAAGGCATGTATATGAGAAAAGTGTTAAAATAAAAAAATAGGAAAATAACCTGTTTTGGTTACTCCATTCTTGTTGTTAGGTTCTTTAGTCACCAACACTTTTCAGAGAAAATAAATACAATACAATAATATAGCCTGACAAGAGAGTTGTAGTTATTTGGAAAGCATCACATTCTCAGATGACAGGGATATGAAATAAATGTTATCTGATACTACATATAATCATTTTATATATAGCATAGACGTATAATAAGTGCTGGTGGAACACCTAATGCTGGCATTTTTACAAGAAACCTCTGATGCACATCTTAGAACCGAATTAGAGTGAAAAATGCACAATGCACTTGCCTAAAAATCAAAATGTTCAGCATGTTTCATTTTAATAGGAGCCCTCCAGGTTAGCTACCATGCAAGTTATAGCAGTCTCATCTCAATCAACATCTGGCAAAGCCTAATATGTAAGAGTTGCAATGAATTTATTAGTTGCAACTTTTAATTGACAGCTAAAGTACCTTTCTCATTTGTGAAGTCCTGTATATAAGTTTCTAGTTAGAAGGAGCAGATAGATCTAGATAAATCTCCATACCACAGATGTTGGAACTTGGGAACTCTTCCTTGAAATGGCTCCTAAACTCTAATAATGTATTTTGTTTAAATATCTCTGAGTGACCCATTAATAAGTAGTTTCAACTAACAAACCTTTTTGTAATGTGACATATAAATCTCCTTCAAAGTGTATTTTGTTGGGGTTTATTTGTTTGGTTGGGGTTTTTTTGGCAGGGGTGAAGGGTGTGTTTTTTGTTTGTTTTGTTTTACTGCTCTTTTTAATAAAAAGAATAATATAGATGATTACTGTAATAACAACCACTATTCTGTGAATGGGGAAAGTTCTTGTGTGCAAGTTTTATTGCTTTTCCAACTCTCTTTTATTTATATCAGTGTGATTAAAAAAATTTGGAGGTTGTATACCCACTGAGATTTCTTTAGGAGTGAGTATGCAAAATAAGTCCTTTAGGCATCTTAAACTTGATACATCCATGAACTAAATTTACCTTTTCTCTGGGACAACACAACTCAACTTAAAATGGCTTTTCAGTTGTTCTGGTTTTGGTTGGGATGGAGTTAATTTCCTTCACAGTGGCTGGTGTGGGGTTGTGTTTTGGATTTGTGCTGAAGACAGGGTTGGTAACACAGAGATGTTTTTGTTATTGCTGATCAGGGCTCACACAGAGCAAAGGCCTTTGCTGCTTTCCATGCTGCCATGGTGGTGAGGAAGTTGTGGGTGCATGGGAGTTTGGGAGGAGACAGAGCTGGGACAAGTGACCCAAAACGACCAAAGGGATTGCATTTGCAACCTTCTTTTCTTTGGTGCAAATCCACTGATAGTACATAAGAACTTGACAAAATCGTAATGGATTCCACTTGAAATGCTTTCCTGAGTTACCAACTGCAACTTCAATCTGAATTTCTAGGGAGTTGCAAATACCTTATTTCACCTAGCCATGTTTCTTTGCTTCACTTAGAAAAATGTCTTATAAATGTCAAAAATCAGATGGGACTTGTCCTTGAGAAATCTTTTTCTCTTACTTTTTAGCTTAATTTCCTAAGGAAATTAGGCTTCTGCAATCACACTGTGTGTGTCTGTTCTCCCTGATTAATAACCTCTTTTCAACCAAATTTGACATTGACCAGAGGGATAGAAGTCTCAAATATAATTAAATCCCTTTGCACTGCAGGGAAGTAGGCAGCTAGGTAAATGAAAAGTGCCTTTTGTAAGATAAAGACTGAAAATTCAACACATCCAGAGACACTAGTAAATCCATCCAGGAAAGGTATTACTTATTCCCTGACCTTGGAGAAATTTCAATGAGTGCTCAACATATTATGAGACATCAGAGAATTTGTAGGGTGCTGTTCCAGATGATACAATGATGACTTTTGACATTGACCATCTTTAAGTGAAGGACCTGAGAATTTGTTTAGAATTTTTTTTTTTCGGACCTAAGGTTAGCTGATAGATTTTGAGTTTTTCCAGACAGATTTTTTTTTTCCAAATTTTATATATGACCATACCCACAATTCTGTCACTTGAAACTTAAAGTTTTCTCAAAAGGATAGTAATGGTTCACTACTTCTGAAAGTCTGTTGACAATAATAAACATGTATTTTAGAAAGCTAAACCAACATATGTATATATAATTTATCTAATTTTTAATAATTTCTTTCCTAATTTTACATTTTATTCTCATTTAAAATTAATTTTCTTTCTATATGACTGCTTAAAGACTACAATTATTCATTTGCTTAATATGGTTTCGTTATACACCCCTAAAATAACATAGATGGGAAAAAATACTCTTTTGCTTTTCTTTTTATTGCTTTTCTGTGTCTGTGTTCTACACACAAAACCTTTTTTATTTTTCCTTTCACAGAAAACTGCCTCTTCATTTGCTATAGAATTTCTGACTTTCAGACTAATAATGAATCTCCAGAGACATAACTGCTCATCATGATGCTATGGTGTATTTAATACAGTCTCTTTCATCAACTGCAAGCTCTCCAGTGCTCCTTTTACATTTCATACTATGTTCCCCCACTGAAACATAGCTTGAGGCAGAGGGTGAATAAGTAAGTTTTGATATTGTACAGTATCGACCACAGGTATTCAAATATTTCCCAGAGACTACTTTTATTTTTTTCTTCTAAACCTTAAAACTTCTGTAAGGTTTTGTGGATAGTCTGAATTCTGTTTTCTCTATTTTTATAAGGGTTTATAATGACAACTGTCTCTTGGATTAGCAGAGAGATTTAAGTAATGCTTTTCTTATTTATTTATATTTGATTCTTTTTAGAACACCTTCATGCAACAAAAGAATGGGGAAAAAAAGGTAAAACAAAACAACCTATTTTGGCTCAATCAGAGTTTTGTGTTTTTTTGGGGTTCTTTTCTATACAACCAGTACATTTCCTCCAATACTGTTTCTGTCTTTATTTTTTTATAACAAAAAACAAAATGCACATAAAAATATATGTATTTGCTTCTTTTTTCTTGTTAATATTTTACCAAAAACATAATTGCAGCAAAATTTGATTATTTTCTTTTGGTGCTTTTCTCTTTAATTGATTGTCTGAAGAAAGTAATCTGCATAGCAAAAGGGCAGATGGAGCTGGAAAATTAGTCTTCAGAGCATGGCTACTAGTGCAAGCTGCAGATCAGAATCACATTGTCAAATTGTCCCCAAGTGTCTTTCTTGCTTTACTTTAGTCTGCTGAAAGATGCATGATTCAGAAATAAGGAATTCTGGCCCAGTGAGTTTGCATGAGCAGAAACAAAGCCTTTGATTTCATCTACCTACTTACATTTTTTTGGATAAACATTATTTTCCATCTCATCAAAATACATTGAGTTTTGCTTAAGAAAACTCTTTACTTTATCACACACTATTAATTACAGTGCAACAGCACACATGGGAAAGCTGCTTAGCTTTTCCAATTTTTCTGTAAAGGTTTGCAGACAATATTTTTGTGCATAGTTAAAAAGCTGGCTCCAACTGGCAATCAAAGTAAATTCCTCAACTCTTATAATTATACTGTATTTTCATCTAATAAAGAAATGCAGCAGGAAGCCAAGACTTCTTTTCACTATTTATTTTGGAGGATAAATCACTTTCTTTCCTATCCTTTCAGTTTTAGTGTGCGAATGTTATAATTGGTAGGGTTATCACTGAGGTTTTTCATGGATTGTCACACAGGGATTGGATGGTCCTGGATTGGACTTTAGGGGTCTTGGGCAAGACAATTCTCCGCTAAGGTTTTTATCGTGGCATCTGTAACATGACCAAGATATGCCAGAAGTGGTAGGGATGCTTGAAGTGTTCAGCTTCAGTTCCATTTTGCCACAGGTAACCACATCTTGCACTGCTTTTCAGAACCGATAAAGCCTTTCCCTGAAAACAGTTCAATTATTGCTGAGGAATGTTAAGAGCTTCAACTGATAGCACTCACTCACCAAAAGACTAGAAGGCACGAATTTGTCAGTTTTCCAAAGTGAGACATTGTGATTCAGATTGACAAGTATGCTTAGTTAAGCACACATTAGCCAAGCACTAAAGAAGTTCTTTAGGTTTTCTGACAACTGAATTGTTCATTGTCTGCAAAATCAGCAGTTTTCTACTTTTTTCTTTTCCCTTTAAAAATCAAATTTCTCACATCCTATTGACAGGCAGCACTTGAATATTTTTATTGCCCTTATTTAATAGCTAGCTAGAGAGTTTAACATGGTAAAGTTGGAACTATTAATTTAGAGTACATGAAAATAGTAGTAGGTATCTCATCTTACCTATTTTTGGGTTTTTTTATTGATAGTTATTATTAAGTGTCAATCTTCTCCACTGTCTGCCTGAAGCAAGAGCTATTCAAGGACTGATTTTGTATTTGTTTGAAACATTCAATAGGAGGTGAATACATGGAATTGTATCCTCTACAAATCATAACTAGACAATTGAGTCAGGGTTTTTTTGTCCTAAACTCTATGAAATTTAAAACTTTAGCAAATTTTGTCATCAGCTTGCCTGTTTTGCTTCCTATTTTAACAAAGATCAGTACTTTGGCAAGCTACACTTGATTCCTCAGGCCAGCTTGTCACTAAACCATGATTAGTGTTTTCAACCTATCTTTTATGTGCGTCAATTTAAAAAACAAAATGCTTTTATTGAGAAGAACACATTTTAAAAGTTCCAGTGTATAGTGTCTGTAAAATTCACAGTAAAAAGAGAACACGGGTAATTTGTTACAGGTCATAGTTGTTTAAGAGTGACTTACAATAGCTATTTTTTATTTACCAACCGCCAATTACAAGACTTGCAGTCCAGTAATCATATTGTAAAGACTGAGAATCTAAACAGATCTCAGAAGAGGATGGGAAATGGGGGAAAGTTATAAGCCTGATGCCTCTACTCCATTTCCTCCTGCTGAAATTCCCTTATTGGCAGTTAAGAACACCAGATGTTCTGAAATCTCCTGTTTGGTACTCGTTGATTGTTCTGCTCTGCACCCTGGGTGAAATTCAGGTCAGCCTGTTCAGTCCATCTGACTGCTCAGCTAGAAAAACAGCTGAATAGTACTTAGGATGTCCAAGAAATCTAAGACTGAGCCCCCAAGTGATATTTGTAGCTTAAAATAAAACAAATTTCTATTCTGTTAATTTAGGATCAGTTGCTTGTGAAATTCAACTGTGTTAGGGATAAAGAAATACAGTTCAGAAGATATCAGTTAAATATCAACCAGGCTTATCTCTTAGTACAATGAAGTGTTTAGAGTCTGTACTTAATACATAGTAAATATACAGAATAATTATTTTGCAATAAAATATAAACCTCACATCATCTAGCCCCTTTTTCAGCATTTTCAGAGATGCCTGAGGTACACCTGTACAATGGAATCTAAAACCTCTCCGTCCTCCACAGCTCACATGTCCTAACCACTCTCCACAGGTGTACCTAGGCACACTTACCAAAGGCAAGGCAATGCTGACTGACTACACTCTAACAATGAAGACAGATCAGAACACAGAAATAGTAAGAAACTGCTCTAACTTTTTTATTTCTAAAGATCCTGATAGAAGATTCCCTCTGCAAGGGATACGCTGTACACATTCAGGCTGTTGGTAGGGCAGAAACCTGAGCTTCCTTTCAAAAAACAGAAACAAAAGAGTGTAAAGATAAATAAACTATGTGTACTAATAATGAAAAATGTAGGGTCTTGTAGATGAGTTTCTCATATTCTGTCTCAGTTCCTGAGCCTGGGTACTGCCTGGAGTTCTGAGAAAAGCAGGAAAGGATGAGCCACTCCTGTGTAAGGTCTGCATAGTGGAGTGCTGACAGTATAAAGCCTCTAAAAATCCTTGTGTCACCAACTGAAATCTGCAGCAGCAGAGGCAGGAAACATTACAATCCTCTACAGACTATGTCTTGGTAGATATCTGGACAGAATGAGTTTCCAGTGTTTATTCCAGAGTATGATGTCTTTCATTCTTGTTCCTAGTGACAAGGGCTTCTCTGTAGCATTGGGATTAGACTGGAGAACTGGAGGAGAAGGAACTGCGTTGAGCATGCTACATCCCTGTGGTTTGATGCTTCCCTGATGTGCTTTTCAGATTCTTCTGGAGTGGCATCTAGCCTAGTGCCTTTGCATGTTCCCCTTGGGAGTTTGTTACTTCTCAGCACAGCCATGTGCTCTGACAAGCATGTTGTTAAATGTGCTGCCATCACCCCGGGCTACCTAGTTCCCTTGCTTTTCACTCTGCCACAGCCTGTCCTTTTAGAAGGGAGCATACATGTTAGAGGTTTCAAAAAAGGGTGAAGAGAAAGTGGTTCTTCTGAAAGCAAGAGTTAAGCTGGAGTGAAGATAGTAAAAAGCACTGTAAGCCACATTACTAACCTTTGGTATGCAGCCAAACTTCTTTCACACAGCTTGAGGGGATTATCCTTTACTTCTCTGTCAGTGGGTCCTTACCACTTTATAATTTTCTCTTCGGTTTATTCTGCTGCTGTAAAACTGTTTCATATTATCCTTCAAGCCATTCTGTCCCCAAAGGGTTACTTGAGTTTAAATTTTCCTCCAAGAGGCTTATGTTATTTTATATAGTTTTGATTCTTTCAAGGGCTGTCTCTATTTCCCTTGAAGCCATTCCTGAATCTCAGGAAGAAGCCCTTGTCTTTCAATAGATGCTTTGATTTACAGCTGCTTATACACATTGATGAGAAAGTTGGTGAAACTGGATTTTAATGCATGTGTTGGGACAAGGTGGTAGAATGCATCTATTACAGAAACTTAATGTCTTGTGAGTTCAGGGAAACAGAATATTCTTTTCTCTCTGATTCAGCAGCGCACCATCTGCTGTGTACAGGTAACTTAGCTGTGAAACTTCTTGGGGTTACAAATGATAACATAAACATAAGGGTATGGAGCAGGAAGCCAGCACATGCCATCCTTCAGGAAAGATGCCTTAGAAAATCAAGACAAATGCCACAATGCAGCACTTTCAATGGCACCTCTGCCTTCTAATTTAAAAACCTTGTTTTGAGTCATACTACCATATCTTCTTTAGTCACTTGATAGGAAAATATCCGAGTCAGTGTTTTTGCAAGTTAGCGGATTGCCTTTCTTAGGGCAGCACTGACAGTGGCTTCTGAAATATATCTGTAACATGAAACCAGAAGCTTGTAGGGAAAAGCACTGGAAACACACATGAATAAATTTTATAGACTAAGAAAGTGAACCAGTGCTTGCATTTTGAAACAAATTGTTTGGCATTTCTCATTCTCAAAATGCTGTTGAATATATTAACAAGATGATTTTTCCAACCTGCATTTTTGACTCCTGAGCAACGTCTTGTTATCATGAAAAATTATAATGACTATTTTTGTAAGCCCAACAGCAAACAGTCTAAAGGTTTAACATATGTCTCACATGAAGAATTTAATGCACCATAACCTTCCCTAGCATCAATGACACAAAAGTCCATGCAGATTATTCTTAGAAGCCGGACACAATTTCACTCAAAATAGAGATGTACTATTAAAATGTTGATTGAAAAAACCGTCAGTTCATCTTTGAGAAGAATGTTTTATAATGAGTATCCGTGGTGACACCATTTCTAGCAAACTCGCTCTTTTGCACCTCTTATTACCTTGAAAATCAAAGCATGGATGCAATTTGAGACGAGCAAGGGAGAAAATCCTTGACTATATATTTTCATTTTTCTCATGCTTGTTTAAAATAAAAAAAAAAAAGGAAAGATAAAAATTGAAAATATGCCCCCAGGTTGGATTTGGATGCCCAGGAGGTGATTTGCTGTAGTGCATTAATCTCTTCAATGTGACTGTAGGCTATGGGTCTGAGATAAATTGAGTCAGTCAGGCTTTATCTCTTCATTTCTGTACTCACTTGTCAAGAAAACCTTGAAATAATAACAGAAAGAAGGTGGAAAGTGGAATTGTTTGGAAAGGCAGCAGAGGTGAAAGTCTGAATGCAGCATCTCTTCCTAAGGCTAGAAAAAGGCTATATTCTCTTCTACTAGGACACAAACACTGTTCAAATGGGCATCAGCATATTTCAAAAGCTTAGTTTCTGAAAACATAAGAAGTTACATGTGCAGATTTTGCATTGAGATTCTGGTGTTGCACTAGAGAAGAATTTATGGAATAAAGGTTAAAAACTCAGTCCAAAGATGCAGTAGCATTTCTGTTGTTCCACCAGCAAATTCCCATAATGCACAGTCCTCTGCCAGAGAAATTGCTAGGACAAGGAATCCAGAAGACTTATTTATAAAAAAAAATCGAACAGATACAAAGAAAGCAAGGGTCTGTTTTTCTGAAACAAATTGAATCTAATGCACAAAACCTAGAAGACTACTCAGAGTATTGCTGACATCCACCTGCTTCAAACTTTCAGGTACTGAATATTTGAGAATTAGATAAGATCAAATGAAGTACCTGTGCCCAAGAAGATGCAGATCTTAAATTAAAGCTTCAGAAAGGGGACTTTTAAGTGTAATTGGGGAAGTGTAGGTTATCACTCATATCTGAGGTAGTCTTCCTTGCACAGGCCACTAACATCCTTTGAGAACAAGGAAAAGAGAATTAAATATTTGGTTTTAAGAATTAAAAAAAGTTGTAGTTAAGGCACGGAACTATATCAGGGAGAGAAATGTACGTAGGGCTTATTCCCAGAAATAGCTACATCTCTTCAGCTGATAGAATCTGAGAGGTGCCTGACCTCTCTCTCTCTGGCAGAGTAAAAACCAGGCATTTACAAAGTCATTGATCCTCATTGTCATCTCTGCTCAATTTGTCCTTATCTCCAGACTTACTCCATCGGTGTCAAGCAAATTTTTTCCAGTCCTTAGCTCAAATGAGTTTTCTTCTGAAATAACTCTTTCAGTAAAGGTGCATTTTTTTTCAATGTACCACTCAAATTCTGAGTGGAGGAGCTGCGTTTCCTTCTACAGTGTATCTGAATAGGTTCAGTCACTCTTCTCATGCCCTTGACAGTTTTCAGTGCCATTGGCCTTTCACCTCATATAATAGGGGTCTAGAGAATGCTATTGCAAAACACTACCTAATCATTCCTTTAATTGTCCAGATGCACTGGTAAATGTGCCTAGTACAAAAAGAAAACACACAAGAAATTGTAGAAAACATCCCATGAGATCCTGAACATATTCTGAATGCTCTCAACCCCTCCTCACTTCCTCTGTATGAAATATCTCAGAAAATAAAGTCCCAAAGCTGGGACCTACTCTCTATTTCAGATGAATTTCTCCACAGAAAGAGTGATTAAATATTGGAATGCACTGGCCAAGGAGGTGATGTGGCCATCACAGGAGGTGTTTAGAAAACAACTACGGCACTCAGTGCCAGGGCCTAGTTGACAAGGTGGCACTCAGTCATATGCTGGACTCAGTCTCAGAGATCTTTTCCAACCTAACTGATTCCATGTCTGTAAATGAAGTTAATATCACTTTTAAGACCAATTTATATAATTAGAATAATTAGACAACCTTTTCAGCAAACATACATTGCTTAGATCTGAAACAGAAGAAATAGATTTCTAAACACAAACTTAAAAAAAAATTGCTCAGTTTGGACTGTATTTCAGAGTAAGTCTCTGAAAAAAAAAGATGATTCGTGTGTAGGGGCCAGAAAGTGAGTGGGGAGAAAAGTAGGGACTTATTAATTAAATTTTGCAAGGGAAAGTAGACAGTAATATATATTATGAAAAATAAAAAGTTTTGAAGAGGACAGGAAGACTCTGATGTACCAAACTACAATTTTTTTGTAGGTATGGAAGAAACCCCACAGAAATAAATATGCAGAATCTTCTTTCTCAGTAGTTTAACAGGTTCTTTTGTTTCAAGATTAAAAATATGTTGGAATGTGAATTTCATAGGACATGATCTTTCATTAAAAGTGTGTGGTGCTATGCATATTTTCTGGGTGAATTACTATAGACATAATAATACATGCATATTTTCTGTGTGCATATACACAGAATGCATATTTCTGTGTGCAAATAGACATATATATGCATATTTTCTGTGTGAATTATTATATACAATTATTTATTGTATTAAAAAGGTGCTTAATTTCACCTCCACATTTGCAGCAAGAGTATTTTTCACTGGATGAAGTCTGCAGCTGTATGATTTTTAGGGTGCTAATTGTTCTGCAGTTGAGAATATTTACTGTAGTACTGTAGAGGTTTATACATTTTCTGTTCTTTATTCAAAGAAAACCTATATTCATTTAGTGTGCTTAGAGCACTAGTTGTTTCCTTTCAGAATCAATTTAGTGAGGCTTCAGGGCTGTTTGAAGAGCAAGAAGTTTCTTGTATTACAACTTGTAGTTATTTAATGACATTGTGTATAGCTTCTGGGAGAGGATGGGCTGTGACAATAGATGTACATTTGGTGATGGGTGGAGGTGTCATCTTCTACTTAAACCTTTCTTTACATGGTGTTTCACACCTTTTTCTGAAATTCTTTTCTGTGTGAGTAATCCTGATGTATATAAATCTTTGTTGCTAAGGAAGAGCACTGTGAGTGATCTGCTGTATATAAAGGCTTCTGAGGAGCCTGTATATGTGCTGGCCTTTAGTTTTCCATTTATCACACTTGCAGGTTACACTGCTGATGTTGCTGTAGGGAAATGATGCTGGTGCACAAGTGTTGCAGTGACAGTTTGATGGAGAATGGTTATTATTGAATTTGTGGTAAAAATCAATAAGAGAGTCCAGATTTCCAATCGAGATAATAAAGATGTCATCCATAAGTCTTATGCTCAGTGTCAACACAGTGATACAATTATTTAACGACCCTTTGTCATTGTAGTTCTTGAAAAGCTTGTCATAATACAGGACTGGAGGGAAGCTATCAGAAGAGAAGGATGTCTCAGCTAAATTTTGCAGATGTCTGTGGACTGAGCTCTCTTCAGTAATTTCACTCAGGGTCTGTATGATGGAATAGAGAGAAAGCATGACCTCTATTTGGTACAGATGTGAATGGTATTAAACTATTAAGATCTCTAAGACTCTTTCACCGGATTAGGATCAAAATTACACTAATGGAATTGGGAAAATGACTGGAAAAAGCAGCATGGAATTTAATAAGAACAAGTGCAAGGTTAAGGAAGAAAAATGTTTTACACAAAAACAAGATGAGGAAAAAGCTGGTTAGGGAATGGAAAATGTAAGAAGCATTGTGGCTCCTGGTATTGCCGTGTTGCAAAAAGAGGAAATATTGCTCAGGATAAATTTCTTCCATTTAAAAAGAGGCACTGCAGATAGCTATATATACATTTTAAAATCTGATTGTATAATTTCAATAGACAATGAAATACTGTCATATTAAATAAATGTGTGATATATCTTGCAACTCATGCATCCAACTTAGGAATTTGGGATCAAGCTGTCATTTTGCCTCATTGTGTAAATATATTCAATATTATCTATAAATGAAATTTTATTGTTGGGTAGTTTTTAACACATATAATTTAAAGATCTATATTTTAAACTTCATCAGTTCTTTGAATGGTGATTTACATATTATAAATCTTGACCTTCTATCCTTGTGGAGTAAAACTATAAGTGCAATCAAACTACAATAACTGTGTAGTGAAAACCTCAGGGCTTCAACTAATCCCCCATTTCTCACAACAGAATGTAGATTGCACTAACTGTTCATGTAAAATTACTGATAAATCCTTAAAGCTCATTCACCTAAAGAGCAATTGTGAAAAATAAGTAGATGATGTATGAGCAATGTATGGCAGTAAATAGATTTTTCAGGTGCATTATGCAATTTTTTGGCATATTCAATAACTTTACAAAACATTCATGACCATTAAAAATATATTTACATATGTACGTCCTTTGTCATTTATTACATCATATTTGCTTCATAATTGCTCAGTGGCTGTAATCTTTATTTTCTTCTAAGTTAGATAAATCCTTGCAGATAAGAAGTTCTAGCATAAACTGCATCATAACTCAATGCAGAGAACAGCATAGTTTCTTTCATGACACATCTATTTTAAATGGAATTTTGCATAAAAAATATTTGAAAAGGGGAAAAATATGGAAATAGTTCTTTAGACCTTTTTCTTTACTTTGTTTTGGAAACGGATTTATAGTCCTACACTATAAACTCTTACCACCTCACTGTCCATGAGATCTTTTGATCAACATTGACCTTTGACTGTCTGAAGCCCTTTGCCACAAAAAAAAATTCTTATTTGTTGAACACTCAACGAATCTCTTTCCACTCTTGTTGTGGAAAGAGATTTCTGACTGGTGGACAGTGGTAGCTCCTCTCTACTCTGTGCTGGAATGGCCTTACCTTGAGTCCTGAGTGCAGTTTTGGGCACCACAATAAAAGAAGGATATAAAGGTTTTAACATCTAAAGGACGGCCATGAGGATGGTGAAGGTCTCAAGGGGAAGCTGTGTGAGGAGCAGCTGAGGTCACTTGGTCTGTTCAGCCTGGAGGAGACTGAGGGCAGACCTCATTGCAATCTGCAATTTTCTCCTGAAGCAAAGAGCAGAGGCAGGCACTGATCTCCTCTCTCTGGTGCACAGTGCCAGGACCCAAGGGAATGGCCTGAAGTTGTGTCAGAGGAAGTTTAGGTTGGATGTTAGTAAAATATTTTACACCTAGAGAGTGGCTGGCGCCAGAACAGGCTCCCCAGGGAAGTGTTCACAGCACCAAACCTGACAGAGCTCAAGAAGTGTTTGGACAATGCTCTCAGGCACGTGGTATGACTCCTGGGACGTCCCGTGCAGGACCAAGAGTTGGACTTCATGGTCCTTGTGGGTCCTTTCCAACTCAGGATATTCTGTGATTCTAGAACATGAACTTTCCTTAAGTCTAGACAGGGTTTTGCAAAGAGAGATGGCAGAATCTCTCTGCAGTAAGGCTCAGAATGATCAGGGACTACTTCTATGTTTTCTATGGAGTGGTGCTTTATTCAGCAAAATAATTGCAAACCCCATGCCATTTCAGTCTTTCTATTCACTCACAGCATGCACGATTTAAGATGGATATAAGATTCCATCACAAAGTTTCATGCTATAAATGAAAGTAGAAACAGATTAAAAAATGTCCAGGAATAATCAAAAGCTTGAAAGTAGAAGAAAACTTCCAGTCATCAGTTGCCTCTAGTGGTAGAGAATTTCTGTTTTCGCTATACCTGTGAATCTAATTGCATTTGGTTCTTCCATAGTCAGAGAAAACAAGTTTTTCAAATTAAAAAAAAAAAAATATTTTTTTTTTTTCTAACAGCAGCAAAAATGCAGATTTCCATGATTTCTAATTAAGAAGTCTTTGAGTTAACAGTGGTGGTATCATTTTAGTCTTCCAGGTAGGTAGTGGTTTTTGTTTCAGTCATTACAACACAAAATATAAAACTAATGCATTATTCTGTCACTATACTTCCACAACTCCGCTGTGAGGAGGTTTTTTATGTGTTTCTCTTCCTGATGATACCATATATTTATCTACTGCCTCTTCACCAGATGCTTTATAGCCAGATTGCTTCATTAACTTTTTTCTAAGTAATTTCAGCATTGTCTTTTGATCAAGCAAATCTATGTATAACATCAGGTACTTATTTAAAAATCCATTAAAAGGCTCCCACATACATCTAAAGAAAAAAAATGTGAGTAAATGAGAAAAAATAAAGGGAAGATAGAAATGTTTGATAAGTCATAGCAAGTAGTATATTTTTAAAGAAATGTTAGTCCTTGTTGAAAACAAACAACAAACCACAAAACAATCCCCCACCAAACCAAAACAAACAAAAAGGCCCAAGCAAGCAAAAACCAACCATATGAAGCAAAGAAAAAGAGATCACAAACAGATTTTTTTGCCAGATACCAGATTTTCACTGCTTTACAGCTCACAAAATAGCTACTGCACAGACTAGACCATTCTATTCCTGAAAAAGCTGAATTCTTTGCTTCGTGTCCTTGGTCTCTGAAGACAGATAACAGGGGCTAGACTGCAAGAAACTCCCCTTTTATTCTGAGTCTGGATAAGTGGATGAGAAGGTTATACATAAACAGACATTGTTAATAAATACACTGTTTGAGTATATGATGATAACAATTACTTGTAATTTTCTTTGCAGTGGAAGCAGATGAAAGGAGAGATAAATCACTGTGCTCTGTGTAATGCTTAACAGTAGTAATTTATTGCATTAGAATCCACTTTTGCCTTTCACTCTGCTATTTATTTCCTTGTATAGAGACATATTAACTCATATTAAGTGTAGGTTTGAAAACCTGAGAAAGTATGGATGCTGTACTTGAAACCAAAAGACAGGAAGACCCAACTCATGAAGATTTTTCACCCAGACAAGCATTACCACTTGTACTGCTACTCGCTTTCTGCTCTAACCTTTCTTTCAAGATAATTATTTCTGTTATCATCCATCTTAATGAGTTGTACATAATAATTTGGATATCCTTGTAAGTACTTCTGAAATTTTGGAAAATATCTTTGACTACTTAAGTTATCATAGGATAGTTTATTTGAACTTCAAATTGCAGTGACCCAGTAATATTTATTTTCATTTATTTAGACTTTTTCTTATTCTGTATTTCATTTTTTCTGGTTTGAACACATCTAACTTATTCTGAAATGGAAAAATTTACTTCCAGTACCCTTTATTTTAAATATATCAGACTGGAAATATTTTCTTCTCCTCTTACTTCTGTTCAATGTTCAATCCATTTGTTCAAGCTCAGGTTGGTCTCTTACTGTTACTAGTTTATGCCATCCATTATTATGTAGATTTTTTTATGGCCTAAAATACTGGTGACTCTTAAGGATAACAACTAATTCCATTCTCATATTGGATATGTTTTATCCAGAAATATTTTATTCCTCTTGAAATTTGTGTTACAGATTTGAACAAAGTCTTAACATTTTAGATTACCTACTCACAATTTTTTATTTCAAGTTATTGATACAAAGCCTGTAGCTGGACACATTTCCAGAAAATGCATTAGTGTATAAAATATAGTTACACTGACAGTGAAAAAGTTCACCTAAAAAAGCAATGGTGCATAGCATAAATGCACAATGACAGTGCCTATGTCAGAAAGGGTGATTATGATTTTAAACTACCCTTTTTGAACGGGATACTGAATATTCACTTCTGATGCAGGAATTGTAACATGAACTCTTTCACAGACAAGGTAAGTTTGCCATTGAGGTCACTGAACTCTTGCATATTGCACATACAATTACATAATTCTTTAATCATTTGCCAACTTCATTCAACATTGTAACAACTACAATTTTGAAAAGTCAGAATTTTGAAAATTCCCTTCTCTGAAGCAAGCTGGCTGTTTTTATTCCTTTTGCTTTCTCTATTGCTTTGACTCCTCCCAAGTTTGTGCATACCTATGAAATGAATTTTAGATGATTGTAACAACATACATAACATCCTGGTGGTGAATCATTCCATATATTACAGAATACTGGTTTGTCTTATGTATTCTGTTGTCCTTTCCATGTGAGTAGAATCAAGTTCTACCAGCCAGTCCACATAGCTGTGCTGGAACACAAGCTAAGGTTGTGTCAATCTTTTCCTTCTGTTTCCCAGTTGCCCTCTCCCTTACTCCTTGGAGGATTGATTCACATATCAGCATAAGGCTATTCAATCTCATTTTAAGTTATCATCTCCTAAGTTTGGAAGCAGCATATATTTTTCCAGTGCTCTTTCACATTTTGTCACTACTTCTGTGATAACGTCAGTAATTCTGAGACTATTTTGCAGATGCTTCATTAGGCTTCTTGTTATCGTTGACTTCCAGTTGTCAAGTCTGCCACAGTACAATAATGCTGAAATTATAATTGCATCAGATAGTTTTATCTCTTGCTGAAGGATATATGCTTCATTCTCCAGATGTCCAAAATATGTAGGCACTTTTTAAATTCGTTCATTTTGTTCCTCATCTTCTATTCCACTGCAGTTTGTAGTTGCATTAAAATATATAGGGTGCCAAATGGGTTTCCCTGCTGATCACTGAACAGAACTATCTTGGCCTTTTCAGGTTGTAAAGATGCTTCTTGTGCAACTTGTTTCAGGCCTTGTTCTGGGCTATCAGCAGGGAAGACCCATCCTCAGAACTCCAACATGAAAGCAATTTTATTTCCTTTGAGTGTATATGAGGGCAGCAAACATGGCAGTAGTTTTCTCTGTATTGCTGACAGGGTGCCCATCACAGTTATGCTACCCTGAAATTCAACTATCTTTTTCCATGTTTTATAAACTGTTGTGGATTTCACTGTGCACAGAGCCAGAAGGGATCACACCAACAGCTTATCTTATCCCTGCTTAACATTGTCCATTGCAGTTCATTCAACCACCATTTTGTCTAAAAAAAGGATATCTTCCCTAGGTCTGTAGTCTCTTAGTTCAAAGATATAAAATATGAGCATACTTGCAGTTTGCTGCATGCATTTTCTTTGTTGTTTTTTCTCACAATATTTAGCATCTGAAGCCTAATTTTCAAATACCATGGATGAAACATGGATTTTACTTCCATGCTTCCAGTTATCTATCTTGAAAATATTAGGAATACAGAACCTCATCTCAAGCTGGTTTCTTCAGAAAGAGCTTCTTTGAGCTGCCTCAGAAACCAGCTAGTATCTCTGAATATGTTTAATGAGTATAGCTTCATTTCATTCAGATAGAATGTTTCAGAAAATTCTATAATAAAGGAAACATGATTTTCTCATTTAAATTTTCTTCTGTGGAATAACAGCATAAAACGCTATCACTCGTAGACCTCTGACTCAGCAATCACCTCTGTCTCACCTCTGACTTCAGCAAATTCATTATCCTTGCCTTGGCAGATTGCTCCTACATTAGCAACATTGACATGTGTTAACAAGTGGGAGAATACTGAACCCAGCACAAAGCAGAACACACACCTGCACTGGGAATTCTTTTCCATAGTTGTCTTTATCATCTGAATACATAGACATTGATGGTGTTTGGGGATTGCACTAGAATGGTGCTTTTGAAAGCTAGCATTAACTATTTGATAGCAGTGTTAATTATGGTAATTATGAAAAGAATTCACAAATAAAACTTCTACATTTAGCCAACACAGGTGTAACAATTTACACTAAATTAATACACATGTACCCGATCTTTTTTCTCTGGGGCAGATTCATGATTCTCAATTATGTATTCAGGAAGTTGTTAACACACATTCCTTGAAGGACATCAAAAAGAAGGTATATTGTGAAGGAAGCATTTTAAAAATAGACAAAATAGCAAGCATAAAGAACAATATAGCAGGTGTCTTCACATTCCATTCATTTATATTTGAAGTGTGCATTTCTGCTCAGTGTTATATTACCATTTCAGTTGTGAAATTATGTTTTTCTTCTCCAATGTAATTTAATATTCTTTGGTGTACTTTATTCTATTCCTAATTTGGCTGTGTTTGAATAGAAAATTAGGACACTCTCTCAAGTGTGTAGATTCTGCTTTTTTTTTCACCAATGTGATTATCTGAAATATTCTTTGTTAGAAAAATACATACAGAGGAGTAAAACTGACCTCTTATCTAACAAATTTTCCCTACTTCTCCCTATTTTCCTACTTTGCAAAAAAAAGTCCCTGGTTAAAACAAGACTTCTCACCTGGTCATAGCACTTGCTATCACAGGTGGACACTCCAGAATTAGTCAGGTTGTTTATATTGTATTTTTCATGTCAGGACTGTGCAGTGTTGCAGATAGGAAAATGTCAGTGATAATTATGTAAGAGTTACAATGAGTTAAATTGAAAATTGGCTTGAATAGGAAGAATTTTCTGCTTGAAAAGCTATATCTGTGCTGTATGGAGATACTAGCATAACCTATATTTACAATATAATTCTCTAAAAGAAATAGAGAATTATAATATATAAAAATTATAAGTTATAAATATTAGGAAATTACAAGAATATATATATAAGAATTCAGACTTCGGGAGGTCCAAACAAGACTGAGTGGCTAAGAACTAAAATTGTAGGTGAAATTCAGAGGTTTAATACTAAATGTTCAACAGATATGGAATTATAAAAACAAAGAAAAAATTGTTTTCAACATAGAGTGAAACATGGGATCTATAACATATCATGCTAGGAAAAAGTTTGTTTGGTGATCAGAAGGGGTTGGTAATCAAATCACATGTGGAAAATATTAGGAAAGATGATAAATATAAACAATGTCATTAAGACACCATAAGTCCTTAGTGGGCCCAGAATTTGGATATGATGTGCAGTACTGGTTACTCAATTTCATAGAAAAACAGAAAAAGATTCACAAAACATCAGTATAGATGGTAAAAAATGAGGTCAGCTTCTATGAAAAGGGCTATTATTACACTCAAACTCTTCAGCTTGGGAATGAGACAGCTGAAGTAAAATATGCTGCTGGGAGTTTATAATATCCAAGATGGAAAGGAGTATAAAGGGAATTTTTGGTAATGATATCTTTATATTTAAGGCTCCAAACACAAGGAGAAAGTAAATAACATAAAATCTCCACTGTATTTTATTATTTTAGTTATCAAACAATATAAATGCTAACATTCTTTTTTTTTTTTTAATATATCTGAACACTATGTATTACTTCCAAAACACTTTAATATTTTTCTTCTTTTAAACCTCACATCTCGTCATGATGCTCCTTGGTTTTTCCCCCCTAAATTCCATTGTTTTCATAAAGAATATTTTATTCTTATATGAAGAACAGACTTGCTTATTATCTTGATGACTTTTATACTTAAAATGAAGGCAAGAATAAACAGGCTTTTTCACGTAGACATTTCTGCCTCTCAAAAGGTCATATGCCTCATTTACATACCAACCTGCAGATATTTCAGGATTTACAGAAAGCAAGTTCACAAGAGTTACAAATATATATATATTTGCAGTAGACAACATGGAAGCAAAAAGACTAGCAAACACCTTAGTTTCTTTTTCCCTAAGCAAACTGACTACATTTCCTTACCCTTTTACTGCTATCTGACAAATGTTTACTGTTGAAAAAAGGAAAAAAATGTTAATATGTCATGTTATTCCGTGCCTAGTGCTGTTCTCTGAATACTATTCTTAAATTTATAGCACAGAAACCTTCAATACCTTCGTATTAGTAAGATCAGACATTTGTAAAAGCCTGAATTAAAAAAAAAAAGAAAAATAAAAGAAAATTAAAAAAAAAAAGAAAAACAGAACAGTTCTAAAACAGAACTGGCTTCTATTCACAAATACTGATCCGTGGCTGCAGTTATAGATATATTTTTTTTTTTTGCTAACATTTGACAGAAGCTACTTCAGATGGCTCTTTCAATTCTGTTTTTTTCATCTCTGTCTCAGGGTACCTTCTGTTTGAAGATAAGGCACCTGAGTGGCTTAGGGATCAGGGTAAGCTCATCCAAAAGGTCACGATAACAATAAATACATCTTGACCTACTCCTACACAGACCCAAATCCATTGCTGCAGAAATGCAGCTGCTGAGACAAGGAGTCACTCCTCTCGTAAGGCCCCGCCAAGAGTGGGCCTATGACGGTTCTCTGGGATAGCAGGAACATACCTGGGAGTCAGAAGATTTACTCTGATTTTATTATGGCACTCACCACTTGCAAGCCTTGAGCCATCTGATAGAAAATAGTAGAAATGAATTGTTTTAAAATGTTTTGGTTTTTTTTTTTTTTTAGGACTGGAAAGTCCTAAAAGTTAAAACCCATATGGAACAGGTTTTCCTATTTGTTTTGAAAGGCTTGTGGCTCCCATATTAGGTAGTGAAGAGCAGCAGTGTTTCTTGAAGGTCAAAAGGTGGCCATTTATTTCAGCACAAAATAATTGCTTGTATCAGTTTCCCCAAGCAATTTTAAAATGTGTGTGTGCAATAAAAGTCAGGATGGCTTAATCAAATGATTTTCAAAATTTCTTATTTTGAGAGCACAAATATCTGTTTGGTTTACAAAATCACAAACTGCTGCGGTGATTATCTCTTAAAACAAATACCAGTCCTTTCAGCTTAAAAAAGTGAGTTGCAAGTCCTTTTTTTATTGTTATTTTTATTTTAAAACTTTTAGCAATTACTAACAATCCTCAGAAATACAGAAGTGTTTGGAAGCTTAGCTACTGAAATATTAACCTTATTGCTATCCAGCAGTCCAACATTGTGATGCTCCACTTCCATGTACTCACTCAAAAGTTAATGTAGCTTTTTGCTTTGTAGAGGCTAAAGATACTGGGCCAAACTCAATAGAGAAATAGAAAGGATTTTTTTTTTTTCTGAAACACCCAGACTCTTCACCCTTAGACACCTTCCTATCTTCTTTTGAGTGAACTGATTCAGTGCCAAGTGAAAAGGTCTTAATGTGTCATTTGCAACCTATAGTTTCCCTCAACAAGGCCCATTTTAATTTATAGTTAGGAAAAACAACAAACTTGCTGCTCTATAACATAATAAATATTGATTAAAAAAAAAACATAAAACCCCCAAACACTCTTGGTCCTCTTTACTGTATAGTCAAAGTTGAATGTTTCTAGAAAAAAAAATCTTTTTATCTGCTGTGTTAGGTATAACAAATGCAGAGATATATCTCCTGAAAGAATTTAGGAAAATAAGGAAATATTGAAAGTCAAAATTGTCTAGTGAATAATGAAATAGTAAACGAGACCCTTTCACAAGAAAGTAGCTGTGGGAAAGTATGATTCACTTAGTTTTTCTGTTGTATTCTGTTTCTTACTCTGGAAGAAACTGAGACTTTTTGGTAAAAATAAATTTAAATGCATGCAATTTATGAAAAATGTAAGACTACATGGCAATGCAAGCCTTGCTTTTCTGTGACAAGTTAAGGCTTTTGGTCATAATTCTTTATTCTTGACAGTGTTATTATTCATTGACTGCATAACAAACATTAGTGATAGAAAAGTGGTTTGGCAAAAAAATCAAGGGGTTACTGTAATATCTGGTAAGTTATTCAGGAAGGGCATTTAGGGCATGAAAACTGGGGAATTTTTTATTCATATAAAAGATGGCTGAGATTGACTAAATTATTTGAAAAATTGAAATCCAAAACATCAGAACATGGCACTGTAATATTTCTGGTGTTCATAAGGAATATAATTACACTACTGAATTGGAGCAATTTCCGTATGGCTTGAATATTCTGTCATCATTAACTTATCTGGAGAGGTTAATTACTAAATTTCTAGAGTAGAAAATTCCATATGTCTGGTGTAAAATACTAAGTCAGCAAAATAGGACTAAGGTGAACATCAATCAAATTGGCTAATTTTGACCTACAGAATTTCTGACCAAAGGGACATATTCAAAAAATACAAAATTAGTGTATTTTCTGCAGTTGAGGTTTATTAATAAAGTTGCAAGCAAATATTTCCAACAATAAGTAAATATATATAAAAATTAAAGGGAAGAGTTAGCGAGATGGGCAACATTATTCTCTCATTTCCTGAAATAACTCAGATGAATATTTCATGCTTTTAAAAAATAAGTTCTATTTGTTGCTAGGTGAAAATCTGCCTCTCTGTGTTTGTCACAAGATTTTTGCCTTGTAACATCTGTATGGTGGAAAATATAATGAGATTACTGGAACCAATACAATAGTTATTTTCTGCCAGCATAAATTGCTTGGATTCTTAACTTCACTGTCTATTATTAGGAGTAGAAATCACCAGAGCTACATAAGACAAGTGGCAGTGTCTTATTCTAGAGAAAGCACAGCCAGACACATTGCAACAGGCAAAGCTTTCACTCATTTCAATGATTCCCATTGCACAACTATCCAACTTGGACTGGGAGTAACCTGTCTCTCTGCCAGAGCAATGTCAGAAGTCTTCAGTAATAACATGAAAAAATCTCATTGATAGTTATAGAAAATTGCTGTAATTTCAGGATTTATTGCATGAGATAATGATGGACAGTTATTTCACACAGTGTATTCTCACAGTATTGGCATCTTGGCTAAAAATATTGTAACTCTGAGCCTTCAGGAACCTCGAGGTTTAAAATGCAATTATGCAAGAAAGAGGAGAGCTAAAATAATGTTCTAATGGTGCAGTGTTATAACAAAGTGATGCCTTATGCTTGACAGAATTGGTAAGCTTTCCTCCATGCTTCTTCGGCCTTTATTTCTGATTGGTAGTGTTCCAGGTTTCTTCCAGGCATACCCTGTATACTGGGATGATCTCAAAAAAAGAATAGTAATTTAATTAAGGCCTGTGCAGGGGGTCTGAAGATTAATGTGGTTTAAGTCCTTTATCCATCCTCTTTATTATGCCTCCAGGATGAAGCTCAGTTCCTAGACTTTGGTGTTTGTAGAGCAGCTTTTTGTGTTAGCCTCTCCTGTTTCCATGGAAATCATCTAAAGCATTTTTGGCAGTTTTGATCTGCTCTTAGACCTTCCATTCTGTTTTCATGCCATAAACACAATACTACTTTCTTTCAAAATACAGACTTTCTGCTGCTAAAGCTTTTGTTTCTTTTCTGTCTGTGTATTGTCAGATAATGACCTTTGTATTTTTAGTTTCCGTATATCAGTATGAATGATCTCATCCTAAATGTATCTTGTTCTTGGAATCATAAGATTAAATAGCATTTGTTTTACTGTAAGAATATACATTTCTTGTGCTTATCATGAAAACAGAAAGATATGGCAAAGTTAGTATTGTATCTTGGGTTAAAATTTTGATGCTAATCATCTTTGTGAAATAAGAAAGCAGTGTAATATATAACTACATACAAAATAAGCAGTCATTGTGTGTAAAATAATAGGTAAGGGAGTAAAATTTTACCCCTAACAATACAGACTTAGATTTGCACACACTAAGACTGGATTTATATACTTGGGTGCTGATGGCATCTGGAAGGGGATGAGCATTGTGTATTCATGAACAAAGTAGTAAGAGAATTTGGGTTCCTAGGCCAAGACTCCAGAGGCAGATAAGCAGAAACATAACCCTGTGTCATCACAGAGAATCCAAAACTAGTGTGTCAAATAGAATACAAAATATTTAGCCATACTCCTCAAATGAAGCAAAAGCAGAAGTTTCTCATTGTTTTCACAGAAGATAACCCGTACTGCTTAATTTATTATTCCCAAGCTACTTGGTTCAGATAAACATGTGTTTTTTGCTTTCACCTCATTTATAAGCTTTAAAATTCCAGTAACAAGTAGAGAAATGCCACATAAAGGAGTCAACTTTTCTATACAACATAATAGTGAGTCCCTAAATTGAAGTATTTTGTCGTGATTCTACAATTTAGAAGTTTCTGGACTGATTCTAAAGATTACAAAAATTACATAATAAATAATTTAAACTTAATTATGGAACTAGAGAATATGGCCTCCATGGAATGATTGAAAGAGGACTTTTATTCCAAAGGTATAAAACATACCTGATGGAGTAAAGGGCAGGAGAGAAGTGGTTTAAAGTATAAAGAAAGAGACCTGGATTAACAGACCTGGATTAAACAATTCCCACAAATGAAGCTATGAAGATACTGAAGAGAATTTTTCTGGTGAGACTGTGGAGCCACCATTTATGGAGTCTCAATCGTCAAAGACTTCTAAGAAGAGTTCTGACAATTATTAAGCAGAAATTACACAGGCATAATTAATCTTGCCTTCAGGCAAGACAATGCATCTTTTTCTTTTTGTTCTTTAAAGTTATTTTCATTATAGATGTCTACAAAACCATTGATTTCTCTTTCAAATTTCTCTTTTACAGTGTATCTGTTTTGAGCAGAAAGTACTTTTGAATCCCAAATTGCATTCTTTGACTGTAAATCTCCTTGTTATCAAGTCAAGGATTAATATTTAATTACAGGTACTACATTTCATAAAACAGTATCTCTCTATCTATAGTGGGTCATTTCAGTGTGTAAAAATACAGTCTTTCAGTGTCCAAATATGCAGATTGGTTGTGACTTAAGCTCAGCTAAATACCACATAGTCACTTCCTTACTTTCCCCCATCTTCAGTCTTGCCTGAGAATTTTAAAATGTGTGGATTGAGATAAGAACAGTTTAATAGTTGAAATAATGATAATAAAGATTCCAATACAGATAGTAAAGATAATGCTAGTAATGGTTTTCATAATGATGATGATGATAATAATAATCAAAAAACTGATGGGACAGACATTAAACCCAGGGAAAACAGCTACCTCCAGTTTATATACTGAGCATGACATTCTGTGCTGTGTAATATCCCCTGGCCAGTTTGGGACAGTTCTCCTGGCCATGTTTCTGCCCAGTTTCTTGTGCACCTTTTCACTGGCACAGCATGGGGAAACTGAAACATCATTGATTTAGGGTAAGCACAACTTAGCAACACCTAAAACATCAGTGTGTTATCAACATTATTGTCATACTAAATCCAAAACGTGGCCCCGTACCAGCTGGTAGGAAGAAAATTAAGTCTATACCAGCTAAAAGCAAGACAGGGTTAAACTACTTTAACCTGGTGTAAGAAACCCCGGCAGAATGACTTTTCTGCTCCACTCCAAATAAACATACATATTTTCTGAAATATTCATTCATGTCCCCAGTGAAGCTCTGTTAGTATAGAGCACACAAATAGTGCCAAGCAGCTTCCTGTGTCTCCTTTGCAGGTATTTCTCGTGTCTTTTCTGCAGTACCTTCCCAACATTACATCTATTTCAGCCATCCTTCTTTTGTCACACTGCGGATCTGTCATCATTCATCACTAAAGTATCTTGCAGCTCACCCTCTCTCCTCATCTAATTGAAATGTTTGTACCACCTCTGGATTGCAACTAGTCCATCAAAAAGCCTGATGAAGCTGAACTTTTGTCATCTGTCTAGATTGTTCAGAAAGTATTAGACATCATCTAGAGTTGAGCATCTCTTCCTAATATTAATCTGATATTTTTGCCCAGACAACTGTGCAGTGATATACAAGAGGAGGGGAAATAATAAGTGTACAGGTCAAAGCATCCTGGAAAGAATGCAGAAACTTTCCAGATATTCATAGTACCTCAAACCCAGCCAGGTAAAATGTGACCATGTTAGTTCTGGATGCTTTAGTCTAATAAATTCTAAGATGAATACTGATTTTCAGGACTCTTTTCAAGTAGCAAATGGTCCATAGGCATAAGAAAGAACTGCAAAGGTTTGCAGTAGGAGGAAAGGCTTTGCAGTGGTATCTGGAGTCCTCTTGCAATTACTAGGATGCAATATACTTTAATATCTGTTTTTATTAAATTGTACAACTACAGCATCATGTGTGTTCCTCAGATACTACAAAATATGGTATTCATGTTCCTATGAGAAGAACATAGGACCCTGAATGCTTGTTAGCAGCTGGAGAACCATTCATATGCTCTGGGAGAGCATTTTTTAGTTCACTTTTTTCCCTCAATGAAATTCTGTTCAAGCACTCCAAGATTTCTACACAATGTGAATTGGAGCATGGTAAATGCTGCCCAGAGAGATCATGGATGGAAGTGTTCAAGGCCAGGCTCGATGGGGCTCTGAGCAATCTGATCTAATGAGTGGCATCTCTGCCCTGGACAGGGGGTTAGAAACAGATCCTATTAAATGGAGTTGATTGGAGATTCCCTTCAAAAACACATTTCATCTCCAAACTAAAATACTAGCATGCACTCATATTTCAAATTTAATCTCTTATTCTGAATATTAATTAAACCTGCATTTCCAATACATACATCTGTTTTATATGAAAAAAAAGGTATAAAATTTTAGTGTGTTTTGAATAATATTATTGCATGTATTCGTTACAAAGAACCTTTGGAGATTGCGCAACCTATAAAAGTTTTTTTCATATAAAGAAATTCCTTGGTCTGCTAAATAACTCACTTATCTTTTTAATGAATGGATTTAAGAATATATTTTTTCTTTAAATTGATTATTAATTGATTGACTTTCAGAAAGTATATATACAAAATCTCTAAATTTCATGTCAGCCCATACTATCTGAAAACGATGTCTTCCATTTCTGAAATGCAACTCAACTATTTAAATTTACAGTGTTTGAACAGTACTATTTAAGGAGATTAAAAATTGGAGACAAACGTGCATGTTATAGCAACTTCCAAGGAAACTTAGGTATGTGATATATAAATAAACTTCTGGCACTCAACCAAGACATCAGTGCTAATATTCTGACACTTAACAGAAAGTACAATGAAAGTAAAATTATCTCTGATTTTGATTAGCTGCTGTAAGAAATATACTTTCAAGAGGTGAAGTGCATAGTTTTACTGGTTTTATGTCTTAATAAAAATGAAAACATATGATCAGAGATTGTGAGAACACAATAGATTTAAGGCTTTTTGGACAAAGGCAGGAAGTGTATGATTACTGAGGGATGTGGGAAGACACAAAAACTGAGGATGCATTTGTGAGATGTGTTTTCTGCCTTCTGCTGGACAGACTGAGGGTATCTTTTTGAAGTCTTTCTGATGTACAGCACAGCTAATTAAGATTTGCTCTTTAACCGTCACTAAATGCCCAAATTTTTGTGAAAGGCAGATCTGAATTCAGCTCCTGCTCCTGCTGTGGTGCTCCACACAGTGGTGCTCTGAAGCACAGGATTGCAATGCATTTGTCAAGGGACCCATCTTTGTTAAAAAGTAGGAATAGAAAATTTTCTTTTTTACCTTTCTCTATTGAGCACATCACTGCTGTACAAAATTCAGTATTTCAGTGTTTGTCTAATTTGGACATTTAAGTTTGCCATTTCAGTGGGAGATTAGCTTGTGACATGCTATTAGCTGCTTGAGATTTTGGTGTCACTTGAGAACAGGGAAATCACAAATGTACAAAAACTGATAAAAATATTAGGTATGCTTTTTTTTTAATTACTATTCTTTTTCAGGCTTACAGTAAATTATTTCATTTCACTCACTTTAAAACTTGAATATTAAAACAATGCAAGCAGTACAGAAGTAATATGTTTATCCCCATAAAATCAAAGGTCAGAACAAGCATTTGATAAAAGATTGTCTTTAACAGATAAGCTCTGTTAAGGTCTGTGTTTTTTCACATATAGAGGTATCAGAAATATTAGTTAGAACTCCTGTAAAACTTAAATAGCATTAGTGGCCCAAAAAGTAGTGTTGTATAGGTTCATAAGTCAATGAAGAAAAATAAGAATCTTTAGATGGGAATTTTTGATTCCTGAAATCTACACTGTAAAATATTAGAAGACATTACTCTGTGTGCTATGCCATCTGTTGGGGGAAAAAATCTAAAATTTTTCTGTTCATTTATCTGAATTATTAGATAATGTGTACAATAAAGCTTCCATTAAGACAGATTCAGTAAATTGTTGTCCCTGAAGAAGGAATCAAGAAAACCATAAGTCCCATCAATTTAATTCTGATCTAAAATGGTGATTTTTCTGGGCTTTCAAGGGTTTATCTACTCTAAGCATCTCACTCTAAGTTAAATGGTTTAAAAAGACAAGATAGACATGTAATCCTTTATATGGAGTTTTTAAAAATACATCCTAAATGAGAACCCTGAATGCTTTACTGCATCTTTTGCAAGTCCATAAAAGCATTAATGTGCTGAGCACAGACAAGACTAAACTTGTTGAAAGGGAGATCGTCTTATTTCCCTAAGAATATTTTCCTTGAAAAAGGCATCCCTTCATGATATTTTTTCAAATATTTTGGGAACAACTTACTGATCTCAGTATATTGAAATTGAAGGCCCTTTAAAGATCAGGATAACTTCTGGTTCCCTTTGGGATTTTGTTTTTCCTATAGTGCTAGCAACCTTTCCTTTCTAGGTGAATAAGTACTTCTAGGTTTCTACCACTTACACTGGGAAAACTTAGATATCTATAGCTAAACATTTTTATTAAATATCTTCAATGTGTTTAAAAGCAGTTAATTAATAAGAACTTGCAACTAATGCTGCTTCAGGTAGAATATTATCTATTTCTTAATTTCAGTATGTTCTTTCCTCAGTTTTAGCTGCTTCAAAATTTTTTTAAAATTGCTTTCTGTAGTACAGAATTTTTCGCTTCAGAATGGACAATGGCCCTTCTATCCTTTAACCATGGATATGAAGATTTCAATGATTATTTTTATTATCTTTGCAAGAGTTTTTAAAAATCCCTAATCAAATTCATGCTCCTGTTGCTCTAAATCTACCATATAGAGAGAAAAAGCATCCTTTTAAGAATCAAATTCCTAAAACAAATATTTATAAACATGCTTAGATAATGAATAAATAAAATGAGAAAAGCTTTTCACTTACCCAATGACTTGAAAGGTGGAACATATTAATTATGAGACTATATAACTGACTGTGGGCTGTGTACACAGTGCACTGTGGATTTTTGTTTCCAGAAAGCTGTGCAGAACCTGTCCTCCAATCGGTAACAAAAGTTTCTCTCCCATGAACCAGTGAGGGGAAAGAAGGGACTTGACTAAGGGAGAGAAAATTCAGTTTTTGACTAAGGTTTCTTTAGAACTTGTGGTTGCTGTGTTTGTCATTCATATAAATCTAAATATCCAGTGCATCTTTTAATCTTAATTAACTCCCTGCTGTTACTAATTGTGCTTCCACCCTAAGATCCCTATGAACTGTTGGGGTTATACAGATGAGAAAGAAGATACAATGTCTAGAAAACAGTGATGCAAAATACTAGTCAGCAGCGTATTAATGCTATTTCATGATTTTTTTAAAAAAATATATATTTACACCAGTTTTTTAAGTGCAATTTCAGTATTCATCCCATTATAGTGCCTCCAAAACCACATGGTACAGAACTGAAATATAATTGCTAACAAATCAGCCCAGAAATGGTGCAAAAAGAGAAGTTAGTTTTGTCATTTCAGTAAAAGTGTAGCACAAGAATAATTTAGGATTAGATGGGCTAATAGAAGTAAACAAATCTACATTTTCAGGGTTTTTTTGGTGAAATATTTACACGAGTCTGTGTGTAAAAAGCTGCTTCTGTTCAGCTTTCTTTCATTATGTTCTCCCAAAGAGTATCAGTGAAGAAGCCTTTTCTGGTTCTGCAATATGGACACCTGCAAATATAAAAGGGTCTTCTAAGGATGAAAAGTTACTGGATATTTTCTTGTCTGATCAAAGACTGTTTGTATGATAATTTATATGAAATATGTATTGAACATAAAAACCAGAAATTTTACACTGAGTATAAAAATTTTCCCTCACCAAATTAGACTCCTTTTTGTTGCAGATTTCTCTGTAGTGTGCTGTGTTTCTTTTTTGTGTCTGCACCTAGTTTGTAAATCATACATTATAGTCCTGAAAGTCCATAGTCAATGAAATAGAGCTCAAAATTTGCTGATGTAAGGATACTCCTAGTGACTCTTTTCAAAACCTGTGTATCGTGGCCGAGGGATCATTTTCCCATTCTCATCTGCTCTTCCATTTGCTGTAGATTGTCCAAAATTGCTGGGCTTCTTGATACACTTCTTTATTCTGAGGTGTTATTAAACAGCTAAGAAGGAATTGCTCCAATCTTGCTGTCTTGTCGCTCCATTTGGCATACAGGTTATGTCCAGGCTGAATTTGTAGGGTTTAACCATTTATTAGGTGTGTGAAAATAAAATATTTAGAATGCAAGAAACTTCTTTAGAAAAGCATCTGAAAATTAGTAGAGGAATATGCTTCTATCCTCAAAAGAAATGTAGAACTTTAGAATACTTTATTTTTTAAGGGTCTTTCTAAACTTCTTGTACTTATAGAGACTACAGAACTGCTTTTCTGGTTCTCTTGTAAGTATCAGCCAGATGTTGTCTCTGGTTACTGCACCCAGAGCTGTGTTTCTCAGGCTATGGTTCATGACACACTGATTGCTGATCTGCAAAAAAAGGAATATTTTCATGTCTGCAAGACAGGAAAAAGCAAATAAGGAGAAAATGAAGAACAGTGGTAATAAAGGAAGCCAAAGTTCAGTTAGACTGTTTTAAATGAAAGCCAATATAGGAGCACTGCATAGTAGAAAAGGCAAAGTAAATACTTCATTTACAATGCAGAGAATCCCTGGAGCAGATCATTCATTACAATGTCTCTTCACTCTGATTACTTTTCTAATCAGCATGCATCTCAGATGTAGATTTAGTATTGATCAGATGAAATGGGCAGTATAAGATTAAAAAAGCTAAATAATGTAAACGCAAAACAACATTTAAAAAAAGAAAAATGAAACAGCTTACAAGCAGCTGCTGCATTCTGCCTCAGATCAGTTCTCAGCTAGTGTATAGAAAATCCAATTCAAAGATGTTTAAATATATAATTTGTACCTGATTTGTTCATATATATATATGTATGTTTTTCTGCTTAGAGAATTTGCACTCTATACATCACATTTAAAAAGGTTTTTATGGGATTCCTTAATACCCTTTCCTTTGTTCATTCCACTAGAGCTGGTAAAAGCAGAAATTCAGCATTTTTGAGTTTCATATTGGAGCAACATATGATTTGATGCTTTCTTATAGGCAAAGAATATTACAGAAGAAAAGTTATTTTATGTATTTAATACCTTTATATAGTAACTGTGTCAAATCAGGAAAGATTTGTGTGAAAGATCTGTTTCTAAAACATCTTTAAAGTTATCGGAACAGATCTCTCTTCATTCTATCTTTCAAACCCCAAACCATTAAATAGAGCAGGGACTAAGAAAGGTTTAGAATGAGTACCTTAACAAAGACTGAGTTGAAATAAAAATGGAATCTAAGCAAAGAGGATCTTTAGAAGAGTAAACTTCTGAATACCCTTCTTGCTCTTCTCTTTCCAACACCATATTCTCAGTCTTCAGAATGCAAGCAGGGTTTAAAAGTGCAGAATAAAAACATATCTAAAAATCACATTGCCACCTAGCCATTCTATAGTATTAATTCCTTCAGTTGTACCCTATCCCTATTTAAAAGTACCTAAAAAGGAAGTAATTTTAAAGAAAATAAAGTCACAGGCTGTTCCTCACTTTAACAGCAAAAGATAAGTAGTTCCCAGGTTCTTCTCTGCTAGATTCTTATATTCCCTTCAGGAATACTTGCTTCCTCTGGATTAAATAACAACTAATTCTGGAAATTATTTTTATGTTCTGAAAACCCATATTCAGTTTGATAATTCTTATTTTCCATTTGTTGTAAATATAAGCATAACCAAGAAAATCTATTATAGAGATTTAGCTAAACGGGAAATACATCAGGTTTTCACCCAGTTTATTAATGATATGAGTGCTTTACAAGATTTTAACTGTTTTTTTTTTTCTTTTTTGCTATTTCAGATGAAGTCCAGATAGAATGTATTCATGGAAACTTTTCATCCTCAAAGTGACACATGCAGGAGCTATTTAAATAGAATTGTTCTATGTCACTAATAAAGACATTTTCCATTTCTTGTCAAACATACAAACCATTAGAAATAAGAAATCTTTCTTGAAAATGTCAAGAGGAAATAGATAATGTAAAATTACAATTTTACTTCTGAGGTAAGCTAAGGACAAGTAGTGCCACTGTAGATGAAAGGGTCTTTCCTCAGAAGTATATAAATCTCAGTAGGAATAATGGAAGAGACAGAGATAGAAATATTTTTTCCCAAAATATTCTTCAAACATCATTTTATTGCACCAAGTGAGATTCTATAAAGATGTTTTTAGAAGTCTAGATGTTCTGTAACAGCTCTGAGAACAATAGACAAAACCCCCACATTTCACCTTTAACAAGCAGCAGTTTTAAACAAAAAGGTACTTTTCTCCAAGGAAGTTGCTGTGCCTAATATTAGTGAGTAGATCAAATTGAAATTCTTTTGAGATAAAGGAATTTTTTAGAAATTGGTATATGCTTCATCAGAAATACATCAGCTTCAATAAATTATAGAGGATGTTAGGTGTTGAAAGATGGAGGAGAGCACAGTGAGAGGGCTGATACAAAAATGGCTTTACCGGCACCATAAAGTAACAGAGAACTTTTAAAAAGTTCTGTGTCCTGTATTGCAAAGGAATGAAACTGAAGCCATCCCAAGCAAGGATTAATCCTGGGTTGCTAAAACAGCACGTCACCAACTGCACACACCGTGGCTGAAGCAGCAGTGCAAGTAAAAGGTGCTGTCTCCAGCTGTCAGCAGGCAGGGCAGCACAACCTATCTAACCCCATCTCGTGTCACTGTGACCAGCATACAGAGTGCAGAGCACTGAACACTGCTAGTCCTGGTATTCTTCCCATCACTACATTATATTTGCGAAAAATATTATATGGGTTATCCAATCCACCTTTGTTTGGTTAGTCAAACCTTCAGCTTACCATGATTGGCTGTCAGTGTTTTACTGTAGGTAATAAACTGAGCTTTCTCAAAATAATTGCTGGGAAAAATATATTGCTTGAAGTTAAGAGCTTTCTGGGCACTGTGCATGTTACTGTCTTACTTATCAGGCAGTAAGATCAGTCCTGATATTTCTGTTAGGTGGGTTGCAAGATGTTTCAAGTCAGTTGTTTTAAATAAGAAAAAGACTCTTCATTTGGAGAGAAACTCGTGATCAAGAGATTACTGTCCATCCTGTAACATATTAGCTTCTAGGGAGATTTTCCCTTGCAAAAGTTAATTATGAAAGCAATGCTGTCCCCTCACCTGTTGTTTATACAAATACTGATATTTAACAGAAAAAATTAAGTCTGCTGTACCATCTTTAACAAACCCCATTTAACAGAATAGGAAATGTATAAGTACAGACAACTTCCCTTTATAGTTCTGCTTCTTTTGGCCACAGTTTTTTAGCTTCAAAGGCCAAATAACTGTTTAGTAGTTCTACCATCTCCTTTTTCTTTGCTAAAGACTGGGAGAAACCTCTTCCAGACTAAGGGCTTTGCCTCATCACTGCCACATTAGGAAAATGCACCAGTACCATGAATACCTGTGCAATCAGTATTAAAGGAAAACAAAAATTAAATATCAGCTCTTCTGTCTCAAAAGTAATCCTGCTACAAATAGGACCATATTAACAGTGGGTTTTAATTTTTAATTCAGACATTGTTTTAAATAAAATATTTATTTGAGATGTACTGTTCCTTTTCAGTTTAATGCAGCTGTCACTTTAGTTTGCAAAATGTGTTAGAACTCACAGCAAAAGCAAAATCTAAAGATACTGGAAAATCTTCCTTAGGTATAAGAGACAGTCAGGAAACACCAATAAGAACAAAATGTAAAGCCAAAGTGCATTTCATTAGGGATTTTATTCCATGAATTTTGATCTGAAAGAGTGTTATAGTCAACAGGTAATCTGTGGCTTGAAGGAATGCATACATCAGTGTAAAGCCCTCTCTTTTTTTCTCTGTCATGCTATTCAAGCGTATAACTTGATGAGTTGGACACTGTGATAGATGATTTGCTACTACACCCTTATAATTGTTGCCATCTGACTCTAACATTGCTCTTCCTGGAGTGGCAGCATGTCTTGTAAAATTCATACCTAACTCCAAAAAGTTTCTCGCAGTCGTCAAGCCTGGTCATATTTTACTGTTTTGTTTAAAGAAAGTGATGGCTGGAACACTGAGTTCTCATCTCATAATGGGATTTCAATGCCTAAATATCTGGTTGACCGTAGTCAAAGCACACAAAGGAGAACGCGAAGAACATTTTAATGTTTGCATTATTCTATCTCATTCTTATGCATTATGTGATTCTAGACCCAGCATGCACCCTGCCCATGCCTTATTTTATCATATGTAAATGCAACCATCTCTTTTCACTATGACTTTGAAAATAGCCTTCTAAAATGGAACAAGTACATTGAGGGTCATTTTGTAATCAATTCAATAGATTATGTGATGTGTCTCAGTGTGCCCATTAAAAGTGAGATTCAAACTAATTATGGTACAAATAGGCGTCTGCTTTTTTATGTTACGTTTTTGTACAGCTTATTTGGGTTTTTTTTTGTTTTGTTTTCTGAAAAAAATGTTTTAAAAACTAGGCTGAAAAGTAGACTAATTATATGCATTGGGATCCTTTTAAAGGGATACTATAGATTCAAACTATGACAATGTTATTTCTCAAATAAAACATTTATAGTGATTAAAGTGAACATTTAATGTTTGATGAAAGTGCTTTTTATAAGTTTAAAATCCTCCATGAAGTTTTGATGGCATACAAGTATGTTGCATTTTTGTTTATCCTATTGAACCACTTCACAGATTCCCATCAGCCCTCAAACTTCAATGACCTTCAACTACTTATTTAACAAGTGCAATCCTTTAACTACTATTAAACTACTTATGTCTTCAGTAATTTCACTATTCCTTTCATCAAAGCCCAAATCCAATAGGGAAGAGCAAATACTTTTAACCATTTATTTTCTGATCCTTTAAAATTTTGGGTCACAAAATAGACCAGGGGCTCAGAGCATTTTCCTATTAAGACAGGTCAAGGGAGCTGGAGTTGTTCAGCATGGAGAGAAGATTCTGGGGAGCCTCACTGCAGCATTTCAGCCCTTAAGGGGCACTTATGAAAAAGAGGGAAGTGACTTTTAATACAGGCAGACAGTGGTAGGACAAGGGGAATGTTTTTTAAACTAAAATATTAGAAATTTGGATTAGATATGAGCAAGAAATTCTTTACTCAGGAGGTGATGAGGCACTGGAGCAGTTGCCCAGAGAAGTGAATGCCCCATCCCTGGTTGTGTTCAAGGCCAGGTTGGATGGGGCCCTGGGACCTGAACTAGTGGGTGACATCCCTGCCTGTGGAACTAATTGGCTTTTAAGGTCCTTTCCAGCCCATACTTTTCTATTATTTAAGTTTGTGCATATCACAGGTAGTACCTGATTTGCAAGAAGAAATTTCAAGGAACTCAGTGTTAAAAAGCAAGGGGTAAAATTCTTTACTATTTTTAGATGTAGACTTTTGACAGTTCCTTTTAGACTAATATTTTCTCCTTTATATGTATATCTGTTGTAACCATTATCAAGAGTCCATTATAAGGATCTACAGAATAGATATGCAGAGCATATTTTTCTCTATTTTGATATCCTCTGCTATATCAAAAATAGCAAATGGCAAACTGACAAATGGTGGTTTCTTATGTTAAAGGAAAAATTAATATGTGCATTATTCCTATAGTAAACATTACTAAATTACCCTGCTCAACAGTTTTATTTTCCAAAATATCTTGTAACTCCTGCAGCATCTATTTTTTAGATTGTATGGCCATATTTGAATATACTATTCAATTAGTTTTGATCTTCTGTTCCTGAGAAATGCATGCTTTAGCTCATAAATTTCAGTTTTCAAACAAAGTTTGAGATTCTTTTATCACGATTCTGTTTACAATTAACATTTTTCTCTTGCTTAAATAGTTCATTTGCTGAAAGTAAGGACTTTGTTGTCAACAGTTTTGACTCTAAAATTTTCTGTTTACTTCACCTTCTTGAAAATAACTTCCCAAGTCATTTTCTACAGTTTTTGGATATGGACTAATAAACAAACAAGCCTTTCTCATTTTTAGTTTCTGTAACTGTCTGATCATTATTCAGATTATGTTTAAACAGACTTGAAATCTTATTTTTAACAGCTATTGAAGCTGAAGTACATGCCAGAAATGATCATGATTTGCTTGGAGTCATGGTCCACCGAAGAGCTGGGGGTACTACTCAGGCTTCCTCATTTCTAGGTTTTAGCTTAAGCCATTATTGGCCAACTGCAATAGAGGGTAGAAAATACAACCTATTACTGCCTTAGTGCACTTTTCTGAGAATGTCATTTAAACAGCAGTAAAGTCAAGCACAATGACCTATTCTATTTCTTTAAATGGTTCTTATTACCCTTACTTCCTGGCTAAGCCTGGTGATGAGACACTGCTAAAAGTAAAGAAAATAGCAACATGTGAATCTATTTTTGAAATGCCGCTGTAACAAGACTGGTAAGTAGAATAAACAAAAACTCTGTAACCTGTAATCTCTCAACTAGTAATTTTGTGGTCCATTCTCTGATGACACTCACCCTGCTATCTTACCTCTGCATTTGAACTGGCAAATAAATGACATCTCATTTCCCAACACACACACAACTGTCCTAAAGGAAAATTTTCAATCAGTATACCATTTCTGTTGTCATTTTGTAAACTGTGCTAAGAATAAGTGTTTTAGAGGGGTTTAGTTCTTTCTAGGAAGCATTCCTTAAGGGCCCTAGCCTTCAGTTTTAACTCTGACTCCTAGAATATATAGCATTGTCTCATTTTTTCAGTAAATTGAGGAGCGAGTATCAGAAATGACTGTTTAACAGATTTTGACATTTATGCGATATCCTAAGTGTCATTATTTAGAAATTAAAACTGTTGGTAATAAAACTATTTTTAAACAAAAAGTAAAATAGACACTTCATGTAAACTAATGTCATTAATTTCTGAGAAGATGCTGTTCAGCATAACATAAAGTAACAGTGCTTTGCAGTAAAATAGTCACAGAAAAGTGGATTTGAAGCTTTATTTTCTATTATATGACATATATGATTCATGTAGAAGAGCTACATGAAATGACACATAAGTAATTGACCTTTAAAACCAGATAAATGTGTGCTAAAAATTCACACTGTTTCTGGTCTTGTATATCACTCCATCAGAGCTGTGCAAGGATCCGCTTAAAACAGAAGGTCAAACAATACTCTGACCATGTTGTTAGTTCCAGGGTGATGGTGAAGACATATTTTTGAAGTGATGACGTTATGGAGTATGTTTCTTCAGGGTGAAAAAGACACTGAGTCCAAAGGGTTCCCACCTCCTGAGCATGTTTTATAGTTGGTTAAGGAGGTACTGCTGTGACCACCATGTAAAACTGGAATGTTTCCTGTCAGTTAGTTCTGACATCATGTATTGGCTATGTTCAAACTGTACATCTTTCACACAGGTTCTTTGGGCTTAGGTATTGGACAGGTCCTGGTTTGTTAGGTGGGATTTAGATTCAACTGGATTAGGGCTGAATTAGGTGGAAAGTTATCCAGCTCAATTAACTGAAAGCACTTCTGGAAACGCAGAGGAGAAGTCAACATTTCCCTGTACATTGCTGAGAAAATGGAAATTATGATAATCTCTCCAGACAATAAAAAGACAGAAATGTAATTTATTCAAATCTAATATTTAAGCCTATCAATTTCACTGAAGGTGTTCTTACACTCTTAAATTATTATTAAATTATTATTTAAATTCTTTTCTATTTTACCATTTTCCTCTATCACGATGAACACTAAGTATCACAAATTGATAATGACTTTTTAAGTCTGCAAAACCCTTGCAGAAATTAAGCCAATGTCAAAACACATTCTAGTAGACAGAGATATGCATCATAATTCTAACTGAGATTTTGGTAGAAGTCTCTGTAGAAAAACAAACAAGCTCCCACAAAGTACAATTTTGCCTACTTAGCCTTTTAGTGGGAAATTGATAAACAAAAGGTCTTTCTAGATATCTTTTGTATGAAGCATAAGAAAAACATTTAGTTCTCTAACTATTTGTATTTTATCTGGTAGAATCTTCAGCCCAAATGGTGCCACATTCCAAATTTCAGTCACCCTTCCTGTATATTAAAAATAAACTCTCAGAAAGAAAAGGAATGTAACTTGGTAGCTACACTGAAGGGATATCACATTTGAGTGGCCTTATAGACCCAAGAATATGAGTACCTCCAATAGCAGCTGGTACTTTCCAAGCACCTGAGATTAAAATAATAGTTTATATGTAAATAAAATGTTATAAACAACAAAATTTTCATATATATATATATGAGAACAATATATAAAAAATAGAATGCATGAATACATTTATGCATACATATTTAAAGTGCAAGTCTTGAAGAAAAATCAATTAAGGAATGTTGTAAGCTTACATGTTTTCCTCTTCAGCATTTCAGTAGCTGCATTCCTGCCTCATTATTACTAACATAAAAGAGAGAAAGAACTAATATGCATTTAAATAGTTACTAGGGGAAAAATATGGCCTCTGTATGTAATCTTTGACAGTCACAGCAACAAATGTTGATGTAATTTATAGCAGCCCAGCATGTTTCTTCAGATGTGTTGCATGTTCCTAAATTAAATTAATTTACAAGAGTAAATAACATATGTATAATTTCTTTCTCTGTGTGTGTTAAACTGCTTTTAATCTTCCACAGAATGGCTCATATCCATTAGTAACTCTGCCTTTTTGAAGACATAAGTTATTTATTTATAAATGATCCCCAAATATCATGTCTTCCCAGTAAAAAATAATAGCCTGGGAAAGACATAAAAATGGTACAGACTCAACTGTTTATTTCTTGCCTCCATTTAGTGTTAGAATGTCTGAGAATCGCTTTTTGAAAATGTTTTGAAGCAGTAGCTGAAGAACTTCAAATCTTGTATCACTTCTCTCTACTTTTCTAGAATATTTAGACAACTCAATTAAATGTGGTCTTCAAAACTCTCCAAAAGACCTGGGGCCAGGGGCTATAGATCTATGGTATTTCATATGTCACTGCTAGTGATTTTCTGGAGAAAAAGCACGACCAGAGATAAAAATTCAAAATGCTGATGCCAAAAAATACATTGATTCATTCTTAAAATTGTCAAGCTTTTTTGTCACTGTTTCTACTACCTAATAGATTTCTTAAGATTTTCATTAAAATCTCACTTTCTGGCCAAAATTATTACTTAGTTCTGACTGGCTGTACTGTTTCATTTTTAAGAATCTCTTTCTGCTGTAAGACAGCCTGTCTACATGAGAAATAGAAAGGATCTATCTTCAGTGGCTACTGTCAGAACATCTTCATTTGTGTGAAAACTTAGGCAAATGAAGTAACTCTCTTCAGATAGAAGTCAAGTAATAATGATTCAATGCTCGTGAGAATTCAAATATAGTTACTATACTGCTTGCATCTGTGACAACACTTTAAAAAAGAAGTTCAAAGCAGTAATATCCTAATGTGATAAAACCAGATAAGTCTGATTTTCTGTATTTACTATTCTCTGTGGCTACTTTCTAAACATAACACCTTCTGCAACTATTTTGTGCACACTAAAATGAACTCCATCTTTTCTAGGAGGCATGAAAACTATGCATTAAAAACATCAACAAAATTATATCTTAACACTCTGACTTATTTATAATTTTCTCTTCTAGAAGTACTGTTTGTGGTCCATCAAGATTATGCCAGGGACAAATATATCATATGACATTGTGTCAACACTACAGTAAGTTAGCTATGCAGCCAGGTACCAGCATGATTATGCAAATAGAGGCACTATTGCCTTATCAGTCAAAACCACTGGCAGAATGCCTGGGAGACAGATTTCAATAAAGGAGATACATCCTATTTTGCCGAGGCTGACATTAATAATTTATGATTAATCAGTTTATGGAAACATATTAACAACAGAAGGCTGTGGACAGCAAGATGGATTTCTTGCCTCTCCTTTCCCCATTTTTTTCCCCTCCTACCTGACTTAATTTTTTTTATGATTAAAAACGATATAGAGGACTCAGTTCTTCTCAAGAAAACAGATTAGCTTCTAAAAGAACCATACAGAAGTGCTGAGCTGGAGATGAAGGGATGAGAAATCATCTGACTTCCTATAAGATCAGAGCTCTGTTGGTGTCAAATTTGCCTCTTAAATCTCAGCAACCAGGTCTATGTCAGGACATCTTTATAATAGAAATTAATTAGTCTCATCGTTAGTATTCACACCTGGGCTTTAGCTGTGAAGTGTGAAATACCAGAAGTTGAAATAGCATATTCCAGCATAAACATGATCCATCCAAACAAAAAGAAATTAATGCAAAGTTCCCTCGTGAAGAATGTGACTTTTTCTTGGAGCCCATGCATAAAATATTTAAGAAAACAATAATTTAAAACATGTGAATACAATTTTTAATTCAGATAAGGGCAGGTGACCCTTTGATAAAGTTCTAAATATCCATTTCTGAGATGAGCCTCTGAAATGCTTCTCCAATTTCTTAAAATCCAGATGTAAAACCATTGAGACACCTGGAGCTTGATAGCATTAATCTCTAAGGCTAGAATAACACACACAAATATTGGCTCAAAATAAGTTGGTCTTCCACCCTGGCTTGCTTTGAAAGTCTGATAAAATGGTCTCTGCAGAAAGGACAAATAGAACAATGCCAGGTTCGAGCATCTAATGACACCTTACTGGGTTCTTCTGAAATTAAGTGAGCTAATTCAGTTTTGCATGTTGCAGAAGTAATTTTTCAGAGTAGAAGAAGGAAAAAAAAAAAAAGAATAAACAGAAACAAATCCAAACCAAAAGAACAAAAAGCCACACAAAATTGAAAAAAAAAGTAATGTTCTCATAGTCAGGCTGCCTGAAATTTGCTAAACACAATTTTTCTTTAATCAGAGGAATGTGTAATGTAAATAAATTTTATATGCCATAAAGGGGTTCTCCTTTTAGTGTTTATTCTAACTTAGCATCATGATACTGGACAGGTTTTTTTCAAAAATCTTTTTTTTTTAGTTATGCTCTTTCCTTAGGTGTTTTATACCTATCAATACCCACCACAACTGAGTAACAGAAAGTGCAAAGTGAGCGTTGAAACACAGCTATATTAGTATCAGAACATGTGCTTCTTTATACTCCTCTGCTTTGCCATTTTAAGGTTTGAAGGCCTTAATTTATACTTCTTAATTTTAACCTGCATATACATTTATTGCTATTAACCACCAGAGACAGTGAGTGCCTTAAAACATGTACTAACACAATCAGATGTAACTAAATTGAGCCACATTGCAATGCAGAATGTTTCTGGAACCATCAGTGACAAAAGTAATTGATAAATCAACCACTAATTGACTTGAGATAATGAAGGCACTTTTAAAGTGCAGTGAGATTGTGTCCTAATTAGCTTTGTAGAGATAGAAGGAAGATTATCTTTACTGCAAGATTTCTGGGTAAGTGATGGGTTTAAACAAATCAGATAAATATGCAATTAAAATAATTGGTAAATGGTATGGATTGTAATTCTATCTTTGTACAGAGGCAACTTTAGCCCAGCATTCGTATGCCCAGATTTTTTTTTCCCTGATTCAGGCATGTATATCAACAGGTGAGATTATATAAAATGCTATGATTTTAGTAGAACTTCTATATCCCTCTGTAGAGCAACTTTACAAAATGTGTCCATTTCAGAATTTCCTAAATATCTATTTGTCTTTTTAATGTAATATAATATTTTCCTGGAATCCCTTCTGCAGATAACACATTCCATGCATTTAAAGGTGATTTAATTTGTATGTGACTGTCTACTCATTGTGGAAAGATCTTGCTTATCGTTAATTCTAGGAAGGTTAAAACTAGTTACAACACAAGTTTTATTGATTTTAGAAGAATAGGTTTTCAACTGATCCTTTGGAAACCATTTGGAACTGAAGGAATATGTGCAGATACAACTTTTATGTGATTCCCACTTAGATGATTGAAAGTGTAAAGTATGCATACTATTATTTCTCAGTACAAGTCATTCATTTTTCTTGAAGGAGCAGCTGAAAATATCTCAACTATAAATTAAAACAGACTATTTAGGACAATAAATTAAGATTAAGATTCTTTCTTAAGTCCACAAAATTGATTTATTTTAGGGCAGGCTTGACTTCCATAAAGCTACTCTAACCCATGAGAATGTGAAAGACATTAGGCTGTGCTGCTCTGGAGGAGACCAAATCTTCCTCTGGTCTCCATGTCTCAGTGTCAGAGCACCTGCTCCAAATAATTCACAACTCTGAGGGCATTTTAAATTTCCTGGTTATTAATTTCTAATTATTCTATTCACTTTATTCTTCAATGGGAGCTGGTCTATGCTTCAAATCCTTCTAATATGCATTCTCAAATGCATGTTAAAAGCTTTGTAACAAAGAGAACAGAAATCATTTGTTTTCAAACTGGGATTTAGCAAGTGGAAGTTGATTTAATTTATAAAAAGTGCAATGTAGATGGAATTGAGAGAAAGCATTTCTGACACATGCTGTTATGCTATTGTTGCAACATATCAAAATACTGCAACCCACACCTTGCAGAGATTTTAAAAGACAGGTTTGACAAATATCTTTCAGGCATGGTTTAGTTACATTAAGCCTATTTCACAGCCTGTAAAAGTAACAGATGACCTAGAAATTTATTCAGGAGGTCCTTTCAATCCTATAGCATTGAATACATAGATGATGCATTATGTTTCATATCCCAGCAGAAATTACTTTCTCACCTATATAAATCTTTCTGCTCAGTCCATAAAATAAGTCCACACAAAGTGCAAGTTTCTTTTAGACAAGTGCCAAAATCCTTGGATAAATACTGGACCTCTACTATAAACTCAGCTAAGGATTATATTTAGAGCACAGAAATCAAAGGAAGTAAAATTAAATGCAAAAAGCCATTACTCTTTCTGTAGCCATGTAACCTACAGCCTCAGACGACTTCAGTACCTTCTATTAATTCCACTATGAAGCTACAAATTTCTCTTTTATTTTATACTTTTTTCCCTCTAATACTTAGTGCATTTGTCTTAAGATAACTGAGGGTACCTGGCCCATGCTACAGATTGTAGTTCTTTGCAAGTCATAATAAGCTTCAAATACCTTGAATTAATTAATTTGATAAGCTCCCAACTACAAATTACTGACCCCATTTACAACTGAAAGTTCAAGAAGCTTATGTTCTTTCTTTGAAAGCAGAATTTCATCCAGTGTATCTTTACCTTACTTTGTTTACTGCTTCTAGTTGATCTATTTCGGTGTGAAGTGTGCCTTTCTTCTGTCTCCTGTTTTTTTCTGTTTTAGCACCTTCCCACTACTTTCTGTCTCTGGTTCCCATCCCAGCTCTTCCTTATCTTTACATTGAAAAGAAATTACAAAAAATTCAGTTTGACTGGGTTATATGTGAAAGGTAGGAAAGGCATATCAGTGGACTTTTTCTGATCCTTTTTCAAAAATGACACAGCTTCCGAAGATTTTTATTTTTTTATATTTCCAGCTCTAAGAAGATAAAAACAATCCTGATGTTTTGTAGTTTTTTTCTTTAGAAATTGTTGTTTTCTGTGTTTAGAAAGTGACATGTTGGGATAGCATAAGTCATACACCATTTCCTTTCTCCTCACAAAAAATTTTTGTAAATTTTGCATTTCTGTATAGTAATCTTATTATTTCATATCTGCTGTACTTTACCACAATGATGCTTTGTTTAACTAAGACCTGCATCAATCAGTGTAAGACTTTGTACTGATTTCACAAATACGAGTCAGACCTTAAAAATATTACAAAAATAATTTCATCATATTGGGATTAAGTGACTTCTGTCTCTTGGACTGTTTCTTAGTGCCTTTAATTCTATAAGGCTGCCGTGTCACAGCTGAAATTAAAGTAAAAGGCAGCTGTCATTGATGGATTGAACAATATTCTCAGTTTATCTAAGAATTCATAGAATTACATTAATTTCTCAAAGAAAGATCAATTTACCCTTGAAAGGATATAAAAATTCTACGCAGGGGACAGCATTTTAGTATGCTGAACAATTCCACATTTTAATTACTTAATTTTTCATTTTTTTTTCCTCTCATTATCTTCATCATCAGAATAATCCAGTGCTTCTTTTCCTGACCCAGTGATTGGATTAAGAGCAATATCTGAAACCTAAAGAAAGACAGATGGATTATGTCAGGAGGCTAGGAGTTGTACTTTAAGAAACCGATTTTGACGTAATTTCCTTTTACTGGAAAAACATGCTCACTTCTGCTCAGGCCATACTCCTGCTTTGGGATGCTACTGCCTTCCACACTGCTGTGGAGGTTTGGACATAATGTCAGCTGTGAGTAGTCATTATGGTTTGCCTTTGTTCTTTCTGGACATGGCATTAGCCATGTATGCATTTGTCACTTCTTTTTCTGAGTGGGGGAAAATCTGACTGCAATAGGTACAAATTTTCTCAAGGTCTTCTGTGACTAGAGAATATTGGGATGCACTTGCCTGCAAGCAGGAGTGCTGTGGACACATGTGTAAGTTAATTGTTCTTGTTTGTGTCTGCACATTGACCTGCTGCATCTTTACCCTGCAAGTGGCCAGCTCAGGGGAGCGTTACTGAAAATCAATACCTGTTTGTGTCTCCTGTAGACAACAGCATCAGAATAATCCATTCTGTAGCCAAACGAAAAGGAATATGGGTATCCTCTGTCCCTGCAAACTCCTTCTACGTGTTCAAACACCAAAGTCATTGAATATGTGATATCAAGACTTAAGGTCTTTAACTTAACATACTGCACACACGTTTGAATTTTTTATGGCTTCTTCCATCACTTAAATGAAGGCAGTCATTGGTTCAGAGTGATGCTTGCCTCAGGTGGTGGTCTTTTCACTTTTAATCTATGCAACAATACACTTAATCTTAGGGACAATAAATTAGCATTGTTAGCAGTCTCTTGTCACATTACTTCTACTAATATAATTTTAAGCAGCCAATTGAGCTATTCATCATAATTTACTAAAGACTGAATGCTGAAAAAATACAGATTATTGATGCAAATTACAAATTTCCTTTTGTCTTGTTCATCTGGGATAAGTTTTGTTAAAATCTTGAAAAACACCTTATCCATTCTTGAAAAACATCCTTATCCAGGTACCCTAGTACCTACATACCTTAGTACCTACAATACCCTAGTATCTCTAGTATCTCAGTGCACATAGAGTGCTGCTGATTTTTAAAGGACCCATATTTCAACTTTGTATTTCATTTCTGTATGGAGTCTACAAGTAAACAAGAATTTAGAATGTGCAGGTATAAAATACCTTTCATAAGCACAAATGTGAACAAGTACAAAAAAAAGTTGTTCTCTGATAGTTAAAAAAAAAATCAAGTAGTTTCAAATATGACATAGCAAAAAGAAGGGTGCCCTCCAGAGGGCCCGGGACAAATTTGAGGTTTCCACCCACAAGAACCTCATGACATTCAGCATGAAGGGGGTTTATTAAAAAGAAGGAGAACGATTCTTTATATGGCCAGATACTGATAGATCGAGGGAGAATAGTTTTAAAAAGGGTAGAAGTTTAGATTAGGTGGCAGGAAATAAGTCCTTCACTTCAGGGAGTGGCAAAACACTGATGCAGGTTGTTCAGAAAAGGTGGATGGGGTCCTGAGCAACCTAATACAGTAAGTGGCATCTCTGACCATGGAATTTGATAACCTTAAGGTCCCTTCCAATAGAAACCCTTCTGGGATTCTATGACAAATCAGAATTTTAGTCTGCACATGAAGAATGCATGTCAAAAATCTCAGTTCTATCAATACAAGAAAGTTCATGTTAGGAAGAAGCTTCTCTGCCAGACAGCATTCTAGAATGTGGAACACTCAATTCTTCTCACACATGTATTTTCCCCGCCATAATTTCAGCATTTCTAGTAAGTAGACTGAATACTAGCAAAGGGAAATGCCTGTTACATACACTAAGTGTTAACAAGATCTTGTTTCTTACATTTGTATTCAAAGTATTCAATTCTACAATAATACAACTTCATCCTTTTCCATGTAATGTAATACTCACTTTATCCCTTGTTCATGTCACACTTTCCAGCTGACTGATTTGTCTAGTGAGTGTAAGGGATGATTGTCAGATTGAAGCAGCATTTATTTCCTGGTGGATGTGGTGAACTGTGTACAACAAATCTTTTGCATGATCGGCGTTGACTTTCAGAGATCTGTGCAGTGAACTGCTCTGTCAGTACTCTCAATTGTTCTTTTATCATCATCACTTCCTCTCTGGAATCCTGAAAGCCAAATACCTCTGTCCATAAGAGGTTATGTTTACAATGCATAGCCAAGTCATTGTTAAAAACTCTAATTCATCTGCTTAAAATGTAAAAGTCATGCAAGGTACACAGATTCTTCTCTGAATCTGGAAACTGTGGTAAGGTCTCAGTGTTAGAATTTCAGGGTACACAGATTTGTTTCTGATTTTAAGTTTGAAAGAGGACTCTCTGACCATTTAAAAATGGGTCTTGTCCAAACCAGAGGAGAAGAATCTCCATTGTGAATCACTCCCTTGTAAGCCTAATTACTTGGTTCAAATTGTACAATGCAAGCATTCTTTATGAAGCATTGGTCTTAAAGGTGTTTGTCACCCATTTGTTGACAAAATTTCTCATTTTTCTAATGGAAAGTCAATACTAGATTAATGATTAAATGCAAAGAAAAGCCCTAATGTTGTGGCCTCTTCTCCAACACCGCTATGATTTCTTCTCAGCACCAGCTGACCAAATTTCCCTATTGCTTTATATCTGTAGCTAAATTACAGTTTAAAGATAACGGCCAGAGCTTTATATGATGAAGTAAAAGTCTGTATTTATGACATTTTCAAGCATATTTTTCAAAAGATGTTGAGGTAAGATGTCCAATTAACCTTGGACAAATTCTGACTCTGAACTTTGAAATTTCTGGGATATTTTTTTTTATGTTCTGTAGATTTAGCTGCCTCTGACAGATTGAGCCAGAAAAAAAAAATCAGAATCACGGATAAATGTAAAGTTAGTTATAATTGCCTGTTTACCATAAGATAATGACAAGGTGATGATTGAGGTCTTTTTTTAACTGCTAAAATATGTGAGTGAAAGACATACAATGTTTCTTCTGTATAGGTTTATTAAATTCAGGCTTCAAATCCACTGCTAAAAATTAACCACTGAAAGACCAGGTAGATATGAATGAATTCTAAAATACTCTTTGCCCAGAAGTATCATTCCTTTTTCTATAATGTCAGTAAGTTATTGTAGACTCGTTTGTCTGAAGATATCTTCTCAGTAAGATGACTTTATTCACTAATCTTTATCTGCTAATTATCCAAATGACAGCCAAATTAGTTTGCACATGTGAATTCTACCCTTAGAAAATAATGAGCAGTAGCTGATACAGGATATTTCTGTACTGATTGTTGCGATTAGCTTCCTGAAGTATGCCTCTTATGAAAATAAATAAAGGTTTTCAGCATCAAAAATAAAAATTAAAGTTGTGTCTCTGAGATGTCTATAGATATTAAAGTTCTACAGAGGGAAAATAGAAGGAAATGCATCTCCTGAAGTGTTCTGACCCTTTTATTGATCAAATTGATCTTTTGTCTGCCTCCCTAAGAGTACATGCCAATGTATATTTTATGCTAACCAGATCATTTATCCTTTTAGGATGAAAATAAATATAAATTTTAAAATATCACTGTATCCCCTTGAGTGAATAATCTGAAATATTGAATACTGTGAAGCAGTGTAGTAGAGGATTTTCCTCAATTGTGAGCCAGAAGTATTTACATTTATCAATACCAGTTCTGTATGTAGAAAAGGGAACTTTTCCTCTGTGACGAAAATCTAAACCTAAATCTGAGGAAGAAGACAACATTCTGAATCCATTCACCTCCTTTACATGTTGATGTGTAATATACCCCAACATGGAAAAGGGAGGGAGCCATTCTTCTGGTCACAGCAGAAGGTCCCATGTTATGGGTTTTCCATGTCAGGTGGCACAGGATGGTGGGAAAATTGTCAAAAATATTTTGAGTTACAGGCAAGAAATATGGTACTTGTAATTTTGAATAAAAAAGAAAACCAAACCAAAATAAACCCAGACAAATTCCACAAAGCAGAAAAAGCCAAAACAGAGAAATAAAAAGCATTACAATATGCAACAGTTTTTTGTGCTTGCGCTTCTTATACAAAAATTCCTCTCTGATGCTTTCAGATCCTCACTATAGCTATTACATTAGACATTTCAATAACAGCAACAATAACAACAACAATAATAATAGTATTTTAAAATTATTATATTTGGCTTTGAGCAACCTGTAGGTAATTTACATCTCCAAAGGTTCATTGAGTTGAAGGGAATTTTGTTCATACATTTGGATCCCATCAGAGAGGAAGTGAGATTGAAGTCTCACTAAAAAGCATTTCTGTGGGCTAATGACAAAACATATAATATTTTTTAATATAATTTATGTTAAAGTAGTTAAAATTATCTCCTTGATTGGTTCCATGAATCTTCATGGCCACCTCATACTTTTAAATATAATCTATGATGGAAATATTTTAGGAAAACTGAGTTTTAAAACTCACAGTTTACCATAACTTATTCCAAATTCTGCAGCATCAAATTTCTGAAAATATTTTTAAAACTACAGTCTTACTCTGAGTATTTTGGAAACAATTCTGAACACTTGTATAGCACTTATAAGTTCAGAAATTCATAGCACATTAATTAAGCTTAGCAACATTCCATGAGTCAAATAAGTTTTGACATATCAGTAAAATATTTTTGCATCGAGGTATGATAAGATCAGATTCCTCCAGCAGCTCAGTAATGAGACCTGTGATGTAGCTCAGATTCTTAAAGTCTTTGCATAATTCTCTCTTATGTTAAAACTTGTGGAGCATTTTTACATCACATGAAAACAAAAGAACCTTTATTCCATTCTGGGAATGCAAAAAACTCACTGTGAATTTGTACTGGGCTGCAGCTGCAGAAGCTCTTGCCAGGAGTGCTTGGTAATACATTAATTGTCTCCAGCCTGAGGAATATAAAGAGACATTAATAGTCCAGTCACTAATTTTAGATTAATACAATGATGCAAAAGAAAATTTAATTTAAAAAAGTAATTCTGGGAAAAATAATTCAGTATTTACCCAGAAGGGCTATGTAGGTGTCCTTGGGTGAAAAAGAACAAAAAAAGAATAGCAAAGGGAATATCAAAGGAAGTATGTTGACAAACTGTCCAGAAATTAGTAATCCAAAAATGAAAATTAGAAAAAAATCTAAGTAAAAATTTTAATTGTAAATATTTCAAATACAAGGAATGAAAACTGCAATGTTGTGCTAAATGTGCACAAGTGTCTACATAATTTTTTTGCAAAATCTGAAATTTTTTAGTTATATAAATGAACTGTTCCTGCTACAGAACAGGCTGACTGAAAACTGATTTTACACAAGTTGTCCAGCATAGGAAAAATATCCACTTGTATACAGGTTAAATTTGTGATGAGATGTGCAGCAGTCATTAAAAATTACATCATTAAAAATGTCACTGGCATTTACTGACTTCATTAAAGGATTGATGACTCTAGATTGAAATTAATGACCAAATTTTTTGCCAGTCTTATGGTAATAGCTAGTGCCTAACAGAACACCCCTTATGAATAATAAAACTCCCCACACAAACTGAACTAACATTTTGGAAGTTTATAAAATAAAGGTTCGTTGCAAATAGAGCAGTTTTGATATTTCCTGATGATTTGCTTGAATTCATTCTGTGTATGTGTTTGTGTGTGTTTGTCACTGCTGGAAAGGGTTTGGGTTTGTTGTGGTTTAACCCCAGCTGGCAACACAATACCACAGAGCTGCTCAGTTTCTTCCCCCTTCTACCAGATGGATGGAACAAGAACTGCAAAGAAAAGGAAACCTCATGGGTTGAGATAAAAAACAATTTAATAATTGTAATAAAGTGAAATATAAGAGCAACAACATGATCCTGGTCATCTTAAAGATCTCTTTAATAACAATAATAATAAAAATAATAATAAAAAGGAGAGATGAATAAAAACTAAGAAAATACAGTATTGTGCACAGACAGTTGTTCCTGGAGAACTAGTTTCTGTACTGAGAATGGCATTTTATGGCATGGAACTTCTCTCTGTCCAGCTCAGCTGGACACAGCTTCTTGCACTCCTCCTCATTGGCAGAGCATGGGAATCATTCCTAACACTGATTACTGAATATTTAGATTCCCTAGCAAATGAAAAGGATTTTTGTTCATATTGCTGTCACATAAATAGTCCTTTTTTGATCACATTTGTCAACTCCAATAATACACCTCCAAAAAAAATACACTTGTCTCTCAGAATCCAGCTAAGGGTTATTCAAACAGCAATAGCTAGTAGCATTTCTTTTCCTTTTTAACTACCTGATAGTAGCTAATAGCAACTAAGTTGAAGTAATATGGATACTGCAAAACATATTTAATTGGTGTTTTCCTTTAGCTTCTACTTTAGCTAAAGGAAACTACCAAGTAGGTACCACTGGCTATAAATGCTTTACTTATAGCCCTAAAAAGTATTCTATTGCAAATATGGGGGTGAGTCACCTTCTTTGCTTCAGAAAAAAAACAACAACAACAACAACAAAAAACACCCAAACAAACAAACAAAAACCCCAAAAAAACCAAAACCATTCTTGACTGATCTGTGAACACATCCTGAAAAATTTGCTCTGGTTCAGAAACTCTTCTCTGCCCAGAACCCAGTCTCACTGTTTTACCTGCCCCAATTGAAGCAAACATTTTTCAGAAGATTCACCTGTTCTTCCTGTATCTCACTTTAACAGAGGCTTTATTTTAAATACATTCCCTTCTGGTATACATATGCTTTTCATACTCTTGGTTCTCATGTCAAAAATTTGTGTGGGAAAGGTCACTAGGAAGTCATTGTCTAATTCCAATAATTTTGTCATTCCTGGGCAATCTACCTACACTTTCAGTTTACTACTGTTTTCTTCTGTGGGAGTGAGTCTAGAACAGGTGTAGAGGAGGAAATCAGTCAAACATCTCAAAACCAAAAAAATGCAGACTATTTAAAATTATACATTGCTGTGTAATAGAGAGAAAACCCAGCAACTATTAAGGCTAAAGACATGGGTTTCATGTATTTTCATTTAAAAAAAGCCAAGAATGTTACAATTCAGTAATTTAGAACAAGAAAAATATTAAAACATCCCTCTGTGCATGCCTAATTCCTTCCTGGAATCTCAAAATCTAATGAAGAATTCTGATTATTTTACTGCATATGCATATATATATACACTAAAAATGGAGCAGAGCTAGAAAGACCTCTGACATATAAACAAGGAACATTACTAAAAAATGTATTTCAGAGAAGAAATTTAAAATAGAATTTTATGGATAACCGTAGGTTGAAATGGGACATCCTGACTCCATTTCCCTGCTCCATATAAGCAAGTCACACAGAGTAGATAGCACATATTAAGTTAATTTCTTTTTTTTTGCCTCATAAAAATTTATTTCTGTACACCGATCCCAAAATTCCCTGAAAATGAATCAGCAACAAAGCCAGGAAATAGGTTTCCTGTCATTCAGACTTTTACTCTCTCCACTAGACCATGTTGAATTCTTAATGGTTAGTCAAGCAGCTAAGCACCTCTCTGAGATGATGAGGATCTGTCTGCCACAACCTCATTCCAATAAATATGTGAGGTCTGTTCTAGCTGCAGACAAGCCTACAAAATCATTTTGTATGATGAATAGCACTAGGAGGAGTGGCATGGGATGACTAAATACTTCTAGGTTATCTGAAAAAAAATCAAAACTGGCTTTCTTTCGGAAGGTTTCAGAAGTACTAACTGTTTTCCTGACACCACACACACACAAGCACATATCTGCACAGTTTATGGACTCACTTAGGAAAAAGCATTTCTATCAGACAATGACAGCTGGAAGCTGACATAGCCTCCTCGATTCTTCACACGTAGCTGAATTTGACACCACCTTTTAGAAGAAATGTATGGCAGTTTCAAATGAAGGTAATCTTTCAACAGCTTGAAAGGCTTCTTTTCTCTTCTCCTTGAAACAGACTGTGCAAAGAGGTAATGACAAAAAGAATTCATTTAAATCCTTCTAAAATTTCTTCAGTTTAGCTATCGAAAATGTGCCCCTTTGGAACATCTGAAGGGTTGTTATCTTCCTCCAAAATCAATTTAAATAGCTTACTAGAAGCTGCTCAAGTGTGGATATTTCTCTGGTTTATCAGTGCTTTGGGTGCATGCAAGCAATTTATTTATTTACTGAGGAAAAACATTCTTCAAGCTCTTAGCAACAAGTACATACATTATACAGTTCACATATTTCAAAACCTGGATTTCTTTCAGGATGTTTTAATATTTTAATAAAAAAAATTAAGAGTAAGTTTTCAGCTGGTACTCTCTTCCCTTTATTAATTCAAGAATGCAGATGAAATGGACTCTTTAGTTAGTTATTGTAGCTAGGGACTTCTACTGAGAGTTTTATCTGCAAGCACTGCTATTAAAAAAAGGATGAGACTGCTCTGACTAGGGGAATTAATAAGCAGCCAGAGACAAAGAGATGTGTCTGAGTGCAGCTTTAAAAAGAAGTCTAACTACGCAAGTTCAAAACATAAACTTTCCAGACACATACAGATTTTGTGGGTGTAGGCTTTCCTGTAATGGAGAAAATATTAATATTTCTCTTTATGCTTTTGATCAGCATGATGAAATGTAGTATGCAAGCTCCTTCTATGATTTTAAACAGAGTTTCCTTCTATTTTTGAACTTGTCTTCAACAAATTCATTTTATAAATAAGGTTTTTTGAAACTGATCTCGAAGATTTGAAACTTTCCCAGCTGTTAAGAAATCCCTGAGCTCCCAGGTATTGATCAAGTGGTGATAATAACAATGTCAGCTAGGCTAGGTTAACCTAAGTTCTTTGCCATGTAGAGAAACATAAAATTAATTCAGGCATCATGTCCTGAACCTCAGTCTGGTGGAAATCCAAAGCCTTCTTTCTGGTGCAATTCCAGTAAGGAACAGCCTTCTCCCAAACATCACCATTCTTGTGCAACTGATCTTCTTCCCTGGTGTCATCAGTGGTGATTTCCATCTCTGAACTGAATCATTTTCCTTTTTGCTTTACTTCCACCTTCTGCTGACATCTCCATGAGACCATCAGCTGGAAAAGAGCTCTTCCTAGGTCCTTTCCCAACACTATTGGCAGCACATCCTGACAAAGCATCACAAAGCCACTGGGGCTATTTTTGAGAAACAAGCTTTTTCCATTTTTAAAGCAATCTCTCTCTCTCTCTAGAACCTAATTCTATTATCAAATCAAAGTCCATTTCTGTTTCTCAGGGTGACCCATCATGTCTATGTTCATAAAACATTTTAGGAGCTTAAGGTTTTAAATGGGCTTTTATACTCAAGCACCTTTTAATCCTCAAGGCAATTTATGCACAAACATCTTAAGGAGATAAAAATGGCTTTGTTTCTTAAATGACACTCATTTAAGCCTTCTCACTCTTCAATCTTCTGAAGTGGTTTATTTATTAAAATCACTAATGCCAGTATTGCTACTAAGTCGATCCCTGGCACTGGACACACCACTTTCTCTACATATCTGTTTCTCTTCCTCTGATATGGAAATAAGAACACTGTAACTACTGTTTTTCATAACCAGTTACTGCCTGAACATGGAAGAAAAAAAACCCATAAAAATACTTGGTGTTGTTATTAAATACCAGACTATTACTGGTCATCAGATTAGTACTGAGAAACAAAGTTGCCAAGCTGAAGTCTATGCCTACTTTTGGAAAGATGATCACTTTTACATATACTTGAAAGATTTTTTTCCAGCTTTAACTCTGCTATGGAAGAAACCATCTGATTTTTTTTTACTATTATTATTAATATTACTATTATTCTACTTGCATTTTTTTTTCATGGTCTACCTTTCATTTGAGATAGTAACATGATAGGAAAATACTTTTCTTAGCACCAGAACATATCACTGATGTCTGTAAAGGTCAGTATCATTATTCTGAAAACAGAATAGGATACTTGTCTGAGTGCTTTTGTAACAAATTTAGTGGAATTTGGGATGTAAAATAAAGGGACAAAGTTCTGATTTTTTTAAGGTTATACTGGGGAAAGATTGACACTTCATTCAATAACCTTTTGAGAAAGAAAGTGAAGTTATAGATGATGTAATGCTGAGAGACAGATGAAGTGACTTTGGGTAATCAAAGTAAAAATTGCTGCCTGACAGAATCTGAGCAGCAAGACCCTTGTTTTCTGAGGTACCTAATGGGTTTTTACATTGTTATAACATTCGAATTTTATGTTTTATGGTATTCACCAGGTGACAGTCCGACCCTCTTCTCCCCCAAGATATTTTCACCTCTCTGTGTCAAAGTAATTCTGTTGCTGTCTTACCAGAGATGAACTCATGAATCAGTGCTGTGGACAGGGGTGGCAGCCCAGACAGCACACTGTGAAATCTATAAATCCTTTAAGGGCCACTATTTTTCTGCTGCCAGTGGTTATTATTGTGTCACAATCAGGCAATTTCATGCTGAAATGTTGGGTGGCCTGGATTTGAGTGCAAAAAGAAGAAAAGCTACCAGGAGATTATGGTATCAGCATGTTACATGATAGGAAATGTAGGCAGTGAAGTCCACCTATATTTGTATGCTCTTTCTACTTGGTAATAAGCACTATATATTTTCTGTAAATTGTAATCTCTTATAACATCTAGTGGCAGTTATCATAAAGATTTAAGAACTAAATTTGTATTTTTTTGGTCCACATACCTTGCCTTAACCATGGGTTCACATGCAACTTGGTAACTTTATGCCACACCGTATCCATGACAGATCATTTCACACCTAAAACTTCCCAATGTCTGCATGCTTGAGATTCAGGTCAGTCAATAGTCCTCATGGACTCCCTGTGCAAGAGTGAGCAATCAAAATCATGCACTGAGTTGCCCACGGTCACATGCTCTGACTCTGGATAGGCATACAGAGAGTGAATAGGTAAAGGTTATTAGGTTTATTAAGACAGATACATTTCAGCATTTGATACAGCCACTGATGACATAAAGACTGGAAAACTGATGTACAAATAAGTATAAATTAAGTACTTTGTTTTGCACAAAGAGTCTCTTTGAATTCACTGATTCAAGCGTCTTTGAATGCACATAAAATGTTGCTGAATCTTAAGCCCAATAGTTACAGTCCCTGACCACACTTGTGGATGGCTTACAGCACTATTTCCATCATTTTCAATGTCTATTCATGACCTAATCATTATTTTCAAGACCATCTCACAGAAAGGCTTCTTGAACTTTTGACAGCTTTGGACTGCTCCATATTAAAATTGAATGTATCATGAAGAGACGCAAGAAAAACATGTCAGTTTGTTTTCATGACAAAATCAAGCAAATCTGAAAAACACTCAGAGAGGCATAATGTACTCTGACTTTGTCTTGTGTTTTAATTAGAAAGGTTGACTATACTGAGGAGAAGAGCACTAAAAAATATTTTCAGTCAAAGTTCCTTCTTTGTTTTTTTATCCTCAGTTAGCACTGAGAGAGTCACTAGTAATAGAAAGAAGCTGGAAGAATAATGACTTGTATGAAGATTCAGGCCAGGCCCTGTATTTACTCCTCACAGCTCCTTAAGTAAAAAAGATTCAATAAAAATTTTTTTTGTGTTTAAGATTAGCTGATATGGACATTTATAAACTATCTGTGAGAGATTTTTTAATGCTTAGTAGATTCAAAGATAAAATAGGATTTTTAGAAATTGACACTGCCTAGTGAACTACTCAGTGACTTTAACACTCAGATGTTAATATGCTAATATTTTGTTTACAAAAATTTTGCATCAGAAATTTATACAGTGTATTTGTTTCAGAGATGAAATTAGTTAATTTCTGAATGGTTAATATGTTTCTCCTTTGGCTATTTGGCATCAGATGCAAAAAAAATAAAAAGAAGGGAAAGATGAGAAGTTGTACTGAGAGAGAGTAAATAATGGCACAAATAACCCTGCTGATAATTTAGCTCAAAGAGATCAGTCCTACTTCTTGATTATTTTAGTGGTACTTTCTGGGATTAAAAATTTTGGGGCAAAGTTCTGAACTTTTTTATTTGTTTGCTTGTATCCTCTAGAAATTTTGAGGTATCCATAATGTAAGGCCAATGAAACATGATGGAATAATGGAATTTGTTAACCAGTTTTAATGGTGGTTAACCGTGCTAAATTTTGTTAGTCAATTTTACTTTGCCTATAATATCTATTTTAATACATAATGCTAGAGAATCTAGTCTCTAATGCCTTTATTGAGTTCAGGCTTGAGAAATGGAGAGTGAGAGAAGAGATTTTTCCTATTGAAATTACTTTTCTTGACAGAATAAATTTGTAAATAAAATATTGCACATCAAGAGATCATTTTCAGTTACATAAACATTTTTAATAATTTAAAAAATCATAGCATTTCACTTCTCAGCATTTAACTTAATCTTTACTCATAAATTATTACAATATATGATTACACTGCATATTGCTGTAATAATGGAATAAGGATATGATGCATCACTTCTGGTCACCACTTATATTATTTGGTGTTAGCTCTTGTTCAAAATCTAAACAATGTAAAATAAGGGGAAGCTGAAAGCCTCTGAAATTGTCAGACTGTATTCAGTCCTTCTGAAAGAAAGCCAGTGTGTGCAAGAATATTATTTCTAGCACCAATCAATACAGAGTGAAATACAAGCTTAGCTTCTGGTCCTAAAAGTGATAACTCTAGGGCAGAATCTGCAATCAAATACAGTTCCATTAAAATCACAAGCTAATTCAATTTCTTAGATATTAAAGGTATGGAAAATTGCTAGGATATCATGAATAATTAATGTTTATGAAAAAAAATAGATTCTTAGCAGAATCCTAGATAAGACTGCTGGACACCAGAGGTGGTACCTTCTGGGAACCAAAGTAGTCTAATCAGCCAAACAAATTCTAATTTAGAAAATCAAAATTAAATTTTTTAGTGCTGGGTTTGGCCTGGATGTGTCAGAAACTAAAATTTCCTTTGAGCGACAAAAGTTCTGAGAAAAATAAGATCAGACTTGGTCTTTATGTGCAGACTGTAACACTGTAATTAAATGTCATTCTTCCCTGAGGGATCAAATACAGTGATACCTGCATGTGTGCCAGCATGGGTGCTGGTGTGCTTACACAAATGTTATGTGCATGCACACACACACACATTAGGATCAAGCTGGTTTGTATCACTATAACTGATTCAGCTTCTGTGATGACAATAATTTGAGTCTTTTGAAAAAAAAAAAAGTAACTTAAAGACTGCTAAACCTATAATAATCATCATTTCTCCTTGATGACAGTATAGAATCCAAGCCTTGTAAGAGAGGAAATCATGTAATCTCTCTCTTTTCTCCACACTTCAATTTTTTTTTTTTTTTTGAAGTGATATATTTGACCCTTGAATCCAATTAGGGATGATACAGCTGGCAACTAATAAAGTACTGCTGGGGTGGCTCTGTGTCTGAGTGAGGTGAAAGCTTGCATTTCTCTTTCTCTACACACATGAATCTTGCCACACTGAGAATTATTCATTGCTGATAAAAAATAATAAATTTCAAAAGGCCAGAAGAGTTCTCTGCAATAGGTTTGTAATTTCTGCGCAGTAATTACAAGCTAGGCTTTTTCCATGTGATAGGAAATTAAAGAGAATGAAAATTCACTACTTTTCTTAAAGGTCAGGGAGAAAAAAAGGAAAAGCTAATATCTTCTGCTGTGTAAGTTTAAAATATTTTAGGATCTAGTAAAAATTATTTCCCTAGTAAAAATAGGGAAAGCATAGCAGATATTAAGAGCACAACAGCATCTGTATGAAATGAATAATTTGTTGGAAAGTCTTTTAGAAAAAGGAGCTTTGAAAGGCTGTTGAACAGTTCATACAGAAGGTTTGTTTAGGATTCACCCTAGAAGGGCTTCTCACTCAGCACCCATCAATTAAATACGGGTTATATTCAGTCAAGGGTGAGGGTGGCATATATTTTGCAAATATCATAATGTATGGACCTTTTTTTTAAAGGTCGAGTCAGGCCATAGAGTGAGGGTGAGGATACAGAATGCCTGTGCACTGTTCTCTCTCTGACACATGCTCATAAACGGAGAAAGAGTGGAATTGGTCTAAAAAAAAATAAAAAAGAGTGACATGAGCTGGGCTGAGTAGGAAACACAGTTTGCAACTGCAAGTGAAAGCAATCATAAGATTGAAATTATGCTGTTTCTTTTGTCAGAAGTACCCTTCAGAAAGCCAGGCTTATAAAGCAACTTTCTGTCTGGCTTTCTGAAAGGAGTATCTATTTGGGTTCAACAATGCAAAGTGATGATCTTGGGATTATCTGTGACCCTAAGACTTTGTTCTGTTTTCATTCTAAACACACCACCAAACTCCATTAAATATTTATAAATGCAAAAACTTCCAAATTATGCTCTATTTATAACGGTAATAAAATGACATCTCTCCAAGTACATTCCTTCTGAATTTAAGTTGTGTCATACACCCTGGCTATGATAAATTAAAGAGATCTCCACAACACATGAGAAACAATGAATGATGTTCAGCTGAATAACAGTTCAGTTTACCTATATTTTCTTAAAATATTTCTTTCCCCTGTATTATTTTGGTGCACTCCTCTGCAAGTGAAATTACATTTTGATTTTTGCTGCTTCTCTCTGCTGGTTAAATCTTCTATTCATTTATAGTCTTTGAATTTTTTTTTTTTTGTTTTCATATATTGACTCTATAAACATGCTTCAATTATTTCCTGTAAGGGTGTAATGAATAATGCATGTCTCTGGGTTTTGGAATAATTCACAGCCTCCAAATATGAGGTGACTTAAACTGGAAGTATATCAGTTTTAGCAGTAGTCAGCCACCAGTGGAAAAGAAAACAAACTTCTAGACCAAGTCATCAGGAGGTTGGGGCATGATGCTTGTAAATTCTGCTCTTGAGATTAGCTTCTGCCTCACAGACTCCTAGGGGCCTGTGGTAGTGACTACTGACTTTTTCTGAAGTTCCCTGGAGACCAATTTACATCGCTGAAGCACACATGTAGAATCTATTAATTGCAAATTTCTCCTTCCTGGGTTGCCAAAATACATGTTGGTTTGGAAGCTGGGGCATGAATTTGGTAGTGGTGTTAAAACTAGTGAACCAGAAAAACTAACTTGTTTGCACTTACAAATCCCAAAATTTTCCAAGGTAGGAGCAGTCACGATTTACCAAGAATATCAGAGGAGATTGAGAGAGAGAGGGAGAGAGGAAGAATATGCAGTGTCAAGCACAATATGCTTTTTATTTTAGATGAGATAAAATCATAAATCCTTTAGCATAAATCTTATTATCTGAGAGCAACAGCACAGTGGCAAGTTTTCAACAGAGCCTGGATCATTAAACTTTACAATATGTTTACAAATACCACTAAAGAGATGATTCTCAAGAACATTAAGACCAAAAATGAAAAGACACTCGGATATGCCTATTGTAGTTAATGCCTTGAACCACAATGTAGATAACTGCAGTTTGATTTCTTGTCCTTATCCAAAGGAAGAATACCCCACAGTGACAGGAGAAACATCTAAAATTGACTAAGAATTTTGCCTATTATACTCTCCAGGGTATGTCATTTCAATGTGTTGATGTTCAAACAGCCATATTGCCAAGTAAGTAAAATGAGAAGCAACCGTAATTCCCCATGAAGTTGTACAGGACAAGGAAAAGCTGCAGGATTTTGCCAAGCACTCCTTAATGCTTGCTCCCAATACACACAGAGACTCCATTAGCTTACAGAAGGCTTCAGCTTGGAAAGAGAGACTCCAATTAAACCAAGGACTTCACTTTTGTTTTAGTCAGAAAGCAGGATATGCTGATGGAAATGACTATCCAGATTCATCAAAGCCCACAAGAAAGCTGGGAATGCTTTTTAGCTCCCAGGTTTAATAGAATAGCAATAGGTTCTGTTAGAGAGCATTTATAGCAAGGCCATTATTGTGAAGAGAAAAATAAAACTCTGGAGTGAAATACATCCTTATGAACACAGCTGAGTTATCTCTATATTGTCTCAATTTCTTCTCACAACATGCTATAGACTGTATAGTCATTATCACATGTCTTTTATGGTAATTTTATTCACAGGCAGAAGCAAGCAGTAGTAGAACTGGCAAACAGTGGTTTTAGTTTGCTTTTGCTCTGCCAGCTTTCCGTGCCAGAAAAAGCCCTTTTGAACCTAGTGATGGGAAAGTGAATATATGGAAAATTGGTTTCCAACAAAGCCACTGTTATCCCCCGTAATTGACCACTGTCCAATATTGTACAAACAAGAGCTGTCCGTCAGCTTTTCAGAAGCTGGCTTTATACAGACTTGCACACACAAGACCATTAATGTCCATGAGTTTCATTCAGCCTTCTTTCTATTTGATATGGCTTAGAAATCACTGGACCTCACAGCAATTTTAGTTCAGAGTTAGACATGACTAAAATATTAGCACAGACTAAAATATTTTATGTGACTTTTTCATTATTGCTGGGCTTATACAATCTGCCTCAAAACCTGACTTTGGTAATTAGCTCTTTATAATGACAGTCTGTGATAAACACAGTCGTACTGTTTCAGATATGCAAAATTGCTCTCTGCAGAGATCACTAAATGCCTATAAATCTGCTAACTATGCTCTTTGTAGTCTGGAAATTCTGTAACACTGAACAAATAAAATTACCACTCGAAGCTGGCCATTCTTCCTATTGCATAAGGATAACAAACACACATGCTATCTCTGAAAGATGCTAGGTAGTGATAGTTCTTTGAAGATAGTTTTGGAGAAATTGTACTATTTTATTCATTGCTCATTATTCAAAAAGTCACTGAGATTGTTTATTTGACCTGACAGAATATATTGACCTAGTAGGTTTCTAGTATCACTGAAATTTATTTCCATCTGTGACTTTCTCTGTGAGAACAAGAGATAAGGAAAACTTTTTATGATCTCTTAGTTAAGGCATTTCTTTTTTGAAATATTGTTCAAGCCTGAAGGAGATATGGGGATTATTTTAAAAAATTAAATCCAAGTGTTCAAGTCACCTGTTGGGATTCTTCTTATTTCAAGAGTTTTCTTGCAGTGAGAACTAATTTCAGGTCAATATCAAGAATAAGTGCAGAAAAACTTTAAAAGCACTTCTAGGGAATTTACTGTCCTCTGATATTTGCCCAGTGCTACTTGCAAAAGCCCATTCATAGGTCATTCTTAACACTAAGAGTGTACCAGGTCTCCCTTAATTTTTTGACTGCTGGTGTTGACATGTGCTACTAAAAAACAACAGAAAAAGTATATATTTAGCACTTCCAAATCAGTGTTTTGCTCAATAAAAGCAAAAACATTACACCTCCAAACTTCCTTTTCCCAGTGATTGTTGCCTATGCAACACACAGAGCATAGGCTTTCAGCAGAAGCTTTTTGTGGTGAATTAACAAATTTATTTTATTAATAGAAAATTCTGCTAAAGAAACTCACCCCCTCTGACCTCCTGCAAAGTGTGATGTGTTAGTCCTAATCGGGGTAACAGAAACTCTTAAGCTTTGTCCTGTATGTATTAATGCTAATGAAATTCAACAAATGGCTGGTTTCAGGGAAGGCAGTGAAGGCAGAGGAGAGGGCAATGGCAGTAATGAGCCTGTAATTATTTGTAGAAATAAAGGACAGTGAGTTCTTGCTCAGGAAAGAAATCTCATGTAAAGACAATACTAATATAAATGGCATGCAATGTTTTTCAAAATTGTGTAAGGAAGAAAGGGGATTAAAAGAGGAATTAGAAAAAGCTGAAACAGATGTTTTTTCTGAGTTAAGAGTATTAAGAGTGTCAGTACATCATCTATGCTATCACCAATATTTAATGTAATGAAATATAAACTTTGTGTCATTAAATATCAAACAAGAACCTCTCCATCACTAGTGTACTCTATTTACTGCAGTAAGAAAAAAATTCCTTCACACTTTTTTAAAAAAGCTAATATCTCAAGTACCTCCTTTTTCTTTTACTTAGACAGAAATGCTGGTAATGTTCTGTCAAAATAATTCCTAGCCAAGGCATGATGGTTATTGTATTGTATTGATTGATTGTATTGTATTTTATTGTATTGCACTAAGCTGTGATTTTTAATTACTTATGTACCTAAGGTGGTGTCTCTAAACTACAATGGCGAAGTCTCAAGATCCATCAGTTTCAACAGAACTGCTGGCAAACAACTTCCAGTATTGAAGTTAGTATGCCATCTATATATATTCTGACCTGAGCCCTCACAAAGGTCTAACGTTTTTCTTTTTCTTCCTTTTTTTTTTTTCTTTAATGCAATCTCTGCATTGTTGTACCATTCATATGTGTCATGTCACTTTGACTCTTTTCTGGCTGAGAGAGCTAAAACGAGCTTCTATTAAAGTTAGGTTAATGCCACTACTCATCAGGCATTGCTGTGAAACGAGGCAAGGCTAACACCTCCTCTTCCAAGCTGAGGTCACTGCCAAGAGCAATGAGATTTTTTTTGTACAAAAAGCATAACTGACATTTTTTTTCCCCACTTTTCAACATTTCCAGCTGAGAGTGAAAAGGGTTTTTCACAAATGAAATAAACCATCTGCTTTCTCCACTTGTACACACAGACCCTTTCATTCAATGGGGACACCAGATATATTCTGCTTGCTTTGAAGAAGTCTGTGGAGTAGAGCAAATAGGGAAAGAAGGTGAGTGAGACTGGCAGCAATAATCTCTTTTTTTTTTTTTTTTCTTTTAAGACCCTGTCTTGCCTATCTTCAGAATTAACAGGTATTGTTGATTTAATTATATCCATCCCTATAAAAATATCAGCAGGAGAGTACAATTTAAAATAGGCAATGACTTTTCTAGCTTTAAGTATTTTCATACATAGTAATTTCTTCCATATCATTTTCTACCCAGGGATTTTGGAGAACATTTTAAAACTGCGCTGGGATTCTAATCTGACTGGCTGTATATCCCAGATTTACATACAAGTCAACATAAGAAAAAAAAGAGAATTTGGACCTATTGGAAAAGTATCTGTGGGTTTGATGTCTTTAAGCAGAAGTCTCTGTCCCTTCCTTTGACTTTTTATGCAGATGAAAGCTGATGGTGCGATTCTCACCTTTAACCCTTCGTTTGAATGCAAATAGGTGTCATCAAGTGTGTTGAGAAGGTGGTGCATAATGCTTATGGAAGGCTTTTGTATTTTATGACCTCTGTGGTGATTGTTTAAGAAGACACACACCTTATTTTAGCGTACAATATCTGCCTGTCCTGAGCTGAACTTTGCTTGAAACTGAGTAGAGGCCACCTCCCCAAATGACCACCATTTAATCAGTTCTATAAGGCTCCTCTTAAATGCTGCTCATTATCTTAGTTTCATAGTAGAATTAAAATCTATAGGGGTGTAAGAAATTGTGCTGGTATAAGAGGTCAGAGAATTACTTATCACAAAGGAAACCACTAAAATATAAAATCCCTTGCAGCACAACAACTCACTCTTCTTTCCTTATGATACTGCATTTTTTAATTTTAGTTTTTTATTGAAGTGTTGAACTTCTGTTAGTGTTTTAAAGGTTTTGCAATCAGATGTAGGAGAATATCTGAGATAAGCCGCTGAGATTTTACCCCAGCTAGTAACTAAGTACCACACAGATATTCATTTGTCTCCACAACAAACACCCTCCCCAGTGTGTGGAGGCAAATCAGAAAGAAAAGGCAAACCTCTTGGGTTGGGATAAGAATAATTTCATAATTAATACAAAATATAATAATACTAGTAATACAATTATACTACTAATAAAACAATAATAGTAATGATAAGGAGAAGCAGGTAGTAACACAAGAGAATCAAGAGATGCACAATACAATTGCTCACTGCCCACTGACTGATACCCAGACTGTTCCCAAGAAGTGATCAGTCCCCTTTTGTGTAACTCCCCCTGTTTATATACTGAGTGTGACATTCTATATTATGGTACACCCCTTTGCTCTGTTTAGGTAAGCTGTCCTTCATATGCTCTTTCCCAGTGTTTTGTGCAGCTCTCACTGTCAGAGCCTGAGACATTTGAAAGCCCTTGACTTAAATAGCAACAGCCAAACCATCAATGTGTTAATAACACTATTCCCATAGTTAATCCAAACCACATCACTGTGCCTGTTACTAAGTAAATGTACTCTGTCCCAGCCAAAACCAGGAGAGCTTCTACTCCTTATTCCATCCCATTTGGGTCTTGTATGACCTTTCCTGACCTTTGATAGATCTGCACACGGATCTAGTTTATGGACCATCCCTCTAAAAGTCTGTCAAGCTCATTGGCAGGCAGAGGTTCATCCACCTCCAGGACAGCAGGGATCCATATGTGTCATGGTGAATTGGGAAGGCAAATGCCATCACTCTGAATATTCCCTCTTCTTCCAGCTGTATTTACTTCTGTCCTATGTTATGAAATATCCCCGTGGTCAGCTGGGTCATGTGCATTAGTTATGAACCCCCAGACGCCTCACCAGTGGGGCAGAAAGCAGAAAAGGCCTTGGCTCTTTGTGGGCCCTGCTCAGCAAGAACAAAAACTTCTCTGCATTATCAGCCCTGTTTTCACTGTAAATCCAAAACATGGGCTCACATTAGCTACTATGAAGACAATTAATCCTGCTGCAACCAAAAGCAGAACAGAGGTTAACAAGGATGAGACTGGCTTTTCCTCTACCATAATTATCCACTGACCTGGTTTCTAAAAATAATGCCCTTCACCTTAGAGCATTTGTCACAAAAATTGGCTCTAGTGCTGGAAACTGCAGTTCTAGCCTATGCAGCTTAGATGATGTATTTTAATATTAAAGTCCTGTAATTTTCAATTATCTTGAGTTCATAAAAAAAGCAAACCAAACCAAATAAAAACAAACATAAAACCTCACACAACCATTTTTGGCACTTATATGAGAAACTAGTAAGAAAGGCAATGTGATTACAGTAGGTTCTCCTTCCCTAGAGAGAAGTTGTTATTCCTTTTGTAGCTGTGCATACTGGAACAGAACCAGAAAGCTCTGTAAAGTCAGTCTAAAGATAGCAGCCAGGTTGAGCTTGTGCCAATCTGGAGACTATGTGAACAGACTATAGAAATAATCAAAGGCCCCAGCACACATGCTTAATTCATGTACTTGGGAGTGATTCCACATTACTCAGTGTGTGTTTAAATTATACCTGAACTGTAGTAGATGGTCTATAAATTGTGAACAAGAAATTCAATGCATGGAGAAGTCAAAATCTATTAAATATTAGATCTGTTGGGGAAAAAAAGGATATCGCTGAAAGAATTTTCCTGATCTGCCAACCAAAGTGTTGTGGAAAAATTTTTAGAATTGGTTGGATTATATTTATGGGGTGACAAAGAAGATAACAAAAAGAAATACAGAGATTTAATTAATGGGATCCTCATCACATCAGTAAATTACAATTTTGTATAAGAGAAAGAACCTGCTAAAATGACCCAGAGTAATTACAGGACTGTAAAGTTCTTATTAACAAATAGAGATATTTGTTCTTTGTCAAGGGATATTTAGAAGAAAGTTTTCATTCATTTATTTTTGTTTGATTTAAGAAGCTGTTTAGTGACTGCTTGGTTGTACAAGCGTCTCTGGGTGTAGTAATTTTCAGACATTATATATTGACAGAGAAGGATGCCAGTTGTTTTACTGACATGTTTGGGTTTTATGGTAACTACATTCTAAGGAATACATCAATTTTCCTTTAAAAGATCATTACTATTGAAATCTCAATAATAATGGAATAATCTGGATGAAATCTTCCTGTGGTTAGCCTCAACAAGACACTGAATTGGCATTTCTGTATTTCCACAAAAGAAATGGGATCTTTTGCGCTGTAGTAACCAGAGACTGCTGACAGCGACCAGAAACAGCAATTATCCCAAAACTGTGTTTGTTAATAACTGCCAGAAAAGCCTTTCAAAGTTCAGAAGAATGGTTCAAACTCTAGTTCTGAAATTAATATTTTTCTGACAGTTTTGTTTCTAATCATGAGCTGGATGAGCCAAAAGCATAAATTTCATTTACCTCCGACTAATGTTTTTGTACTTCTCAGCACAAAGGTGCCACGTGACAGCCCTCCCCTGGTGATAATTCTTCTGATAACTCCTGAAGTACAGGAAGGTGTGAGTATGCAGAGCCCAGGTTAGTCTTTTCTCCTGAATGCAATCCTGGCACAACTCTGCAAAGTGAATACTGAGGGACCTGTGAGCTGCCATCAGCTGTGTTGTATCCCAGCCTGCATATACAAAATGCCTTTTTTTTTTTTTCTCAATTCCTATCTACCACCAAAATAAGATTTTAGGTTAACAAAGGAATTCATATATCAAGTGAAAGATTTATCATTGCACTTAAAAAAACATATAAAAAACCCTTGAAAGGTATACAGTACAAATTATAGCATTTCATCTGCTATGAAACAAAACTTTTCATTGTTCTTATGTCAAATGCAACCGAGGGCCACTTTTCACTGAGGGCAGAGAAAAATAAAATATCTAAACAAGCACTTCCTGCCTTCCAGTTGCAAATCTATTCCTTAATATCCTTGGCAAGTGCCTCTTAAAGGAAGAAGATTGTTGAAAGAAAATGTGATATCCATGAAGCAAGATTGCCTTTAAACAGATAACTTTTTTGCATTAATTTGGTTTGATTCTAAAAACTGTGGAGACCATTTTCAAACAGGGACAAGTTTTCTAAGTAGGTCAAAATGGCACCTTATTAAAGAATAGATTTACTGAAAGAGAAAAATCTAGAATGCTCCTTCCAGGTCTAATGTCTATAAATAATTTCAGTAGTGAAGGTTTACACAGCACTTTGAATATGTAAAGTGCTTTTCAAGCAGCATTGTTAGTTATTTAGCATATATATTAGAATAGCAGAGTTTTCAAAGGGGATATATTTGAAATTGAACCACTTCAAAAATGTTTAAAGGAAAAAGAGGATACCATGCTAAGTTCCTCAAAAGGAAAAAATTATAATCATAATTTTCTTAAGAAAATATCATCTATTAAATCTAGGAGAACTCTAAAAAATTATTTTAGTATTTATTTAAAAATGAGCAGTGCAGTTTTGAAAATATAGAGAATATATGGACCTCTTCTCCATAAAGGATTTTCAAATACTATATTGCTTTTCCTCAGTGAGACCTTAGATATTCTGTGTTGTGTAGAAACCACATTATATCTCACCATCACACCACATCTCCTGCATCACCTGCTGCAGGAGAATTTCAATAGGTAGAATGTTACTATTGGAATGATGGCATGTGTAAATATTTACATGTCATTAATCACAATGAAATTTATCATAAGCTGGGGTACATTTCTAATAATTAGCTTTCTAAATATTGAAGCTACTTTTCTTTTGAGCAATTCAATATGTTATAGATGAAAATTTTAATGCAAGCACTGTTTCAAATGCCTACTTTTGTCAAAATAATCCCAAAACATCACAAAAAAAAAAGGAATGTTGCTAAAAGTTAAAAGCCTTTTCATAAGAGACAGAGCATTTTGTTTGTTTGCTGAACCAGTATGATAGCATTCTCCTTTGTCTCAATACTTCTGACCATTTTATATTCAATCTTCAATTTGAAAAGTTAAACTGTCTTATGAAGTAATGAAAATATAGAAGGGGAAAATTTGGCACTCTTCAAAAGAATAGAAGTGTGATTAACTACCTATCCTCTTGATCAAATTCTGATGATACTTTATTCTTAATTCCAGTTCTCCTTGGGTATAATAATCCTCACTTTCTCTCCAAACGTGCTCACAGATACAAGTCATAGGTGGTATCCAATGTCTGCTGTCTTCCACTCAATTCCAAATATATTTCAGTGTTTCAGGGGTTGAAATAGAGCTGAATTATAGCTGTTTGTTTTTTTGTTTTTTTTTTCACAAGTGCAATAGAAGTGACAGGTTACAAGAAAGTTTTCCAGTAATAGATCTTCTCTTCGGGATCACTTTGTTCAGACTTAGCTGTGTGTAAAGAATCTCTGAAAGCAGAATATACAGAACTTACAAATATTAAGCAAATATTTATTGATTAATTTACAAAACATGTGTAGGATTTAGAAATCTGTCAGGCTAACCCTTCATGTACTCACCTCCTCTGACACAACACCTGAAGAGAACCCCAGCCAAATGGGAAACTGATGACCTCTGTAGTGGCTGTCAGTTAGCTCTTCCCTGTTGCTGAACTGTAATTTTCAACCAGCTCATCAGCACAGGTTGATACCTTGATGTGATAACCCAAAAATCCAACCCCAGCCAAACTCACAGAGTTATTTTTTTTCCCATAGGTATTCTACAGTCCCATGGAGGAATCTCTTTCTTAGCTACCTGATTTGGTAATTATTTCATCTTGACATAGGCATCTTGAAATATCTAATGATTTCATCTTGATATCTATCATCAGCATAATTTCTTGATTTCCTATCCTTCTATGAACTTGCTCAGAGATCTTCCTCAGTAGTTTGAGGTCTTGGATCTGTGTTCCCTGGTTCACAGGCAGCAGGAAGAACGCAGGGTGAGGGATATACCAGCTATTACAGAGAGTGAGGTCTACACCAGGAATAATATAGGGTTTTTCCTGCTCCCTGTACCTGAAAGCTAAACAAAGGTCTTAGTCCCCCACTGGTGATGTAAGTGAACGGAAGGAAAATGTAGGTCTTAATAGGTAAGTGTTCCTGGGCAGGAGAGTATGATTGAAGAGCTTTTGGAAATAAGAAAGTGTATCATGTGTGGTATAAGAGAGAGGTTATTACCTGTTATTCACCCCTAGGAGATAATACCTCCTCTGTTCTCTTCATTCTGCAGAGGCTTTCACACTAACCTTTCCTTAGAGTATTTTTCTGTTCATGTCCCTCAGCAAAATTCCATCGAGTTTTTAGCAACCCTCAAAAGGCATCTGAGCCCACAATTAAGAAGAGTGATTTGAACATATATAATATAAAGAGATTCAAGGTTTCATCTGACTCAGCTCTTGCTTACAGGTTACTGCAAGTTCTGCATTCATAATTTCTGATATATGATATCCAGAGTAATGGTGAAATTTCCAGTAGTTAATTGGCTTTTTTGAAACATTGAAATTTTAAAATCTCTGATAAACTTAACATATGATTTATACAGGAAAGCAGAGTTATAATTAATCTCCCTGAAGCCTGCAGTCTCTTTCTAACCTTTCTACATTTCCACGGCTCTCTTACCCTGATCACAGAGTGCCAGTTTACTGCATTAATGAGACTGAACTATGAAATGTTTGTTATATAATTTGAATAAAGTTCTTGTAAAAAGCATAAAGCAAATATGTAATTTAGCAAATATTTAAGCCTTCTGTTGAAGACCTAAGTTTTATTAGGCTTTTCAACATGAGCAAATTGAAATCTCTGCAGGTGAATTTAAGACTTGACTAGAAGCAACAGTGCCTCAGAGAGTATAGACTTGGTAAGTATCTGGTACAGAGTACATGTACAGAAAAATCTTTAGTGCATACCACTTTCTGTTCTCTGTCTCTTTCCTTATATTTCTTTTCTAACTTTTTCTCTGTCTTCTTTTATTGCATAACAGGCATGTTGCAGTAGTCAGAAAGACCTGTGGGACCACTTGTGTGTTTTACTTCAAATCCCCTTTACAACATTCTCTCTGAAGAAAAGAATTCTAAAGGGAAGTAAATATTATTCATCTGAAGACAACTTTGTGATAATTTTTTCTTAGTTCCTAACCGGAACAAATATTAGTTCTAGTTAATCTTCAGGGAACTTCTTAACATAGCAAAATAGTTGTTACTGTTTATGCAACTTCCAGTCTTATTTGCTTATTTTATTTTGACTTTTGATTGTTTCATTTCTGCATTTTTTCTTTTAAGACTTCACTAAGTCTTCCAGGCACCTCTATTATAGAAAATAAAGCATTTATTGTCATTTGTCTGAAGGATTAAATTTCTGTATCATTTTTTTACCTTTGTTGTATATTACATCATATGGGATCATTCAATGTGAATTTTCATTCTCATATGAAATATCCATTCTCCAAGACAAATACAGCACTTTAGCAGCTGCCTTAATATTCCGAGATTTATTAATATTATGCATTTTGACTTTTTCATCAAATACTTTAAAAAGAAGATGAAAACACATCATCAAAGAAAAAGTCCTGTAAAGTAGTACTGAGCAGTTAGAGGAATTAATTCATCATCAAATCAGTTACAGGAGGAAGCATAGTAAAGTACCCCTTCTCCTTTTGTGGCCTGACACTTAAGGATCAATTTTTTAATAGTACAGAAGTTTACTTGAAGCTTACACTCAAGAAGGTGTAGAGAAATAGCCAAAGGACCTTGCAGAGAGATGTAAACACTGAACACCATTTCAGATGTTTTTATTGCAGACCTGGGAAAATGGTATGTGTACAATTTTCGTATTAGCCAATGCTTTTCCCACTTGAATTTAAAGAAGTTTTGACAGATGTTCCAATTTAATCGTTGCATTGTTCATGTGGAAGATATAAATGCACAATTCTAGTTAAAGCATCAGGTGATCTTTGCCAGTCTCTGTGCTGCTTTTCTTACTGGTTTCACGACATGACACTGGCATTCCTAGGCACTAATAGGAGCTCCACTTCAGCCTACCTCCCGAGGCAGTGCACTGAGCTTCACATCACACTTTAATGTGTGATGAACTCAGAATCAGGGCTCTCCTGAAAGCAAAGGGCTCAGTCCCCCGGTGAGCTGGAAAGGGAGTTCAGGGTTGTTATGAGTAGGAAGCAAAAGAAAGGCACAGAGAGACTTGAATCTCACACTGTCTCTGTGAACTGAGATCTCCACTGGGGAGCAAGCCCTGCATGTTTCTGTAGGCAGGTTTAACTTTATCTATGTCATGTAACTCTGGCAATGCATGCATTTTATTTTACTCAAGTGTCTGAATGGAATTGTTTCAGCTGTTAAAGAGAGGACAATTCTGGGGCAAATATCTATGCCAAATGACCTAAAGTATGTGACTAGCAATGGGAACACTAAGTTATTCTCTCAAGTGTTACTTGGGCAGTCACAGCTCTTCATCTACTAGCTTCTGCCTAATACTCTGACATGGGCTTATATTGGGTTACTGACAAAGAAGAAGCCTGTATGCAGGATGTCTGAAATTGTATTGTAATGCTCTTGACAAAGTAAGGTAATTCTTTTTCCAGAATCACTTGAAAAACTCTAAATAAGGGGAAACAAGAAGAGAATGCTACATCTTCATCTATATATGCATTGTTACAAAGGACTTGATATCCCGTATGATTTTCTTTGTGTTCTGTTCTGGTTTTTTTCCAAGAATTATGCTACTCACTTGGTTTGTTATCTTGATTGTTATTTTAAGAAGAAAGCCAATCATTACTCTCCTAAGTGTCTTCTTTTGCCTTTGTGCCAACTTTTACGGTTTTGGTCCTCTCCTTTGTAACACAAGACATCCAAAAAATCTGATCCAAGCATATTCACTTTCCCAGGTGATTCCCAGGTCACTTTGTTAAAGCTTTACTGCTTTAGTAGCAAAGGGTCAAAGAGTTTTTGGTTTTCCATTGCCTCTTTAACATTTTAGTTTCCAGTTTATTGCTTGTTTTAGCTCTGTAACTAATTAAAAACATCCTATTTTTTTTATTTGGTTAATATCTACCCACAAGTCACTGTTTTAATGAAGTTTAATTAATAAACTGTGTTGTGCTATGCCTTACATTTCTTATGCTGTTATTATGAATGATCACAATAGAAGCTATAAGGTCAGTAATGCTGATTACTATTCATTAAATTACTCACATCTGAAATAATTGTACTCTTCTGCAATGTTCAGTTATAGGAGAGCTTTATTTAGTCACCTGGTACCTACTGATAATTCTATCTTCATGAATATTAAATATCCCCTCAGAGAGTAATTTCAATCTTACCATTAATGCCTTTTATATAAGACTGCAATATCTGAGCTATAAGACATTTCTGAGGGAGAAGTAAATGTTAGGCTACAAGAGCCCTTGGCTTTGGCAGTGAAGTTTTCACTGCAAACCTGAATTCACACATTGCTTAGTTCTTTCTCTGTAGCAGTGTGTCTGTGAAGCTGCTCTATGAAAGATGTAATGTATAATTTCCACCTCTTTCTTTGCAGAGCTGGAAGCTTTTAGGTTACTGACTATCTTGCCCTATATATTTCTGTATGAGAAAAATGGACTTGCTACAGATATCTAAGAGTTTTTTGATTATGAACTTAACAGTAGTTTATAGGCTAAATTCTATATTATAATAGCAGACAAGATTTTTTTCCAAGTAATTTTCTCTTGCAAGATTTAAAGCATGGATATTGAGATGTTTGTGATTTGAACACTTTTTTTTGTGTGTGCTATAAGATTGATGGATGAGATATAGATGTACAGTTCTGTAATAGTAAATGTATTTCTCTTAAAAACTTAGAAGTAATAAGTCCCACTACATAATAATGCATGCTATACTCCAGTTTCCCAACATCTGCAAACCTTTCCTAGTGGTTTAAGTGAAGGTTTGAGACCTGAAAGTCAGTGTGACTCACAGAACAAATGAACACCAAGAGGAAGTAGGTACAGGTATGGACAAGAAATTCTGTGTCATCTTTACAGTCCTTGGAAACTGCAGGCAACAGTGGAACTGCAATTAACAAATAGCAATAGTTCTTTCTTATAACTAATTACATTTCCCCACAGTTGTTCTGGTTCAAAGGCTTTTTTCAGAACACAAATTTTTTAATGGCAAGAAACCTTCCTCTGATATCTACCTTAAATTCATTCATAGATTATTTATACTCATTTATTTTTTTGCCAAAATCATCCTTAAACTTTATTAGCTCTTTGCTTTCACTGGTGCTTACTCACTTGAACAAATGAGAACAATAAACACCCCTCTTCTCTTTCTGGATTTAACAGACCAATCATTTTTAGTATCCTAAATCAGGGTCTCATTGATCTTTCTTAAATGGCAGATCAGGTTGACTATGAACAAAAAAGTAATAACATTGACTCTGACTTGCAACAAACATGGGTATTTGTTTAAATCAAAGTCTGGAAGCTGCCATCTTCAGTGGCAATGGTACAGAATTAAAATAAACCAGTCTTCAAATGTTTGAGACAAGAGGATCACTGTTTTAAAAGGTAGGATGGAAGATAGAAGATGATTTCTGTTCAGTCCCTGAAATCTCAGTCATATCCATTTACTTATTTTAAATAATAGACATTTGGCAACACTTTTGAGGCACACTGAGTCTCCTGGTTACATGGCTTTTCATTGCAATCATGCAGGTTTTTCTATGTGCAATTTTCTAACACAATAACAAATAACATCACATTTGTCAAAAAAGAAAACTTTGTTAAATATGCCACTTTGCAGCTGAAATACAATTTTAAAACAACATGCCTTTCTTTTGTAGCTGGAAACTAGAGGCACCAACAATTATTATACAGGAGGAAAAATAAAAAAGTTAGTAACCATTATAGAAGCTTTTCTGGGTGTCTCCTGCCTGCTCATACCAAAGGCACTTTAGTGCTCAAAAACCTCTGATTACACCAATTTATTCGTTATTTTTTAGATCAGGATTTATATAAATGAAGTTTTCTCCTTTCAGGACAATGCTATGTCAGTCTCAGCAATCTATATGTAGAGGGGTGGGTGCTAACCCTATACACTATACGTTGTGTGATCTGATAAGCAGTTATTATAATCAAGAACAAGAGAAATCAAAGTGCATGTTTATAGTAAGTTTTGCCTATTATTTCTGTATATTTACATATAATAATTATATAATATATAATTATTATTTACATATAATACCTTGCAAAGCCAAACCACTGCCCAGTGCAGCAGCAAAAGGAACAATTTGATAATTTTTGAAATATACAGAAAGATTTAAATCTCTTAAGTCAGTTTTCATAAAAATGTTGTCTTACTCTGATCTAATTGAGCAAAAGCATTATGCTATGAACTTCAATTTGTTTTTCTTGTTTTAGACATAGAAGTTGTTTGGGCATTAAATATAAAAACTTATGAAAAAGACTTCTGAGCACAAGAAATGCTAATGTTTTTCTTTTCCAAGACTTGAGACACAGACACCCAAAAGAACACGTAACTGTTCTAGACTGGCAAATCTGAAAAAGACAATTTAAACGGAAAATTAGGCTTTTCATATATTTTTATTCCTTTGAGTTTTGGTTTCCTTTTTTTCTTTCTGTTATTCTATTATCAAGTATTGAATGTGCATGACAGAAATGGAGTCTATTTTTCAGCAATGCTTTTCTGTAGTTACATCACTGACACTTCCTATTCCTTGAAAATTGAGGTTATTTGAAGATTTTTCTTTTGAATCAAAGACTTTCTAGTTTGAGAGGGTGGGAAATCAAGTTATTTAATCTTTCCTCATATATGCAAATTTAATGTAAATTTTTAAATAAGAACCAGACAATTTTCACAATATGTTCCAATCTTGTATGTGATATCACTATTTTTTATCTATTTCTCAAAACACAAGATGCACAGTCATTTTTAAATTCTTTTAACAAATTTTATTTCTAACCCTGTCTGACTGTTACCAAAATTTGAACATATGGGCTGTCAGATCAATAGATTTCATCCTTCAGAAATAAATTTGTACAGCTGTATACTTATTAACTTTGCTTTTCTCTTTTTAAGAGACAGGAGCCAGATGAGTCGTGAAGGCTCAGGGGAGCTTAGAACTAAAGACGGAGATATGCCCTTAAAGAACTTAAAAGAAATATTAATTACATTATGGCTTTTTAGAAGCTCAGTGTGCCAAAAACACCCACCAGAGATCTCACTGTGACAAAATCAATGCAGTTCATGAAAAGTCTCCCTTTATTTTCATTTTACATATGGAATGACTAAGACCCTCAGGCAGATAAATACTAAATCAGTACAGTTAATTTGCTATAATTGAAACTCTTGACCCTTAAAAGATGAAGGAAAACCAGGGAATTTTCAAGTCTTGCTGCTAGTTCTCAAAGCTGTGAAACCAAGAGAAAACATGGTGAATTGTCATCAACTGTCTCTTCAATATGGACAATTTTTTACTGCAGATAGTAAATATTCTCTACGGTACACATATATGAATACTTGTAATTAGTATTTTCAGTAATATACAGCAAGAAACAAAATTAGTAACAATAATTCAAATAAATTTTAAACATTGAGGTCAGTCTAGAGTAGAAAAGCAAAGACTGTGTGAAAGACCCCTACCGGTAGTACCATAAGGAAAACTACATCTCATTAGCAATTAGAAATTCAATATGTTGAGACAGACAGCAGAAGAAGCTTGAACGACACAGAATAAAAACTTGCTAAAAAAAACCAAAACTGATCTTATAGCTGAGTGGTAATATTGGGTGCTGAAGAAGTGACCCAAGTCCAACTTCAGTTTCCACCTTGCCAGGAGAGACGAGTCAAGAGGTATCAGACAGAGAAGCTTTCACTTGATGCTGCTTCTCTTTCCTTCTCCTCCTTGGAGGCAGGAACAGCAGCCAGCTGAGTTGTCTGGGTAACACTAGCTGCTCTTATATCAATTCCTCATCTTTTTCTGGGAAAGGACAGCAAGCTAGATGGAGTGTCACACTGGCCTAAATCTCATTTTTCTACTGTCTGTGGGCTTGCAGAGGACTGTACGCAGAAACTAAATGCAAGAAAATCTACAAGAAATGCTTTTACAGCAGATAGCTCAAAAGTCCCACAGAAGGAAAATAAAAACTCACAGAACTAAAAGTAGGAAAAATTCATTAATCCAGAAGGTCTGAGGGCCAATTTATTACAAGCAGATTTTGTGATATTGGTGAATATAATTTCTTTGTTTGAATTAAAATCGAATTATATATCTCTTTTCTCAACTTCAAAAGCAAGTAGGTATATTCTTAAGGTAATAAATAGGGGATTTGGTAAAATTCTACATCAAATTTTTAAACTCTGTGTGACATCCTAAATTAAAATATTTTCCAGAGGTTGTAATAGCATCCCGTAATGAAATATAGATTAAATATTTTTATTTACAGATTTAGGATAAAAGAGATAAAAATAATAAAATTTTGTTCAAATTGGTGTAAAGAAAATGTCCGTCATTATTTTAATGTCCTCTCCCTAAAATCCAACATTTGGGGCCAGACTTAATGTAGGCATTTATTTATGTGTCAATAGGCATGGGTTGTTACTAATATTCATTTCTGTGAAAATTTTGGAGATGATAATTACTACTTTTACTAGGTTGCATGTAATTAAGATAGGTATTATTACCCTTCTCTATATTGGAGTTGCCAATATCGGGAACGAGACATTCCCTGGCTTGTCTGGCCCCTGCTGCTGGACCGAATGGTGGCAGCTGTGGTGTTTCACCCCAGAGACACCTTTGGCTAGGTGGATGTTGCAGCTGGATATATGAGGACAAGTCCAGGCAAGCCGGAGCTCAGGGTACTTTGGATGGAGTTTCCTCTCACAGAGGTTCCGCTCCTCTGGTTTCCCGCTGTGGTAGAATCCTTTAAGGCTACGGTGAAGGAAAGGAGTCAGTTCTGATGGAGGTTCAGTCCAGAGCTTTATTCTGGCCTGCAGGACTCTGAATCCAGTCACAGCTCCAAGCAGAACTCTGAATCCTGTCATTGATCCATCAGAACTCACAGACCTCGTGGTTCCCCTCTCTTTTACTTGGGGAAGGGAGTGGGGAATGGGTAGGGAGCTCAACAACCAGGTATGGGAAAGGAGGTCTCATGGGACAAAGGACACTTGGATGGCCCAATGCCCCCTGGGGGTGGAGGGCATCTTTTGAATCTGCCCAATCACTCGATGTACTTCTGGAATGCCAGGAGTGACAGACAGTGCTGGCAGGGGTCAGGGAGGGGAAAGGAGGAGTGATTGACACACCTGGGAGGGCAACGTCAGGGGAGAAATCCGGGTTTTTGGGGTAAACCATGAAATCCACCACCACACATCTCTGCATTGTACAGACAATAGCAGCGGAAAGATATGTTTAAAGGATAAATCTATCTGGAAGTTTTAGAGAGTTTTGTGAACAGAGCCATTGTCAAAATATAACTTTACTGTCACCAGGATTTAATATTATCTCATCAGTTTCATCCTAAAGCACGTAATCCAGAGAAAGATAGAAACAGATTTGACAATGAATAACAAAATCTTGCATGCAAGCCCAAGAAACTGAAATTGTTTATAAGCTCACAGAAGTTCATGCCAAATAAATCCATAAATTCTCAGGAGTTTCATTTGTAGTTTTAATTATATATATGTGTGTGTATGTATATACATATATATACACATACACACACAAGAATTAAAAAATAATTTTTACCTACAGATTCACCTTCATTTCACCTTTGAAATTCACTGATTTTCATTACAGCCTAGAATTAGGATTTATTAAGGAAAGTACATTGCAGAAAAGAGCTTCAAGCCTGTGTAGTGAAAGCCAACTGGCTATCTGAAACCTGTCTCTTAAAAATAGCAGGGAGTTTTTCCCAGGAGAACACAATTGTTTGGAGAAAGCCTGTACAGGGATCAGAATGCAATTGTTGTCGTGACCCAGATGGAAGCTGGTGGCCTACATCTCTGAGCAAACAGCAGCAGCACAGCAGCCCATGTACCAGCTTACATTTTTGGAACCTGAACAGAACACTGGTCTAGGCCCTCGAAAGTACAGAGTAAAAGGAAAGAAAATCTGCACCAGCTGTCCAGTTGCTGCCATACACATCTCTTGGGGAGAATGTGCAAACCTAATGTGGTTTGTGGGGAGGGAAGATACAATTTGGCTCTTGGATCTGGATGGTTATGATCTCTTCAACCAGATACCAGAAGCTTTTGAGTATAATGGGTGGGTTTTTTCCCATGTTTGCCCAATCTGCTACTGGAAGGAAACTCCCGTTCTGTGACAAAATGGCCATCTGCTCAGCCAGGACTATGGAATTTATTTTTTTCAGACAGAAAGGATATAAAATCAAAACAGGCAGTTTAACTAGGACTTCACAGAAAAAATATTTGAGGGCTTATCTAATTATCACAGCTAATGATCTCTTGTGGTATTTGATATTGCAAGGTTTCCTTTGGGGAGCAAATGACGAATGTTTGAATTACAAACCCCAGCCTAAGAAGAGTATAAATACACCAGACTATGTTCTTTCATCATTTGATGTATTGTTAAATAATCTGGCATCATTTATGAGACACTGACGAATATAATAAGTAGGGTTGGTTAAAACTAAAGCATAACTATACCCTAAATTCAGCCTTCACAATGTCCTACCAACTTCTAATTTCTTGTCTCCTTTATGACAACTAAACCTACAAGAACCTGTCCATGGTAAAAGCAGACAGAAAGGTGTTAAATGTTCTATGGTATATCAAATGGAAATTTAGACAGACTATCTTGGGATATAAAATTTAAGTTAAATATTTGTGTCGCCCCTTCAAAGTATGTTAAGTATTATGATCCAACAAACAACTTGTGAGTTATACCAGAAGCTGTAGGAATGAATAAAAACCAGAGAACGTGGTAGTTTACTATAAGAAATACTGCACATGATATAATTGAGTTAAATAACCATTAACATTATAACAATCTTCCTACCTGTCCTTAAAATTCCATATATTTAGAGAGGTGATAAGCCAGTGTGGTAGAGATCTCAATGTTCTTTACTTATCCCACTCACAATATAAGTATCTTTGCTCTTTTTTTGAAGGTGAAATGATTCTGCTGTACTCTACACACACAAAGCAGTTTATAAGCCCTCATATCTAATTTTTCATAGTCTAACCAAGTGCTGAATGCTATAGCTTTACCAATATCCAAGAGATATAATAATTTCTAGCTGTGGTATGAGGTAAGACCTATCCTTCCCTTTCTGGCAGTTCTGTGGGTTACCTGGCCCTGTCTACCACATGGCCTTGTCTTGGCCCAAATCCACATCCACTATGACTTGTTTCTAGCAAATCTCCAATTTGAATGTTGATGACACCTTCCACATACAATAAAAAAAATGGTTGTAATGAATGCAAGCATCAATCAAATATTTTTTTGCATTGTTACTTAGAAAAAGTTGCTGTCAGATGGGACTAAGCAAATGCAACTTTTGCTCCCAGAAATTAAGATATCCACTAAATCACCAGTATTTGCAGTATGTTTCTTTTCTTTATAGTCTCCTGTTTCAGTATTGCCACTTATTTCTGGTTTTCTACTCAGAAAGAGGTTACAGTAGAAATGTGACTGTATTCAAAGACAGATTTCCATCTGTTTTGCCTTTTTATCAATAGGTCCATCATCAATTTCCTCACAACATGATGAGAATCTGAGAAGTTTTATTAGTTTTTGAAATTTTCACTGATAAAAGTGTATATATATATAAAAAACTCATTCTTTGATTTCTGCACTGAATGTATATATAGATATTTTATCCCATATTGCCATATTTCCCAGTATGTTATCTTGCATTACTCTCTATCAGTTTGAAACGTCCAATTTTCATAACAGAAAATGAAGGTTTCTTACTAATATAATAGTTTATCTTTTACATCTTGCCCGTCTTTAGTTTAAACAAGCTTGGTTGTGTCACACAATTGGTCTGCTTATGCAGGCAGGTTTTGCAGAGCAGCAGTGACACCAAAGATTTGAATCTCAGACAAGAAGAAGTGTGGGCCTCAGCATGACTAGAGGAGCTTTACTTGTGCCTCGATTTTTAATGAATTGGAATTTCTGTTTGAGACAGTGGGTAGTTTAGACAATTTAAAAATGAGTGATACAAATTAGGTCTCTTAACCTTTTTTCTCTTCTGTCAAAAAATTAAATGTGTTTGTTCCAAATTCAATAAAATTTTCTCTGCTGGTTATTTATTTGTTCACAGTAGAAGTCAAGTTATATGATCAACTTATTTCCCTCTCTTATCCTAAAATAGTAATTTGTAATCCCTTCCCACCCTTATTTTGAAGTATTTTAATTAATACTATTTCAAGGTGATTTTTGTGAAGTCTTTTGATAAACACTCTAAGCTTTCTAATAAGTAAATTGTAGTTTGAAACTAGGACACCATGTTATTTGAAATGGAATCACTTCACATGAAGCTTCTAGACAGAATATAGAAAGTGAACAAAGTGATCCACGGGCATTACAGTTTTTTTTTCATATAGGCTAACAAGTAATCAGGTTTCTTATTCAGAACTTTCAATTTACTTTTTTTTTCTGTATATTATAATATCTGAAGACTTTCTGTACATGCAGACTAGTCTAGCAAGCTTTCTAGGTTTTGGGTTGGTTGGTTGGTTGTTTTTTTTAGACTGTTAAGACCCGTTTATTAAGTACTAGTGAGATTTCTCCATTTTGTTTTGGAATTTCAAATATAAATTGCATGGTTTGTTTTCACATAAAAACTTATTTTGAAGGAAGTGCAATTTCACTATCCTCACTATTTCTTTTGTTTAATTCTTTTTCTATATGGCCTAACTTATGTTAAAGTTAACCATCAATCAAGATTAAAAGTGCTTAATTTTCTCTGACCTCTGGTTCACGCAATCACCTTTCACTGTAACACTTCCTTTGCAGTAGTTAAATACATATTTGTTTGTTCTATTATGTAACATGGAAAATTAATGCTTGTAAAAAATATGACGTGAATTCTTAGTTGCAGAAATACTAATTGCAAAAAGTTCCAATTATTCATAAAGAGTATCAGTAGTGTACAAACAAACTCCTTTTATTGACAAAAAGAATAATTAAAATGAGATAATACACATAAGCTCTTTCAGCAGGTTTTGATGTTATTTTAGTAATAAGTTGCATTTACTGAATTAGAGAATAAACTGTTTCTATATTTTGTTAAATCATTATGAATTTTTCTAGTGAATCGCCAGGAGGTATGGTAGTTGGGCAAAGTCTGGCAAAGAGTTTGGAGGATGCCACTCTTATTGAGGGGAAAACAAAAGACTTACAGAGTGAAAAATATACATTTCTCAGAAACAGACCGGCAGAAATTATCACAGACACAGTCTGCAAACTCCTGGAAGGTCACAAGGAGATTAGTGACAGTTACCCTGGATCTACCAAGAAGAAATCCTGCTAAGTCAATCACACTCCCTGTGGTGGCAGAGGCTCAGACCTTGTGGACAGGGATAAACAACCAATGCATGTGCCCTCAGTAAGGCTATTGATACTATCTTAATAAACATTCCTGGAAGGAACCAAAGGAAACAGCTGAGAAGAAATTTTTTTGGAAAACTACATGCAGGTCAGTGATGCATGGTAAATGTCAGGGTGGGAGGGCAGTCCTTGTGGTCGTTCAAACTCATCCTTGCTCTCCTTTTATTTTCATATTGAACTGAGAACAGCATAAAGCTGAGGGAGACTGCAAGTATAGAAAAGGGAGGTTTTGAATTCATTGTGACCCTCGCAAGTTGGCAGAATAGTGTAAGATAAATAGTGTGTTAATTGAATACCATATTTGTGACGTGTGTTTATGGAGGAAGGACTGTGATTCTGCTCCTCTGAATTGAATTTAGAACCGTCCTGGTGTAACAGCATTCAGATAACATTTCTCCAGGTGGGATTATATGCCACATATTTAAAGCAAAAGATCTGCTCATCTTGTGTGTGGTCAGGCAGGACCATGTTTAATGTCTGCTTGCTCCACTGCATGTCACTGCCTCAGCGATCACCTACATTATCTGGGAAATAAATCTTGCGCTCACAGGTCTTAAAATTGAGCCATAATCCAGAAAAGTGTTTGCCAGAAAAGATTTTAATCTTTTAGGATGACATGAAACTCAAAAGCAGTTGAGTGGGGAATTTTAAATTTTAATACTTCTTTTCAGTTCTAAACAATAAATGTATAGTATCTATAAAAATACAGAGCTATGAAAAGGAGAATAAAGCACTCTGGAGGCAACCAAGCTGTCTTTCTGCTTGCTGGGTTGGAATAACACTATTTTGCCATATTGTGCAGGATCATTCTGGAAACTTTGAACACCGGGAACTTTGTGATCTTACTGAGTGGTGGCTGGGTTTGGGCATCCCAGCTCAAAAATGCCCAAACTGCAGGAAGCAAATTTCGCCTGTTATCACATGCTGTTCATGGAGAGAAATCATAACTGTAGTGCCATTTGGTGTCAAGATTGGCTGTAACTCATTGAATTCTAATGCAGACAGGTGGGGACCAGCTCTCCTCTCCATGGGAACAGTGCCCTCTCCTGCTTTGCCAGGTCCTATCTTGCCCTGCAAAATGCATCCCCTCCTTTGCACATACTTTACATGGGCATTCAGATGAGCCATGTGCAGTCACTCAGGCCTTCAGCAACAGAAAAGATAAAAAAGCCTTTCACAACCAAACCCTTCACCAAACAGAGATATCTGCAGGTTGCTCATAGTGACATTAGTTATTGACACCATCATGGCTGGAAATACTTTCCATCTACTGTCCTATTCCCCACAGAGGCGTTGGATAAGGATTTTTAACTTACAAAGATAATGCCTATTCTAAAAAAAAAAAATATGTGAACAGTCTAATCCTACAAACTGGAATTGTCTTTGGTTATGCTTTTTTTGTGTTTTTATGCTTTGATAAGAAGTTTAAAAGCTTTGCCTTCTGTGTTTATTCTACAGAATAAAGTGGCCCTTCTCAAGTTTTTGAGCACTCATAAACTGAGCAGTTGACAGATTCTCTTTTATATTTTCATTGAGGGTCTGATGCTACTTGTTGGTAGTATTCCTTCAAAATGCTTTTGATATTAGCATCAACAGCAACCAAAAAGCTACATTAAAAATGGCTGGGCAAAGAGATTGGTGAGAGGGAGGGAGAAAGATTACAATCAGTCAGTGTAATAACATTCTGACTTCAGCTCTGAAAACAAAGAAATTCATTTATCAAAAAGTCAAAACTGCACCTTAGTGAAATTTTCAACCATATTTTTTGACTTGCATTTCCTTTAGTTTTTAATGTCTCAGATTTTCAAATTCATGCAGATAATTGAATATTGGGGATGCAAGGGAGAAACACTGGAGTTTTTGAAGTAGAGTGGTAGCATAAATGAATCAAACTTCAATTTCAGAAGAATAGCACACCGTGGAGAAGAAAATTGTTGCTGAGAGATGCTAGTTTAACTAATCTTTAGATGCAGCCTTTTTTAACTCTTAACTGGAAAATGAGCTGCCTATTCCCACAAAATATCACAACTACTGGTTTGACTTCAAAGAATAAAATATTTTGGGTGAATCTAGGGACATCTTTCCTCCTTTGTTTTTTGATATTTTATCCTTTGCCTTGTCACCTGAAATGTGCCTTCCTAGTCTTGTTGATTTTTGCTGCCTCTGTCTTAATATATTTCTCTCAAAATATGTCTTACCATCTTGAGCAGTAGATAAGATTATGACACAACAACGATGCCCCAATCATAGGCACCAAAGGTTAAAGGAATTTGTGAAGAGAAAGGATCTAAAAATCTGATTATAGTACATACTCATTAAGAATATCTAACAGCATTTTATGTCTTATAAACTGTTTGTATAGATACAGTGAAAATCCTTCCTCAGATATTGGAAAAGCTCATCTGGGTCATAGGTCCCACACAATAATTCAATGTAAATAAAGTGCATTATTTTGCTGCTGGTTTGTTCACCTTGATGAGTTTTTTTTTTCTTGTTTGTTTTAAGGGCAATTACCTGTGCCTTAAAACAAGTAGTCACTTGATTTCTACACTCAGTGGCAGTGAGTTCTGTGCCTTTTTGACTGGACTGTGCTACTTTCAGCAAAATTAGCACTGGATGCATTGATAAGATGTCTGTTCATTTCTCAGCAGCTGTCTTGTGAAAATTGACAGGTGACCTTCAGGCAGTTATGCAGCTTTTTTGTTCAGTTATGTGGATAGATAGGTATTTAGGCTTTCATTCTTTTCTCCAGTTTTCTATTACTTTTTTTTGCTTCTTTTTTTTTTTTGTCTCCTCTTTAATGCTTATTTTCAGTTGAAGGTTTTCCATGCTTGATGGTCATCATTAGGTTTCATTATTATTTAATAATGTTTCATTCTAAGTGATATAAACAAGCATGGAACCATTCAGACTACAGATATTTGAGCAGTGAATGTGTGATATAAAAATAGGTCATCACAGGTGCCTAAAGTTTATGCTAAAATATTCATATATCTGCATGTTTTGAAATACAAAAACATATTTTTCATATTTTATAGTAAGGTGAATCAGTTCATTCTGTACATCACATTGATGTGAATTCCTAGTCCCCTGTAGACGAAATAAAGCAGTTAGGGGTTTTTTTTTCTGATTTAGATTGAATTTTTGAAATTCTCACATATTTTCTTGGTTTTCCATTGACAGTCAGTAAGCATTGTTATTGGAATAGTTTACTCTAAAGCCAGCCTGTTGACTTTAATGAAGTTCTTGCTAAGGCATTTTTCCTCTGATGTACTGCAGGTGAAAAATCCTGTACTTCAATACAGGCTGTAATGAAGTCTTAGTCTGAAATTATTCTGTCTCTGAGAGGTAGCAGGTATCTTTTTAAGGCCTTGAAAGCTTGGCAGAACTGTCCAGAGATATAAGTTAACAAAGTCTCCTCTTTTAATCAGTTCAATGCACACTCAATCTTAACCTCAATCTTTAAAGAAAAAATGTCTTAAAATGCCTTGAAAAGGGAGAAAAATTAGAAGCAGACAGCAATTCAGCTCTCTCTTATACCATCCCCTTTTCTTGATTATTCTTTCAAGCTTCTATCCAATTATTGAAAAGGAAGTGAAAACATCTTATGTGGATGATGTGGAAAATGCTGTTTAATTAAGATGTGTTATTGAGATAGATATGAAGAGCCCTTCACTTAAATCAGATTTATTGCTTCCACCTTGTTAACCTTTATCCTCAGTCACTGACCATTTTGTTACATAGTGGGCCACAGATTTCACATTTATGGCTTTTCTGAAGTGCACTTATCAACTTCCACTATAAAACCTGACATTCATATCATCTTGGAAGCTTGATAACAAAGCACTGCAAGTGCCCAGCATGAGACTGCAAATATAAAAATGTATTCCACAACACTAAGGGGCTTTCATGGGTGTCCTTTGCTAATTATCAGGAGAACAAATGGCCTTAGAGTAACGTGGGACAAGGAGAACACTTCAGGTTTCTAGACTGAAAAAAATAAGCATTTTAAAAAGCTAGTAATGTAGAGATAACTCTTGGAGTACCTCTGGCAGCATTATTTTTAAGCAAAACAGAAGAATGGACATAAGAGGCTGGTTCTGCCATTGTCCACAGAGAAGCATAAGGAGTAAGTAGGGTTTTCAGGAAGATTTAAAATATGAGAACTGCAGTCCTCAGTGAAAACAGTTATCCCAAAACCCATCAGTTTTTACTGTGAAATTTAAAATATTATTTATTCCATTTGCATCATTTTAAAATTTTTTACACTAGAATTCACAAGCTATTTTCATTACTCAAGTAGTCTCCTTTAGCAGATTTGTAGTTCTTCACTGTCTTCACTTTTCCTTTCTGTCTGGAATACAATTGCTTCAGGTGCATACTTTGTCACCTTCCTGCTCTACCCACTCTTCCACAGCCCTCAGGAGTGTGTTAATCAGCACAAATGGAGCCACAAGCCCACCCAATTCCACTGGTGACCTCACTCCATTCAAACAGTGGATTACTTATGCTTGTTTTCTAGTTCCTATCTTTGGGACAGTTATTCTCACATTACAGAGTTTTCCCTCTTACCTTGTCATTGTTCTTTTAAGTCACTGAAGAGTCACTGTAAAAAGCCATCTGATAGAGAGTTGTCAAGGTAGGAAAGTAAGTAATTCGATTTGGAGGCAAGCATCTATCTCAGGTTTCAGCAAGGGAATCCACGGACACATTCCCCCCACTCCTCCTTGCCTGCCACCACTGTTGTCCAAGCCAAATTCCTTGTTTGACCTTTCCATAAAATTTACCAAAGCAAAAATTACTTGGCCCCAGGGCACTCAGAGATGGGAAAAGTGACATAATACATGCAATTGAAAAATAAGCAAAGCACATAATGTTTGCTTTCTGTTACTGCTTTGGCAATGATCTGTGTCATCCGAGAGTTCTGCACTCTTGGCTGTCTTTGAACATTTCTTCTTTAGCTGGAAAGTAATTGATTTCATAGTGCAGGGCTTTCAAGTCCTCTGCAAAACGTTCTCTATTTTTTTTTCCACAGATTCATTTTTATCTATTCCTATGATTTGAAAAGTCAACATGCAGCTTGCTTTTTTTTTTGATATCTTCTGCATAGAAAGGATTTTTCATTTTTTTTCTTCAGTTTCTCTCTTATCATTCCTTGCTTTTATGTCCCCAATTTTTCTACAAGCTATAACCATCCAATTTAGTCTCACCAATTCAGTATTTCTTATAACACATACAGGAATCAAGTGTAAACTTGTTAAAAGTGTAACCACAGGACTCTTCTGAGTGCATTAAAGCACGTTCCTCTCCCTCTTCCTCCGAAGACTGAGCTTGCAGCTATTCAGGAAGATTTCACTGAAGACTGAATACCACGTGCACTGTTATCAGAGTAAGAAATTGCATTCTAGGAAAAGCCCACAGAGTTCAAAGCTAAGTTCATATTCATTTAATTTAAAATCAAACCCAGTCTTTGTTCTCAAGAACATTCCTACTTTAAAGGAAATTAAATGTTTAGGCTCCCAAGAAAACTCTTACATACACTGATTGTTCTTAAGACACCTGAGGAAGTTTCTAAACAGCTTTGCATTTATCATAACGAATTAATTGGACAAAAGAAATACAATGGCAGGGTCTGTTGCAGCTGCTATGATGTGAAAATTCTGTAGATATCAGATGCAATGGCACCAATCAATGCCATGACAGAAGAAAATAAGGGGTTTGGTTTTGTTTTCCTCTATGATGTACACAGTATGGTATTAAGGTATGATGTATATATGTATTAAGGTATGAGGTATATTATTAGGGTATGATGTAGCAAATTTGTCCATTTTGTCCTATCAAAAGGAAATATTTTTACCTTTCAAGAAAAGCTTTTTATTTCCTGAGGCATCCTCTCACTCATTAAAAAAATACAATTTCAGCACAGGCAATAAGAGGATGGGGTTAATAATCCTACTTTAAATACCACAGTAGTAATAGTTGTCTTCTTATCTCAGCTGAATGAATTCAGGAAAAATTAAAGTCTTTGAGTTCACCCTCAAAATTCTCATGTATGGGTGCAGTATAACCCTTTATGATAACAAGCTTGCAAACAGGGTCAGCACACTGAGACTGCTGCTCACCCACATGAAAAGACGCTGATGAATCCCCATTAAAGAGATATGCCCAACTGAAATGCAGAGGTCTTTGGCATCAAAAGAGCTTCACTTATTTAATGTTTTATACCTAAGCACTATGACCTTCACATGGATATGGATCTGAATATTAATGTAATAATGAAGTAATGAATTCACAAGGCAGAGAGCAGGTTTTATGGCTTGAATTTGTTTGGTTTTTTTTGGTTTTTTTTTTCCTCAGAGCAGATTTTATCCCAACTTTCTGAATGGTATTTTAGGAAATTAGAAATAGTGTTAAATATACTATCCCCCTGCTATGTCAGTCTTTAGGTGAGGCTTCTTCCAGATATTCTGTTAAAAAAGCCTAAAACATGAATGTGAGGATAATTCTTCACAGAAAGAGTAATTAGACATTGGAATTGGCTTCTCAGGGATGAGAAGTGGCTTCTCAGTGGAGTCACCATCCCTGGAGATGTTCAAAGAAAAGGCTGGATGTAGCACTGAGTGCTATGGTCCAGTTGACAAGGTGGTGTTTGGTCATAGGTTAGACTCAATGATGTCAAAAGTCTTTTTGAACTTAACTGAATTTAAAAATGAAGAATTAAGATAATAAGAAAAGTGGAATTTATTGATAGAACAGTTTTTACACAACTTCTGTTGTATTAAAGTACTGAAAAATTAAAAATATTCTGGATAAACTGTAACCAAGCATATGTTTATTTTACAACTTTATGTTATGCTTAGCACTAATAAAGATTAATGTGGAGCCTCCTGTTCTTCATCTGTCCACTCAGATATTTAGCACTAAAATTGGACTAAAAAGTCAATCCCATCTGGATGAGCTTTCAGCAAATCTAATATACTGTAAGCCCCAAGACTCATTTTCTGTCCATCAAGAATACTTTTTCAGGTTAATGAAAAGTTTATGCTTAGCTGACATTTATGAAGCCTGAAATCAGAAGACAAGTAATTCAAAGAGAATATGAAAGCTCAGCAAAGGAACTTAATTTGCTTATAACCTTCCCAGCACATGAAGTTCTCCAGAATGAGAACTATTTCTGTATGAAGAGCCTCACAGAGACCTACTCTTAAACAAACAAAAGTATTAGGCTTGCTTTGAAATTAAACAGTGTTCACAGGCTATACTTCCTTCCAGGGGCATTTTTGATAAAGAAAAAAATATATATAAATTCTGCTGCTTATCTTCCTTGTCCTCTGTATTTCTGTGTGAGAATCCATGCTGTGTTTAAAATTGGTTTGTAATTGATTCTTATATAGCCACAGGTGTCAGCTGGAAACACTGAGATAATACAAATTTTCCTTTGATATATGCAGGAATAAGAATATAAGAGACACTGATGAATACACAATTTCATGTTGGAAAAAATATCAGTGTGAACTAAGAGATATCACTGCACATTAGAAAAATGAAATAATTAAATTTTAGAATTAAGCTGATTGATAGTCACAATCTAGTCTTATCTTTTCACCATCATGCACATCTTTTAACGAAGACACGCATATGGCTTCTAACAGCTACAGAGACTCGAGTACATAATTTTTAAAGCTCTTACATCTTTTATCTGAGAAGAGGAGAAAATACCAACTTTCTCTTGTCTGCTTTTGAACTATCAAGGGAAGAACAGACATTTTCAATCATCACTGCAAAAAGCCTTCACTTCCAGATGTATAAGGGCAAGCGTGTTGGGGGCTGTTCCTGAACTGAAAAGAAACATTTGGGGACATTTTGAGCTGGTTCTTTAGGGGAAGAACAGAGGCATGCCAATGGCAGGGGGTCCCTTGTGACAGCTTCTTCCTCTGCCCCAACAATGCTCAGCCAAAATTTCATTTTCAGTCCACCTTACTCACTTCTGTAAAAATGGCCATGGAAAACATCTTGGAAGAAGACTTTTAAGCTACTAAAATGCAGTGCACTCACATCTGAGCCTTACAACAGAGTAAACATGCTAGTAGGGACTGGCCAAGATTTACACCCTTCTGTGGTGGTAGCCCAGTTTTGCTGCTGATGTCATGAAACCATTGACTTGATGTCAATACAATAGTCATATTGACTATGTTCACCATATAGACTTATATATATATAAACATATATATAAACATATATAAAACATATATATAAACATATATATAAATATATATATAAACATATACAACTATCTTTCTCGTTTGAAAGTGTAATTCCTATATTAGCAATCATCATCATGTCCACGTGAAAGCTTGAGTAGGCTGTTGCTCCCAATGATTTCCTGAAATGGGTGTACAGTTCACCAGTGGTGTAAGATGAGCAATACTTGAACAACCAATATTCATTTTAAGACATGTGATTAAATTTCCCTGGAAAATAAAACAAAGGATAAAAGTAATCATAAATAGGTATCACAGTTATAAACATTTTGCAACAATTTCTAATATCTCACATGTACAAAAAGAAGATTTTTAACAAAATATCATGTATGTGGGAAAATGGAGGGTTCCTACTAAAATTCTAAATCTGGAAGCTACTTAGGCTAAACATTTTTTTATTGAAGTATTTTTATATTTTGGACAGTAAATTTTGGAAATGCTTGAAATGGGCAAAGGAAGTAGCAAAGGTTTAAGAATATTTCAATACTTATGATAAATTTGGAGGAAATCCCTTATTCTCAAGGAAAAACAAACAAACAAACATACACACAAAAAAGCAGCTGTTATAGAACGTGGGAATGTTCAGAAATATTGTAATCACCATTTACTTGTAATTCATTGGCTATGTTTCACTCATTCGTGTGATCTGGTTTTATTACCAGAAGTTCCAAATTAAGCATATATTTGAGTGCAACTTAAGATGTCACAGTGCAAGTTAAAAATTTTAATCACAAATTTGATCTTCTATTTGATCTTCTATCTTCTATCTTGTAAATATTCAGGCTATGTTAGCTTTAAGATGCATTTAAAAACTGCTGGCTACTGAAGATTACCTTTTTAATTGACTACAGGGTGATTGGCTTGGCCTCTCATTAGTTGGAAGAACTTTCCATGATCCCTAATCACTGTGTAGAATGAGTTAATGTGTACCACCATGACAGAACATTTGAGATAAAAAGTGCATGATACAAAAGTCCATGATCTGTTCTGCATTATCTGATGAAATGCAGCCTTGCTGGAAGGCTTTGGGAATGAAGATGTGTAACACATTTTAAAATAAATACAAATCAAAAAGATAAAAACTCATTACAAAGAACAAGCAAAAAAAAAAAAGTTCCCCAAAACTCTCCATACAGTCTATTCCCTTTTCATACAAAAGATATATCATAACTCAGGAGATAATCAGAAATGTTTCAAATTCCCCAAACCAGATCTTGTTTACATTCTGAGGAACAGCAGCAAAATCTACAGAAACTACTTTTACTGCATTTTCCTTGTTTAACTTATTTTTAAATATTTGCATAGTACAACAAATTTACAGGGCACATCAGAAACATACAGCTAAAACATATTTCCCTCCCAGACCTAATTACACTGTATGATTGGTGATCAAATATTTCACTGTTTGCAGTCACTGCACTCAGTTTTATGTAAGTGGAGGCAGCTTACAAGTTGGTGTCCTGATTTTTCAGGACTCCAGAAGACCAAGGGGCTGCTCACAGGAACTGAAAGAGTAGCTCCCAGGAACAGTCCCCAGAATGCTGCCTGTTATCTCTCTAACTCTCTAATTCGTGCTGGAAAGTGACCTATTTAAGATCCAGGAAATGGAACTTTCTGTTTTGAAGATACCCACCAAATTTTTTATCATTACTGCTTCTTTTTTTTCTCAGAAAGAGGATCTGGCACATATTGAAGCTTCTACTTTAAGCCAAGGTTCTATGGTCATTATGTAAAACTTCTTTATTCCATTTGTTTGTTATATTGATTATTGATGTGTGGTCCAGGGAAATTACTTAACAATCAAAACAAAAAAAAAAAAGGAAAGGTAGCCTTTCATTGCACAATATTTTTGATAATTTTCAAGTATACATATCAATATATATTTGTCATTAGGTTGCACATCCTGCAACATTTTAGAAAGAAAATAATTTTAAGAAAGGATAGTACAATTGTTAGATATAAGAGAAAAAAATGCAAATTTTTTTTAAGATATGCTTCTTGGAAAGCAAATAACTGATTTGCATTCATCACTGGTTCAACAGAAGAGCTCCAAATAATTAAACAGGTTCAAACAGAAACAATATCTCCAGCTAAAACCTGGAGTGACCTTCATAGCTTTCAACCTGACCTCTATTTAACACTGAACATTTTAATGTTAATTTAAAATATTTAATCTTAGTTGCTTGTCATTCAGCTTTCTGCCAAGTACTTGTAAAACTCCACTGGTTACCAGCTAAAGGATTCCAGGGTAGAGAGGAGAAAAGTAAACAGTGTGATTTGATTACCTTTTCAACCACGTCTTATTGAATGAAACATGCAAACAAAAATAAGAAGCATTGCAAAGTCAGTTTACATTTACCAGGCAACAATTGTTAAGGGCTGGAATCTTGTTTGAATCTGAAGTTAAAACCAAAATAAATAGAATTCTTTTTAATGGTGCTAACAATTGACCACATGGCCAAATGAAAACATGGACTCTGCAGCTATTCACATGTGGATTGCCTTCTGAAAGATAAACTTCATCCAGGCAAGAGTCCTGTCTAGGCCAAAACGAATTTTTTCAGTTGAATAAAGGAGTACATGGATCAAATATAAGGACTGCTGAAACAGAAAGACTCTGGTAGTATGACAGTTATTTCCAAATACAAACTTGGTAGATTTAAAAAAATAATCCATCTTTAAATATTTTCCTCGCGTTCTCTTAAAGTTGGTGGTTGGTTTTGGTTTTTTTAATGACAGCTACATCACTACACTTCCACAAAAAAAAAAGAAATTTGCCTCTAGAATAAATTATGAAAATAGGTATAAATTTTGTTCATATCCTTGAAGATAAAGCTGTTTATCCAGCACTTATTTTTAGGCTTTGCTCTGTGTTCCTGTTACATATTTGTAAATTCAAAGGATAAGTAACACTGTTGCATTGCTTGATACAGCTATTCAAATGATTTATCCTTATGTGTATTAATAAAATCTCTTTTGAGATATCGTAGCAGTATTTTTCAGATTTCTCTACCATATCTGCTATCAGGGTCTCATTCATCTCTATATCATATTTGCAATTCTTTGTAAAATTGCCTAATTTTTCAATGTCATATTATTTCTGCTATAATTCTTTTAGGCTGAAATTCATCCTATTTCAAAGTTTTTTCAAGGCTTGTGTACCACTGAAATACCATCTGAGCCCTCAAAATAATGCTGTGTGCCAATTCTAGATGAAGTAGGACTGCAATCTCTGATGTTACTTTTCCCTTCTTTGTAATTATTTATGGGTAGCCAATCAAGAATACTTTAGGGCAAAAATGGGTCTTGCTTATTAAACTGTATCTCCACTACCAGAAATTTTTCTATTGCTATTGTTAAATATATATTTTGAGTCAACTGCTTGTATTGAACTGATAGTAATGGAAATAGCTGGAGAGTTGACTTGCTAAAATAAAAGCCTTTTGGAGCTGGAAAAGCCCGGCCACTTCTGGGTAATGATGTAAGTAATGTAATGATGTAGACATTTTAAGTAGAAGTTACAAACTTAAAAGTGACTTAAAACTTTTTTTTTCATTTTACTCAACAACATATTTTGTGTTTGGTTGTGTTTTTGTTGTTTGTTTGTTTTTAAAATGTACTTATGTAGACAAAAAGAAAGCAAATTGTTATTTAAAAAGAATGTATTGCATTGAAGCATAATTGGTCTTATTCCAAAGTCTATCCCTCCCTATTTTCTCTCCCCATTTCTTGAGGAATTCTTGTTAAAAAGTTGGGCATTTAGTAGTTCAGTATTCTTAGGCAGTAGATTTTGTCTGTGCAGAGAACTAGTGGTTCCTTTTAAATACTATTTTTTCCACATGTTGAGTTAAAAATTGTACACCTGTATTTTAGTTCCCTTTTTAAAATAGGCAAACTTGACCACTTCCAGGTATTTTCCAGCACAAGTTCATAGAAAGCATCTTACATTCTTACAAATGCAACCTTGGAGTTCATATGTTATACACGGAGATGTGTTGAAGTGTTTAATATATTAGACAAACCAACAACATTCACTGTGCATTTATCTATTAAAATAAGTGTTTGCTACATTGTTAAAGAGGAATAAATACTTACATACATTAAGTAATTATCCTTAGCCACTCTGAGAGGATTGTTCAGCTGCTTGGAACACTCATTGAATATTCTGTTTTATTGACTCATCCCTCTTCTTGGCTTAGTTTGCTATATAATCTTTTCAGGAAAAAAAGTAAACTAAAGAGAAGCAACTAAATAAGTGTTAGTGATAATTCACAAGTCTATTACTTCACTTAGCCTAAAATAAAGCAATTAGTTCTCACTGTCTAACTAAACTACCACAAGACCAGAGAGAGGATAGAAATGTCTCAGGATTCTGGAATTTGATTGATTGTCAGTACAAAAATACCATTAGTTGGAGGTATCAATTATTGCAATTTCTGTAAAACTAAAAATGTAGGGAAAGTATTTTTTTCCCTAATTCCCCCTAATATAAACCAGCTAAAAATATTTACGTGATTCTGAGTAATTATTTGAAAACACTTTTTGAATTGTCGATATTAGTTTTTCTTTAGAGCATGATCCTTTTCTTATTCTCCATATAACAATGTGAATTCTTGAAAACAGGAAAATATCATGTCTCTAGACATGATGGAACCTAGGAAATAGGTGCAGAATGAAACAGGATTTTTTTTAAGTACTGAAAACTCAAACATTTAGCAATAACAGAACATATTGTTAGATGTAGTCTTTCTAAAAAATGCTAATGAAGAGTAGCAATTACTGTTTTCTAGCAATATACTTTTTTCTTATCAAATTTTCAAATATACAGAATCTGGAAATTTTTCTAAAATTAAATGATTCCTACATTCAAACTATAGTTGGCTTACAGGAAATCAGGGATGAAATTCAACCTCAGAAGTGAAGTAAAGAACGTCATATTAAGTCAAAGAAATTTCTCAGAAGAGTATATAATACTCATTAACAATGAATAATGAGGGAAAACATAAAAAGCGTTAATAGGCTGCAACAGTCAAGAAGCATATTGTGACCCTAATTCTGTAGGACAGACTAATACAGGGACTTGGACATTTCAAATATGTTGAGAAATCTATGACTTGTTCCTTTTATAGAACTATTTAACAGGTGGGGTTGGACTTTCAGTGAACCTCTAGTCCAACTCACCACATTCAGTCTGACCTTGAATATTTCAGGGATGGGACCTCTACCATATGTCTGGGCAAATTCTTTTAATGTGGTATCACTTTTTTTGTAAGTCTTTTTCCTTATACCTAATATAAATTGGCACTCTTTTAGTTTAAAATGGTTACCCCTTGTTCTATGACAACAGACACTGCTAAAAACCATCCACCCATCGTATCCATACCTTGCTACCTTTGGGGTCCCTGTAGGGCAGGTACTATTCACTAAGGATATGAAATATCATTGTACATAACTGACCCTATTCATATTCTGGTCCTAAGGTTCAGCCATGGTCTCAACAAATTCTTTCGTCTGCTCCATTGTCCCATTGCAAAGGCAAGGACATGCACTTTATTTTGCCCAAAAGTTGCAGATAAGTTCCCAAACTTTCAAGTTCTCTTTGATCCAAGTCCAAGCGCAGAATCTTTCAGTGTCAGTTCCAATTCTACAAGAAAAAATTGCTTTACTCACACAATATGTACTTGACATTTCCTGAAGAGCTGATTTTTGGTACTCAAAATGATTTCAGGGTAAAGGATAAAAGAACATTATCTCAGTTATGTCTGTATGCAATTTTCCTCTCTCTTTTCCAGTGCTCTCAAAGGCTATTTCATACCCTGAGGGAGATAGCCTTGAGGAAAAGCAACCTCTTGTTTGTATCTGTTTTTTTCGAAGCTGTGTTTTACATCTTGTGGTGTCATCAGGCAGTATATCAAGAGCATTACTGCACTTGACTTTCCTTATTTTCTCCTGACAATATCCTCAGGGTTGATAAATGGTCCTGCTTTCCTATAGAAGGCAATGTATTTATTTGGATCCTATATATGAGTTTATGAAATCATGACATTCTGCAGCAGTGACTGGAGCAACAAGCAGTGGCTGTTACATCAGTTAACCCTTAGGGGATGATTGCTGTTTTCTGTACTCATCATTAACTCCATAAAGACCGAAAATCTACAGTTCTAATAACAACAAGTTGCCATTCGATCATTTCCAGTATCAGGTTTCTTGCCATGAAAGTTAAAGAATAGTATTATTTTTATTTTGCCTGTATTTTTAATCAGTGTACAATGGTGTATGTGTTTCTGGGAGCAAATGCAGAAGACAAACTTAGGGATAGTGCGAGGAGAGAGAATTGAAAGCATAGAAGAGAAACATAGTCTGTCTTGCTTGCTTTTATGCTGCACATTTTTTCCTTAAGCTTGCTTATGCTTGGACCACTGCCTTAGTGATCTTTAGTCAAGGAATTACAAGGTTTCAGGGAGTGAAAAGACTGGGCTCCCTGCAATACTCTTTGAAACACCTTTCATTTAACTGCAGTTGTCAGTTCTAGCTCACTCATAAAAATAAATAAATTGGTAAGACACAATAAGAAGAGGCTGAAGCATACAGCAGTGAGGAGCATTGCTTCAAAGCCATGAGAAAATGGATTCCAGTCAGTTTAATTCCTCACACAGCCTTGCGCCAGGGCTGCTGTATATCCTGCAGCTAGGCTTTATGACTGCCTCTGCTACTTGTGATGCAGGCAGTCATGCTTTGGCACCTTTCTACCTTTTGGCATCTTTCTACTTCTGTTCTGCAGCTCAAATGTCCATTTCATACCAATGTCAATTCTTTCGACAGTCCTGTGAAAAAACAGCCATAAAATACATGCATTGTAAGTTCTTTTGAACAGGAAATAGCTCAGTTTAATTCAGTTTCTAGAGTTTGTTGACAAGAAATCACTAACCTATCTTGCATTACAATAGAAATGACAAGTGCTCCTAATAAATGGAGAGGCATTTATTTCACGGATGCCAAACCTGCTTCTACATGTCCCAAACAGATGGGTTCACAAATCAGTTGGCTGCAGTTTCAGAGGAATGCTGGAAGTTTATCCGATAGAGAGCTGGTGTAGAGCCCAGATCTGTCACAGGAGTGCCCCAAGGAGTTGCTCTGTAGCAGCCCCCACTTTGCCTGCTGCAACCAGTGGGCCAGAAACAAGGAGAAAATGGAATGGGAACCATCATGGCCTGCTCATCCCCTTCTGCTGCTACCAGGGATCATATGCTTTAGATTATTCCATAAACAGGGACGTGGTGCTGATTACTGACTCAGAGCCAAATGTATGTTTACTAACTGCTCGTCTCTGAGTATAACTGTATTAGGAAATACATTTTTATTTGTGGTGTCACTTTATTATGTGCACTAATTTGGTTTCACGTGATGTGTCACCCAGGAGGTTATTTGTACATAAAGGGAGAGATGTTAAGCTCAATCTCTTTTATCATGAGTTAATGAAATTAAACCACAGCAAATAAATTGATGCAATTTGCTGGCACACATTAATTTCCATATCTGGGTTACTGAAGAGCATAGCCCACTTAAATGTGCAGTTAAAAAGTGATTAAATACTGCATTTTTCGATGGCCTAGGAGGACATACAAGTAATTAGGAAGAGCCTTGAATTACTTTTGAAATATTTTGGAAAAGCTACTACATTATACATAACGTAGTTGTGTATTCCTTACAAAATTCAATTCAATTAAATTATTGCTTCCAGATTTGTTGTCACTTTGGAACCTACACCAGTTGTCCACATAATTCATAACAAAGAGACTATTATGGCATATTCCTTCAGCAGCCATCTCTGTCACGTGATAAGTTGTACCTCTGTTTTTCTTCTGTAACACAAGTGGCAGCATCCGTAAATTTGCTGGAAAAAAACTCTCTGTGGCCATAGATTTGTTCACCCAAACAAATGGCCCTCCTTGAGGCAGCCAGCAGATGCTGCAACAGAACAATCCTTTTCTCTGCTCCAACCCACACTGATTGCAACTCTGAATGTTTTAAATATACATAGGTTAGATATATTGCAGCATATATTGAGGCACCAGCTCCAGGTAGTTCTTATCTATTATCTCTCTATCTTATTAGTTCTTTCCTTCTCTTCTTTCCTTTTGCTTCTTCTGGTCCACACTTTCTTCCCTGCACTCAGAATATGTGTATGCTATACTCTGGATGACGGTTATTCATTTGTTTTGCTTGGTAGTGATTTGCTGCCATTGAATAACTAGCATAGCTTTGCAATAGTCAGGTTAGGCTGGACTTTTACATCAGTTCCTGTGGTTCCCCTTTGCAAGTACACGTGGTCTGTCCTGACCCAACTGCTGGAATTTTAAATATTGCCTGAATACCATATCAAATCTTAAATGACCATGGTTGTAGAATATAAGGGGTCTGTTTGTGACTGCAGGCTCCTTTTCCTTTTTTAATAAACTTCTCAACCTGCACTGAAAGTACCGCGCCGGCTGATTTTTCAAATGTTAATAAAACTGCTGAGAAAAAGATACACTTTTATTCTATTAGCTTTGTCTATTTTTTGTACCAGCCCTGTTGGCTGTTGTTTCATAGCAGAAACAAAATTGCAAATTGTTTTTCAGTGACATAGATCTGCCAATGTAGCAAAAAGTCCCCTTTCACTGACCACAAAGGTAGGTGCTGGGTGCCCCCCACACCCAGTGTGGCTGTGCCCTTGATTGATTGTATGTTTTGGAATATCTGTTGTCTGGATAGACCAGATGCTTGTTCATTCCTTTCTGGCATCTGTCAGCCTTTAGGAAACTGTCTTAGCTGTTTCCAACTGGAAATTTATTTGCAAACCAACACTTGTGTATGGCTTTTCTTTTATTTATCTAATGCCTAGGAGTGAAGTACTGTGTTGAATGCATTTTAATGCATTCAGAAAAGTTGGTAGCTGAATTGGGCACTGTGGAAGACTACAGGGGTGGCTTCTGTGAGAAGATGCCAGAAGCTTTCCCCATGTCCAATAGAGCCAACACCAGTCATCTCCAAGCTGGACCAGCTGCTGGCCAAGGCCATCAGTGGCTGTGGTAGCACCTCTGTGATTTAAGAGAAGAAAAAAACTCTAAACAACTGCAGCTGGAAGGAAGAGTGAGAATATGTGAGAGAGACAACTCTACAGTCTCCAAAGTCATTGAAGAACACACATTTATATGTGCACATACACACACACACACACACACATATATATATATGTATACACAAAAACACACAGAATATTGGTTACGAATGAAAATAAAAATTATTTTCTGTCATTTTTTAATGCATAAATTCTTTGTTAATAGACATCAAAATGATGGAGCACAGAGGTTTCTTTGCACACATTTGTGCAAAGAACAGACTAAAGATGCAGCAATTAAGCACAGTTTGTCTTCTAATGATAACAATTAGCAAGTGTGTTTCAATGGTAGAAAAAAAAAGATTTTCATTGAAGTAAATCACTGAATATATTTTTGAGTTGAAGAAAGAAAAATTATTTTGGAAAAATACAACAATTGAATAACAAAGATACTTTATTTAATCCTTCTCTCCTACTTTCTTTCATTTCTAGGATGTAACCTTTTAAAATGTATAGCAGAAAATACAATTTTTTTTGTGCTTGTTACCATGTGTTAATTGTATGGATTTATTTAGGACCCTGTGTGGCTTAGGCTGTTCATCCATTAATTTTCAAAAGCATTCATGTCCTTTCATGGGCTTTACTTCTGGCCCTTCGGCAAAGACCTGTCCTGTTCAGGTTTGCATCTGAGTGCCTCACAAAAACTTGTGTTTTATCTTTACAAATGGTAGATTAGGAAAAAATATCTCTACTTTGATGACATGAGATTATCTATGTGCCTTGTGAACACTCACTCAGGTCTGCTGTTATAGATCCACCCCCAGCACCAAGGTACCTGTCAAATTGTGCACAACATAAGACTAATGAGCTGTGTTAATGAGATATTGACTCATAATCTCTCTCACTAGTAAGTGTAAATATAGAGCTGCATTAGGCTTTCTGGTTCAAACAAGACATAAGCTATGGCAGGTATTCCTAGGGAGCAAACAGCAGCAGCAAGAGGCAATACGGAGAATATCAGAAATTTTTAGCTGTGGTCAGCCCTTACTCCATGTGTAATTATTAAAAAAAAATACATTATCATTGGACTGTCAAATTTTCAGTTGCTGATAAATTGTTAATATTACCTGGTTTGGTAGCATGGAGATCACATCTGGCTAATTAGAGATGACACCATCATATCTCTCCTTACATATGAAAACACTCTTTAATTAACTGACAGGGATTTGCTGTTTTAGTCAATTATTTTTTGCCTGATTAGGGCAGAAGAGGGGCTGCTGTTGTTTCTTCATCACATGCATACAGGTCAAAGGCCGAACCATCAGAATCTGTGCATCTTCTATATCCAGATTGCTTGGCTCCAGACATTAGGAATTCACCATCAACTACAAATATGTTTCATGCATACACACTTTTTATATGGAGAGAAGGTTATATCAAGCCTATTTTTTTCCCTCCATCTAGAATAATGTTCCATGATTTATTCCAGGCATGGGAGAATACTGAAAAAACTTTTGACCACTATATGGTATATTACCATTATTTATGCATAAGGTTCTTGAAGAAAATATTTAAGTAAAATAAAAGACAAAATGAAGGTACTGGTTTATGACAAAGCTATTTCACATATTAAATTTATAATGCAATAGCATCAATGTGATACTAAGAGCAAGTAAGCTTTTAAAAGTGAGCTGTGATTGAATTAGAATTTTTTTCTGCCCATCGTGTCTAATGGGGAAAAAAAATGGTGAAAGACATTTATCTCTATCCTTTTTAATGGCATAGTTCCTTAATGAAAAACTGTGAAGAAAGGAAGCTATTTGGTCCAGAGATTAGGAATTTACCCCCTATGTCAGAATATAAGACATGAATATTTCAAATACTTTCAAATAAGAAATGATAAACAGTTCATTCAGCCCTGAGTCATCCATCAAATAGATATTTATACATCCCTGCCAAGCACAGATATTTTTGGTAGCACCTGGGAAAACTTGACTTGTAGAACTGCTTCAGGCTGAAGTCTTTGATACCATTTTGCTTCCAGATCTCAAACCCAGTTCTTGATTTTACCTCCTCAGCTGCAGGTCAGTTCATCCAGCCTTGGTCCACCCTGCTCCTTTCATGCCTCAGATTCTCTTACTGCTGTGTAAGTTCTTCATTCTTGACTCCAGTCTGATCCAAATTGCACTCACATCTATCCCTTTAGCCATGGCATACACTGTCTGCTTTTTGATCCTCCCCTCAAATTCCAGGCAAATTCTTGCTCTTTCCTTATCTTCCAGTTTTTCTGCCCTTTAGATCAGGTGGTCAATACTATGGCATCTGGCCTACATGGTACTGATTTCTATGTCCATAAAGACTTCCTTGAAAAGATTTAAATTGTGCATTTGTAAAAACCTAATATAAAAGGAAATAAAAGTTATAGTAAAGAGACCATTTACAGTGTCTCCAGATTATATATATTGTGTATTTCTTTAGTCAGTAAAGCATAGAATTGTTTTCCTTCAAGAAAGTCAAATGAATAGGAACAAAATAGATTCCATCTCTAAAACTTGGGCCTTGTTTCATATGTATGAACACTAGAAAGACAGAGGCCAAATTTCACTTTTATCAGTATTTAGAAGTTTGGGTAGTTTTCTGCAGAATGTGTATGACTGGACAATCCTGAGATATGTTGAAAATTTTCTGGTTTCAGGAAAGCCAAATGAGTTTAGACTGTTGAAAATGGGCTGGGCGGGGCTGTGTCCCTTGTGCCAAGAGGGAAGCAGGGTAGTCTGTGATATGCAGTGATATAATCAGAATTTTAAGAGAAGAAAACCAATTTTTTTTCTTTAGATATACACTAGGAAAGGCAACATTTTAATTAATAATTTTCTTGTGAAGCTTTCTTCAGTATGTATTTGATTACATATCATGTCAATCACTGCAAACAGGGGGATCAAGAGATCTAGAAATAACAGGCTTTCCGGGAAAAGAAATTTCAGAGAAAGATACAGAATAATTGTAGAAGGATCTTCTCTTTTGTATAACAGTTTCTTAATTTATTTTAGGTCTAGTCAGTGGGTGAATAATGAAAAGGAGAAGATGACAGTTTTCAGAGCTTCTTTTACACTGAGTTGGAGATTGCACTCCACTGGAAATGTCCTTGTAGGTACAGTGATTCATTTTGCTTAAACTGAGCAAGTCACAGAACATATTTTCTCTCTCTTTCTTATCTCTTCTACTAGCAGTAAAAAAATGTAAATCCCCTTAAAACCTTGAGTATTGCCTGTAGCACACAATAAACACACAGGTGTGATACACTGTAAAATAAAGGTATACTATGACATACACATGATAGAATATCTTTGAATAAACTGTTTAAATATGATCAATGGGATGATAATAATATTTTAGTTTGAAATAAAAAAATCAATAAAAAGAGAAGAACAATACAGCAGAGGAGAGACGTGCAGACTGAAGAACCTCTCCACATTTTATAGGAAGTTTTCTTGGATTGCAACCCAGACATTGCCCAGAAAGGCCAATAATAAAAGGCCTTTGCATCTCATACATGAAATATATTTGTTAATTACCTTTTTTTTTTGTCTTTAAATAAATGAATACCCCTAATACTACTAATACTACAATGATCTGGGATCTTAACCACTATTAATGCTTGTCCATCTGTAACCATCATGGTTATGACAGAAAGAAAAAAAACAACAACTCTTCTATTTGAAGAAATAATTTAATATATTTGAAAAGTATATATTTAGTAATTAATATCATGTTAAATGAGTCTGTTCTTTTTTGCAAGAGAAAGATTGGATTTTGAACTAGGTGAATGAATATTGCTAACTGAAATGTACTGAAACCTGCTTACCTAGGTGCCGTGTAAGAATTTTTCTGGTCTTGAAATGTTTTTTCACAGTGTTGTTTCCAGGGCTTTTATTTTCTCTGGACCACAGAGCAAGAAGTGATGTGGCACTGCTGTAGAGTACAGCACAGTGATGTGATGCAGTGAAGGATATCATAACCAGTGTCTGTGCCCTGACATAGCTGTAGGCATTCCCCGTAACATTAGCAGCTATGCACGGATCAGAAAACAAGGAACACCTGGATTCTTCTCTTATGGGAGAGCAATTTATGATTCTTGGATAAAGAAAGGTACCAGATTATATGGCATTCCTACTTTGGTGGGTTTTGTTGTCCTTCCTACTGCACCTAGAAGATGCTGCAGTGGGGACATCCCACTTGAACAACCACAAGCTGTGATGGGGTCTCCCACTTGTGAATTGTATATGTCATCCATGACTTGAATCTATTGACTCCCCTAGGTTCATGTGCAGATTCATCAGCTGCCTTGTTCTACATATATTTTTAAATTAATTTTAAAAACATTTGAAAAGTTTCAACCTTGCTCCTTGGTCTAACCCTTTCAGTCTAACACCACAGCAAATCCCCTGTTGCCAACCTGACTCACACAGCACATTCACACAATGTGCCCTCATCCCAACATTTCCATCTATCTATCTACTCTATCATTCTAATCTAGTAGAAGCACTTAGTTTTAATATCTTGAAACTGGAATTAATGAGAGTCTTCTTGAGCTCTGCATGGAGATTCAAGTTTGCTGGTGCTCAACGTAAAATGTTTTGGCCTTTTTCATTTAAATGTCATTTACTAAGAAACTTTTTTGTTACACTCTCCTGGAAACCTTTGTGTTCTCACAAACTGAGAGTACATATTTTATTAAATACCCATACTAATATGTACTTGCTGATGGCACTTTTTATTTTTCAAAATTCACATATGTCAGAAATTACACCCTGACCCGGGAGACAGTTTTACCAAGTGAGATTTGCTTCTTCTAACTGACAATAAACTGTTCATACAAAACCAGAAGCAGTGTCTTCATTTTTTAAGTAAATAGAATTTGCATTGCTATAGTGAAATTAATAAGTTTTTTTTTTTACTTTATTGTCATTTGACAAAGCTTTAGATAGAAACAGATATTTGCTGAAGTAGCAGAAAATGTTGAGGTTTAGTTCTGATGTATATTATATTGCATTTAGTGTGACACACACAAGATGTAATATTGCTTTCTCATATTAAATATACACTGTAATTTTGACATTGCATCTGTTCCAACAAATTCTGAATGTTTAGGGCTAAGACTTACATTTGTATATGCTGAAATTTCTAAGTAATATATACTCAAAACCTGAAGATACTTAGATTCTTTTGGGGTAACTAAGAATTCAAAGGCTGTCTATTTCAGGGTATATATTTGCCTGCTTACTTTCCCTGTCCTCCATCTGGACATTTTCAAATATTCCACTTAGACCATCCTGTTAAAACCGGGTGGTTTACTTTTCTTTTTTGTCTCTGAACCATGAAGGTTTTTAAGCAAATTTTCTTCTTTTAGATGCAACACAAATTGCACCAGAAATGCATTTTCTGAAGGAATAATAATCCCAAACCTGTCTTCAAGCATTGGGTTCTGTAACATCTGTGGTAAATGACTTTCTTTTGATATGGTATTCTCTGACAAGAAAGTCAGAATAATCTGAAAGACATTCCTGTCCAGTGATTTATCAGATTCCAAATAAAGAGGAATCAATACTTCCCTGTGAGAAATACAGGAACTGAATCAATGGGAAAATGGATGGGAAAATGGATATGTTACTATTTGTGTGATATTAACAATGTACAGTGTGCCCATATTTTTTTCTGCATGCAAATTACTTCCAGTTTGGGTTCTGATTTTTGTTCTAAATGCTTAGAAGGTGGTTTAAGATACTTTAATATTTAAGAGCAATTATCCTTTTTATATATATCATTTTTTCAACCTTTAGGTGTCTTCAAGAATACAAAGTTACAAAAATGTGGAGTCTATAAAATGTTATTTGTCATTTTTACTTTGAATATGCGCTTCTTGAACAATGATAAAAGCAACTGATGAACCTAAGCTAATTGCTTCCTTGGACACACCTTCACCTATTTGACACCATCCAGTTAATTTAATATATTGTTGAACTTCAGGCTACCTGATAGATGAATTGAGAGGCTACCTAGAAAAGAGGGTGGACACTGTTAAAAGAATAAAGTAGGTATTTATTAAAAGGCCTTCACCTTGGGCAGTACAAGAGCCCGGCCGTGGCTACACCCAAGATGGATGATGGGTCACATGTTTTCACACTCTTTTTTGTCCATTTACATTTTGGGGTTAATTGTAGAATTACAGCTTCAGGTTATGAAGTCCCATCCTCCCAGATTGCTCTCCTGTTTGCTGCTGTTTATACTTTTTTGGGCCTGAATCTGTAATGGTATCCTTGGTTTTTAGGCTGGAAAAGGATTGTTTTGTCTGACAAAAATGTGAAGAGAACTTGCTAACACTTTATATGAAGTACAGAGTTATATACTAATGCAGTACAGAATCTGCAAAACATGAAAGCTAAAACTTAAGGCATCACGATATATATATTGTTATTTTGGGCACAAAATCCTTGACAGGGATGGGGCAGAGAAGGGGGACTGTAAAACCTAACAGGAGGAGGGTATTTTTCAAAACGTGGTGCCTGAGGTTACATGCATAACTTGTCAGTATTTAGATGTGAAAGAGGTCTTTTTCTCAGAAATGAAGGTATATTGTTCATTAATATCTGGAAACTAACTTCCTCTGAAAATTCTCTGCTGCTTTATTGAAATGCTAAAGTAAAGATTTAAGCTTTTAATGTTATACATGTATGTAAATGTAAAGTATCTCATTTACAAAAATCCTCACCACAACAGTCTGTAATTGACTTTCAGCTTCAGCTCAAGTATACAGGATTGAATGCTTGTTCTTAGCAAAAATTAATCTTCTTCCAGATGAAAAATGAAGACATTTTAGATAATGGCGGAATCTTGCTACCTCATTCTGTCTATAATTCTTTTGCAGAGGTGTTTGCATGAAACAATTTTTTGAATATTAATTTCAAAAAAAAGAAAATAAATATATTTACTCAGTGGCAAAACCAGCCTGTAATCCTCCAGTACATCCTTTGATCCAAGAAGAAACTTTCAAACCTTTAATCCTCAGTTTTGGAAATCTTTTACTGAGAGTTACTCCGATTTAATTTCATTATTCAATTATTCACCACATGACTGATGAATGATAAGTCAGGATCATTATTCAGAACTTGTTTATTTTCTTGTCGGTTTCTTTTTTTTTCTTTTTCTTTTTTTGATTCCCTTCTCTATTTTTGCCTTCTATTCCAACGGTTTAGGAGGATAGTATCTACTACAACATTACATTGAACACAGCAGTCAGTGCACTCATTTGGAGATCTGTGTAATGAAAGGCTGGGAACGTTTTCACCACCAAGCTCACCCTCAAGCTATTCACTGACTAGGAAAATACAGTCAAAATTCACGTGCTTTTAATGCTCATTGTGTTGAAAATACTGCTACAATATCATATAAACTACAAAACCAACTAAGCTGAAACGCTGTTGCATAAGATGCTTTACATTTAGTTCAGTGCCTTTTTATAAGATTTCTAACACATTTAAAGAGATAATAGCCAATTAAATATCTTGAAACATTAATGCCCTATAATATTGATCTTGTATTAAAATTAATCCAAATGCTTGCTTCATGGTACCTTTGAAGTGATTTTTCGAATGAGGAATGCAAGGAGAAATTTAAAAAAAAAGAATATATGAGCAATACATATATTTGTTGGCTAGCAAGTCAGATATTTTGCTGGTAGTGATGTGTCTTGGTTGCTGTAAATAACAGGAATTTTCATGGAAAGTGTTAGCACCCTAAAATATTTCACTGTTTCATTGATCTCACTTATGCTATCAGGAGCAGTAAACCTTCTGTGACCTGAAGGTCAGTGTAGGAATACTAATCTAATGACTTCTCTAGAGATGAATAACATTTTGCATCAGGTTGTCAGATTGTTCCTTATGGAAGTAAGTGGTTCCAACAGGAAATTTATAATCATGGATAAGTGAAAAGGTCAGACTTTCTGTAATTCTTCATATTTGCAGCCAAATATGTGCTGCAGATGCTAATAACATTTTTCTACCATGTGAAAGAAGCTATACAGGATGGTTTTTTAACTACATCCCTTATATTTAACAAGTAAAATATTTGTCACATCCATCTGAAATAATTTTAAAACTGTGAATCAGGATTATTTGTTAAATGTATTTTTACTGCTTCCACATCTCTCATTTTCATAAACTGTCATATTATTTTGTCTAAAAGACTGCTTAAGAGTTAATTAAAATTTCATTAGCCACAAATAAACCAAACAAACAAATGAAGCAAAATAAAATTAAAAAAAAAAAACATGAAAAAAAAAACCTACCCACCAGTATAAAACTTCCTTTTAAGCTCAGACTTAGTTTTATATAAGACATCTTCATTCTTGCTCAGTAAATATCATAGACTTACAGGAACACTACTTCCATACAACAGATACAGGTGTTATTTTCCACCATTTTTGCATGATTTTTTTCCCTTATAGAATATTTTTCATTTGGGTTTATATTCTTTAATTTTGAGCAGAGAAACAAGCCTGAATTCATTTATTTTTAAAGTCACAACAGCTGATGTGACCTTCTAACCATAAACATTGTTTCATCAACAAGAGGAAAAAAGTCATGTCAGAAGATTAGTACACTGTGGAGAAGTTTCCAACCAATTGTTAGTAAGTGTTAGAAGTTTTGGTATGTCACAATATTTCAAATAGGTACCCTTTTAAGATTTAACACATTTTTTAATGCTCTTTTTTCACATAGGGAATATGTGCAGGTATAAACCTTTTTTATGTTACAGGATGCAGCATAGAATTGATTTTCAAAACATAATAAATTTATGGATTCACAATGAGAAAAATAATCTTTTCACCTGTAAACAGGACCTGTTGATCAAGGAATTATTAAAAGAAATTAATACAGAGATCTACAATTCCATATTGGAAGATACACATTAAATGTTATATCTATTTCTTCCAATTATGATGATAAATCTGCCATTTAATTCTTAGAGTTTTTTGCCAAAATTTGAATGCCTTTGCAAAATAAATGTTTTGAATGTTTTTGCAAAATAAATGTTTCCTTGCTGTCATAATAGTTTCCAAACTCCTTATGTCTCTTTACTACTGCTAGATATAAAGAAGTTTTAAAAGAAAAAACAAACTTTGGGCTTAATAACTCAGCAGACAACTTTTATGTGTGTTCTCTTTAAATTCAGTGTGTATAGAAATAAGAGGTAAAGTTTCTAGTGATTTCGAGTGATCCCACTGTGATGACATGGTAGTGACATCACAGTGCAGTTTTCCTGTTCAGTACCCTGTTTCACAGTGTTTACACACACGTGTATTCTAGAAATGGTTTCTCTGTTTGTGACACTTCTGAATAGTTAAGAGATTCTGTTACTTAGCTACACTGCTACTGAGTAGAATTGTATAAATCTCTGTTGTCACTTTGTGCTTCATTTCCCTAATCCTTTCAGTGCCACTGGAATAATTTCAGGATTCTTTTTTTGAGATTGCGTGTCAGTTGGCTTCAGAGAGCAATGCCCACTGTAATTTAGAGCACTGCTTTGCACACTGCATCCCTACTTAAAGGAAACTGCACAACCAAATACTTTTACTACTCACATGAAAATATATTTCTTTACTTTTCACATTTCCTTTTCTCCACTCCAGCCACCACATTTCCACCAGTCTCATCAGAGCACGTGGCCCTGCCCCACAGCATGTAATTATCATGTAAGAGAGATCCAGCTGTGAAAGGTATTCTGCTACAGGTATCATATGGCTCTGCAGGGTGTTCCATCTGCCACAGCTTCAGCAACTGCAGACAGCCTCAGGAAAGGCTTCTGAGTGACTCGGTGGCTTTGAGACAACATTCTCCCTTCTTGTGTCCCCTCACACTGTTTTCTGGTTCTATATAGCTTTGATTTTAAGTGTTCTGTATTCTCTATCATGATCTGCTCAGCAACAGTAAAGCAGGCACTTAGCAAATGGTACCTATATGTATTCTGAATGAAGATTAAATCTCTTAAAACTGTGCTTTAAAATTTCCATCCTTTTTCCTTTGCATTTTATACCTTTTGACAAAAACAAATTCATGTGCCTATTGATAAGGAAATGGAATGTCCTTTACACCTGGGTGATAACTGGACAATTTTGTCAGTGTAAGACAGTTTGCAACTTTTGCCTGTATTCCCAGATGGGGGTGAAGACTGAAGAAGAGGTGACTAGCTTTACCTGGACCTCTAGTTACTATGGAAAAAAAAACTTTTAGGCTAGAAATGTGTGGTTTTCAGTGCAGACATTTTTTTTTTTTTTTTGCTCAGTTCTTGTTCAAAGTGAAGAGTCAGGTCATGTCATGGACACATAAGTAGTATAACTAAGGGACAGCTTGTTCTTCTTTTCCCTTCCAAAACATTTTTCATGTCTTCTTTCAAGACACTTTTTGGTTGTTTTTTACACATATGTTAGTGTACCATCTCATCAGTAGCCCATCTTATAAATTACACCATGAATAGTTATGGAAAAATCCCTTTTTATTCTCTCCTTTTCCAGTAGCAAAGAAGAGTTTGGGAAGCTAAGGTGTATGGTTTTATACCCCCAGCTTCTTTTACTGAAAAAGCTAAACTGGACTGCATCAACCATCTGAAACACAAACTGGCCAACATTCAAAGCCATCCTTCATTCCTTGGCAAAGCCAGAGACCTGCAAGGCAAACACAAGGGGTTCAGGGAACATTCCTGTCTCTAAGAATTTCTCAGAGCTTTCAGTTGTCTCTTTCTCTCTTTATTTTTCTTCCTTATATTTGTTGTATTCTGGAGGGGGTTTTTGGCATTTAATTGTTTAGCACATTTACAAACAATGTCTTCTTTTTTCCCACTGTGCTGACTGAGCCACAGCTTGATTCCCTGCAGAAATATTTTCTCAGGGTTGAGAATAATTCTACCTGTTTAAAATAATTTTAGACCTATTTGCCTTCAATATTTTATTATTTTGAGTTTATTTGATTTATGCTGAGACAGAAATTGGCTTAGTATCTTTCAAGGTACATAGCTACATTTAATACATTTCAAAATTCTGTGAATGTTTTTAAAATGTCACATCATAATGTGCAAGTGAAACACAATAAACTGTGTGAATTCAGCTTTGAGTGTAGAACACTTTTTTCTGTTTGTATTGAAGAGAGCAATGGCAGGACATTAAAATTACTGGGCAGAAATATTATGGAATTTCTGCATGTAGTTGCTTGACCATTTAATATATTTATAAACAGTATATATTGAATTGTGAACACCACCAAATTACAGGTTTAATAAAATTACTATTTCCATCCCTGCTGAATGGATATGTTTTTTTCAAAGCTAAATCAAGCACTATGGCTAGGATGAATACTTTCAAGCTCTTTAAAGTTTATTATTGTCTCCAGCAAGAAATAAAATATTTAAAATAATGTTTTAAATTGTGCCTTAAAGCAGGACATAAAAACTTCTATCTGTAAATGTAATCGGCTAGCAAGGAATATTTTCAGTGTAATAAACCTAAACACATCTCTGCTCTGAATGTTTTTTTGCTTATACAAAAATATATGGCTTTGTTTGGTGGATGAATTTTATTGGAGTAAATACACTAGACTCCATTTCCTCTGATGCCATGTACACTTCCTAGGATTTTTCACCTTTTATTAGGATTGACTAACCTGCTTGGAAAGCTTAGCCCACCTAGTTAAAAAGAAAGGTAAAAGCCTTATGAGACAAACTTCCTTTCTTCCCACTTTATTTGGTGGCCCAGGTCAGTTAAGTACCTCTCCAAAGCCATTTGCAGTAGGCTTCTCCTCCTTGATTAAATCTAAAGCCCATCCAGTTGGATACTGTTTCTCCAGGTAGATCTCAGGCCAATAGAATTTAGCTGAGATATTTGCTGGAGACAAGTCACTCCTCGATGTGGGGAGACAACTGCAGGTGTTTCTAACCCTGAGAGGGGGAGAGAGAAAAGGAGGGAGGGAGAGAGGGTGTGATGAAAGCAGAACAGGAGTATCCCCCATTTACAATACTGTGTGCAAAACAGTATGGAGTCAGGAGGACTAGGGCTGTGCATATTCAACAGCTTGAGAACATTCTTGTGAGTCCTGACAAGAGAAAACATTTCAGAATAAAGAACTAGAAAATCTGTTCAAATGCATTCCTCTGTCATACTAGGCATTGTGCATGCCAGGGAGGAATCTAAGATTATGAGAGAAAGTATGTTTATTCAGATGCTGAAGATATGGTCAATAAATCTCTTTGTCCTACATACCACTTTAAGGAATTTTGATTTCTGTAGCCCCAGGATACAGGGGTGGATATGCAAGCTAAACCATCAATATGCAAGCAATGCAGCTCTACTCCAAAAGCTTTCCTGCAGCCCTCAGCTACACCACCAGCTGCTGCCACATTAATCCTTCCCACACAGTTACTTTTTCCAATGGCTATGGAAGTTATTGGACAATTGTTCACATCAGTATCTAATCCAAGCACTTTTTCAGCTCACATACTGCTGCTGAGAGAACTGCCCTGCAAAGAGTGACACAAAGCACACAGATAGAGATTTACACATCTTTTTAATGGCCATCTATAAGTTATCTCAAGTTTAAATTTAAAGGGCTCAGCTACATATATAATTGAAAGTAGCACTCACCAAACAGTCAGGTACTCCATGTTCCTAAGATGCTGCAAGAAGTCAATATGCAGGATTGCTTTCTCTGAGCTGAATCTTTTGCTCCTTCCCCTGCTTAGCTCTTCAGGGCTCACATATTATTGCAGATGTGCTATTTCTTGTTCTCTGTTAACTCAGGAAGCATAATTACCCTGTTGTGGTAACTACACTACCTTTCTCTTTACTATCATCTTCCAACTTAATGGCTACTTCCTTTTGGCTTTTCACCTCCACTGCCTTTATCGTTTTCAGCTTCAGCCCATCTCTGCTGAGTTTAAAAGGGCCAAATACCAAGCAGGAGATCCCAACACTACTCACAGTGCTGTGTAAGGAATGAGCTCTATCAAAGCGCAATCAAAATTATGCTTTGTGTGAGTTTCATAAGGTTTTGGCTGAGATAGTGTTAATTTTCTTCACAGGGACAAGTATAGGACTGTGTCTGGATTTGTACAGGAAAAAGTGTTGATAATATGGAGAAATTTCTGTTCTTGCCAAGTGATGTTTGCCCAGCATCAGGGGCTTTTCTGCATCTTGTATCACCCCTCCAGTGAGAAGGCTGGGGGTGCCCAAGAAGCTGAGAAGGAACATATCTGGAACAGCCAATCTCAACTGACCAAAGAGATATTCAGACCACATGGCATCATGCTGAGCACGCAAAAAAAAGGGGAGAGAAGAACAAACTGGGGGAACTTTAGGAGAGATGGCATTTGTTTTCCCAAGCAAATGATATGCATGACAGAATCCTGCTTTCCTAGAGATGGCTGAACACCTGCTCAGGAGAAGCAGTGAATGATTTCCTTGTTTTACTTTGCTTGCATGCACAGCTCTTGTTTTCCCTATTAAACTGTCTTTCTATCAACACAATATTTTTTTTTTACTTTAACTCTTCCAATTCTCTCCCCAGTCCTGATGGTGAGGGAGTGAACAGCTGTGTATACTTAGTTGCAGGCTGAGGTCAAACCTCAACAGAGACACAGACAGGAATGGATATAGGATGAGGAGCTACAGCCAACTAATTAAGCAGTTGTTTTCTAGAATGATTGTAGAACAGATTGTCTTCAGGCACTGCAAGATAATTTATAAAGAGGTCTGAAAGAAAATGGTCTACATATGAAGAAAAATACAATGGAATGTGGCACATCATAAATAAAAATGAAATATTAAAACTTGACAAAAAATATGAATATATTCTAATGAATATTATAGATAACAAGAAAAACCCTTTTGGTTTTTAAAGTTAAAAATACATGGTCCTGGTGTGGCTTAGATATTATAGTGCATTAGTTTCATTCTTGGTTGTTATTTCTCACTTCCCTCTGCTCCTGTTTAAATAATTTTACACTCATTAGATAATGTTGAACAAATTTGATATAGCAAAATTATTTCCAAAATATAGGTTAGTCATATGGGTTTTCCTGAAATAGATCTATAGATACTACTTGGATGCTTTCATTTACTCATCTAAACAGTTTTGATTATATAAAAAATGTTGCATTGAAAATTTATACCATTTTAAGTACTGGAGAGCTCACAGAGAACAGAGGGATAGAACTTTCCAATACTCTAATTATGGAAGAAGCTTCAGGAGAGTCTACCAAAAGGTCACAGGGCACAATTGAATAAAATCAGAATTAAAAATAAATCTGCATTGAGACAAGATTGTCAAAAAGAATAAGAGATAAAAGATATGAAGGGTACTGTTGCATTAGTGGAAATAAAGTGAGATTATATAAGATTCTTAACAATCACCTACAAGGGGAAAATAATTTCAAAAAGTTCAAGATACAAACCCAAATAAATAAAAAGAAAGATTCTGGCATTGCTAAGGTGATTGCATTAGAAATTATTTTTGGTGATTAATAATGGAACTGCAGCCAGCAAGCAAAACCAAATTATTTGAAAGATGACTGAAGAATGGAGCTGTGAACTTCAGTTTTAAGATGTCATGGAATAGACAATTATAAATGAACTGTAGAAGTTCTAAAGGTGAAAGGCATTCTCAAGAGGCACAGGGAGAAATAACTGGACAGTATCACCACAATGTAGGTGGATGAATCACGGCACAGCTGTTGACAACATATCCTGCATTTTGTCATCTAACAAGTATCTTCCATTATATCATTATCAGTTCTGTGAATTATATTTGAATCACATTAAATCCCATAAAAACAATGTTAAGGGTTTTGAAATTTTTTTTTTACCATTATTAATTCATAAGAATTTAAAATTAAGTTCTTAATGAAGACACTTGTTTTTCCAGTGTCCAAGTTTCACAAGCACAGAGCCACTATTTAATGTAGAAAATGGCATCACTTCACTTGGTAGTGCTGAAGAGGGGCTTCAAATGCATGTGAGCAGAACACAGCCAGTTTAAAACAGCACACAGAGAGAAAGACAGCAAGGAATCGAGACTGGTCTTTGATTTACAAATGCTTCTCAGCAATGAATTCATTTCAGGAATGGAAGGCAATGAAGAAACAAATAAGCAAAAAAGCAAAACAGAATAAAGAGCCAGAATGTAAACTAAACACTTGTCTGGCTCAGAGCCTCCAGTTTGATGTCTTGGGTTATAAATAATCAAGTGCACTTGTATTATCCATGTTGTAGAGCACTAGTATTCATGAATACTTAAAAATCCTCTGACAACTGGTAATGTTTCATCAAACATAAAGTACAAAAGGCGAATTAGTGTTGTTTTTTCATCACCCTTTGTGGGCAAAAAGATCAAAGAAGAGATTTCCATATTGGCAAAGACCTTGTCAGCCTTTTTCTCTGCTTATACATAAAGATGTGTTTCTGCAGTATGACAATGAAGACTGGCAGATGTTAAAACAAAAGTCACCCCTTACATAAATTGAGCAACTTCAGGATATGAAGTCTTTCATGAGTGTTTTATAAAGGGATTTATTCTTCTTTCATGTTTATTTAATTATTTTTTACTGAGAACTGGACAAGTAAATTTTTCTCTGAAACTTGCTTCTGGCATATCTGAATTTTCCTTTTTAACTGGAAATTGCTATCTCTGTCACAGAACATAGCTTCCCAGAATTTTTATGTTTAACATAATTACATCACTAATTTAATGACAATATCCAGTGAGTAAAATTGCAAAAATATTGCAATGTGATGTTATGTTCTATGCTCTATATACTATTATATTGTACACTAAAATTTAAAATGCGCATTTTTCAACAAGAAGGATTCCCCTGTTGCAACAAAGATCTATGTGAAACATTTCAGAGAAGCTCTTTGTCACTGAAACTGCAGAACAGTCTCAGCAAGGTGTGAAAATTTTCCATTTACACTTCAAATGTCCATCTTTGAATAAAATCATATCTTAAAACCACAGTTCTGCATATGATTATACTGCATGTCTAAAGGACCACACAATATCATTTCTATCCTAAACAAGTTCTGTGCACATATTTCTTTAAATCGGATTCTCAGAATTATTTTGAGTTATTATTCTGAAAATGGGGAAATATAAAATTGTAGCCACTGTGCATTTTCTGCTGTTTTATAATAATTTTCTCTCCTGCCATCCTGTGCACTTCCCTCAGACACTGTCTCAAAATATGCACATACCAATGCACTTATGCCTGAAAGAATCTAATGGAAAGAGTGACCTTCACTTTTTTTTGTTTCTGTAACAGTCCAGAGGTGAATGTAGCCCAGAAGTGATACCTGTCTCCATCCCTGTTTTGTGTCTGTGGCTCTGGCTAAGAGCAGCTTTCTGTAAAGCCATTTCCACGGGGTACTTGTGGACTGGATGTGACAGCCTGGGGTGCCATGAGCCTGTCCCCAGCTCTGCAGCTTGTCTGAACCTTTGTAGCCCCTGTGGTCCTGGCAGGGAAAGCTGGCAGCTTTGGAACTCGTGTCAATCTCCAAAACTGAGGATTCACCCTGCCTGAAACAGAACTGGGGCAGGAACTACGAGCAGCTCTTTGAACAGTGCCTTAGGGAAAATGAAGGCAGGCCATGCTACAAAACAAGGTTAGATGCTGCATTAGGTTTTTTTGTAAAAGCAGACAGATAAATATCCATTACATCTCGTATTTAACATTTATGTGATGAGTTTAATTTACACTATAGCCTCTTTTTGGGGGGCAAATTTGCTCTGCATAGCATTTATTTTCATCTCTCCTATGAAGAAAGAGCATTAAAATGAAAATGAAAGTTCCATCTTTTCAGGTCTGTAACTCTAAAGGAATGCAATGTATTCAAAGACCACTGAAAGGTGTGGTGATAAAAATCAAAATCTAACAGATAGAAATTGTTCTTCACATTTCAGCCTTATAAAGAATATTCACTACTCATGCATGGCATGTGGTCATTTCTGAGCAAGTTGCAAGATAATTTTTTGCTATGTAATTTATTCAGAAATGCTTTTTTTCTTTGATTTTGAAAGGATGAATTCAAGAATGGTCCCTGTGTTCCCCTGCTGAAACAATCAGCATGATTTGAGGTTGTTGGAAAGCTGAGGAGAAATCAGTAAAAGTAATACCTGCATTTTTCCCAAACAAAATTCCTGGAAGATATTTAATGGATAAACAGGTAGATACTAACTTTCTCTCTTTTTAAAGACTGTTTTGACACACCAGAATTCTTAATGCTAAAAGCTGATATCCCAAAGTTTATTCATTTTAGTGACCCATGTATGATTAGGCTGAAATGCAAAAAAAAAAAAAAAAGACTAATTTTATAGAAGAGGAGCTAATTAAAAAATCTTCTTTGGGTCTCCTGTGTTGCAAGAAGGTGACACCGTTGAAAATAAAATACTTAAGCATCCACCTACAGAAGGAAAAATCTGTTACATTACCATTGATTTTGCTGTACAGCAGTTGTAAAAGGCATTAAAATTTTCTGGTGCATCTAAAATATTTGGCAAAATGTATGACAATGTTTAAGTTTACAGCACAGTCCACAAGCTTACAATTAAACCTTCAGGAAATCTGAAAGTTTTTGATCCAAAATTTCATGTAGCCCATCCATTTCTTGACCAATTCCCTTAGCTCAGTGGTTTCCTGATGGAAGAAAATAATAGAGATGGCAGTAACTTAGTCCTACTGCAATACAAAAAGATATCCCTGCGGTTTTCATGTATTTCCTAAAAATAATTCTTAATCATTTTAATATATTTTTTTTAATGATACAGATCTCACATGTACCCAGGGAAAATGTTTATTCACTTGATGTCTGTTCATTTTAAATAAGTGAATGAAAATTGTTTTTCACTCAAGTAGAATAAAAAACACATTCTTTATAGCCAGGACAACTGGCTTTATAGAGTATATAATAAATTCGGTAATTTCAACAGAAATGCTTTTTTTTCCTAATTTTAACCTTTCCTTCACCAGAATATTCATTATTCTGCCAATTTATCTGCATGGTCCTTGAGGGCATTACAGTCTCTCAAGATATAGTGATTCAATATATTTGATTTCTTGTATGTTCTTAGTATTTCTACTAAAATGTAGCTATTTTACTGGGAACGGCCTAGCAAGTCCTTTACCATGTTTCACCTAACTAAAGATAAAATACCATGAGGCTGGAGAAGAACATTGTGTATAAGTCATCTAGGCCATACCTATCTTTTTAGTTAAGGAATATGAAGTCACATGCAAGAAAAAGAAAAGCATGTGTTAGTAAGTACAAATAAATAATTTTTAAAATCCTGGCACTTGACTTCCTGGTTTGCCTTGACTAATTTTAATTTGAGGAAAGACTTCTTGGTTTCCCAGATGCAAGGCCTATACTGTTAAAGAACCAGGAAATGCCCCTTAAGCCTTGGGACATACTTCAAAACAGTTCTTTGGTGTTTTCGGCTGCTTTAATTTTTGTTTAGACAAATGGAGACTTTTGAAAGGTCTTGATTTTCAAAATAAATTTTCTGAGTAATTTTCGGTGAAATTCAGTCCAAAGGAAGAGTCTACAGTTGTACATACAGAAATGAGGCACCCACTACTTACGAGTTTTTAATGCCTTGGCCAGGAAACTACTATCCATTTTCTATCCATTAATATCTCACTAATCTCAGCAAAAAGAAAAAAAAAGTCTTCCTACTTTAAGAATAATAGATAAGTTCCAAATATTATTGTTGTTTCATCCATAGTATTTCACAGTATATATTCTGAAATTTTGCATTTATAGTTCCATTTGATTTAGTCCTATTTACTGCTTCCCTGTCAACTAATGCTTTCCCCTTCATACACGCTCTAGTGTTCTCTACTCTGTAAGATTTCTTAATGGGTATTTTTCCTTCTCTTTTGCTTTAAAGATTTCACATTTACAGCTTAAATCCCCACATCCACAAATACTATTGTAATTTACACAATTTCTCCAGCTCTGGAGCATTAAACAGAGGAAAAAAAGTGAATCTGTTGGAGTGAGTGCAGAAGAAGCCACAAAAATGATCAGAGGGCTGGAGAACCTCTCCTGTGAAGACAGGCTGAGAGAGCTGGGGTTGTTCAGCCTGGAGAAGAGAAGCTTAGGCAGACCTTACAGAACCTTCCTGTACTCAAAGGGGGCTCACAAGAAAGCTGAAGAGGGACTTTTTACAAGGGCATGCAGTGATAGGACAAGGGGGAATAGTTTTAAACTAAAAGAGGAGGGGTTTAGATTAGATATTAGGAAAATATTGTTCACTGAGAGTGTGGTGAGGCACTGGAAAAGGTCGTGCAGGAAAGCTGTGAATGTCCCAACCCTGGAAGTGTTTAAGACCAGGTGAGATGGGGCTTTGAGCAACCTACTCTAGAGGAAACTGTCCCTTCCCACGGCAGAGGATTGCAACTGGATGATGTTGAAGGTCCCTTCCAACTCATGCCATTCTAATGATTATCTGCCAGAAAAAAATAGAAATTAACTTCTCCCATGTGACAACTAACTGGAGATTAGGTTGCTCTCACCTGAAGCTAACATATGGTGAGAGAGAAGCAGTTTTTAGGCTGTTTGTACAAAGCTGGGACCAAGAGTTCAGCATGTCTAAGAAAGGAGTTGGTTGGCTGGGAGCTGGGATGCTCCTCCTGTGGAGCTGATGAAAGATGGAGGCAGTTCAATGTCCTGTGGTCACTCATTTCCTCTCAGCACTGAAATCTTAACCTTTTAGGCAAGAACCTTTGCTTCAGTGTGATTTTGCTTGTTTGAGCAGGATGCATTGACACAAAACATGTCTTGAGAGTGCTGGAGGAAATAATAGGATACAGTCAGTTTGCTGGAAAACCGATTTCAGAAATTCTCTCAGGCAGGTAATTACTCCTTGTACTGATCTTACAGAGAAAGTCTTATCCAAGCAGAATACTAAAGCTTTCTTTATCCGTACGTAAATGCTTCAGAATTGTTTCAGCACCACCTGGTCTTTTAATAGTTTCCAGCTGAAGGCATGCATGTACATAGTAGGAAAAATTACACAAAACCTCCACAAATATCATTGACTGGGACTTGAGATGTAAATGTTACCACTTTAATGTATGTTAATGTATGCCAATCTTTTGTTAATTGAAAACTCCCTCTATGAGATTATGACCTTTACTCAGAGGAAATTGTTTAGAAATCTATAGTTTTCAAAATTATCAACTTAGCTAGCTTATTTTTAGGGCTTTAGATTTAGAACTGTTGAACCTTATCTATAACTACTAAAAGGAGAATGCATATAAGAAGCATTTGACCTCACAATGTAAGGAATCCCTTTTACAGGAAAGAATTTTTTTAACTTTTTGCACTGTAAATAAGGATAAGTAAGAAATATCTCATTATCCAAAATGTTCTTTATATCTAAGAGTCATCCTTTCCCAGGCATAATTTTACTGGTAATTTTTTTACCGTGTATTTCTATAATTGTATTAAAATTACCTAATCAAACTATACATAGAATTACATCAGTACAAATGTCATTATCATGTGTAAGAAGTGATGCCACGTAACTGAAGGCTAATTGTGGAACAACATCACCATTTGTTACGCAATTAGGACTTGAAAATCTGTGACAAGATTCTGAAGTCTCATATGGCCACAGAAAAGTTTCATTCAAGGGCATTCATAAAAAAGACCTGAGATCAAGTCTGAAGCAGTCTGGAATCAGATCAGGCACAGGGAATAAAAAAGGCAGCTCACAGGCTGGGAAAAGCAAATAGAAGCAAGCATTAGAATTGCTAAGGAAGACTACATTTGGCAAAGGCAGAGTAGTGGGAGAGCTTGCCTTAGCCATCTATTGATTTTCTGATGTACCAAGTAGCACAGACGAGAAAGGATATGGAATTGAGCCTGAGAGAATGGTGGTGCTCATGCAGAAGTAATTAGAGGTGAATTATCAGGCTGTAGAGAGGGGAATACCTGTGGATAAAAGTCCCAGGCTTATAGAAATTATTATTTGTAGGGCCAGTGAGGAGCTGTCTAGCTCCTGAATGGCCCATTAAGCTTTGAGCTGTGCGGGAAATTGGCGGAGAGGCTTTGCAGATCGAGACGGAGTCTCATCAGGTTGAGGTGAGTGCAGAGCATGAAATCCACTTACAGCATCGCTAATGGGGAACTAATTCAGACAAGTCAGTCCTCAGCTCTCTGAGCAGCAGGGGGCGACAGGGTTTTAAGAGCTGTCCTGTTTTATTTCTTCAGTTTTAAGATCAGAGGAAACTAGTTTCTGGTAAGCGGAGCTATGTCAGCTGTGGGAGTCACAGGTTAATGGATTGCAGTGATACTGCTGGGAGCATCCCACTCCTACTCCTCTGGTGTGGGGAGGGAACCCACAAGTGAGACAAGCTGGGCATGACTAATTTGAGAAAGACTGGAAAGAAAGCTTATGTTGTAATTTGGCATTTAATATCCTATTCCTAGCACCTTTTCATTGGTTTTTGTGACTTCTAAAACACATCAAACCAAAATTAACAAACTAGAATTGCAGATTTTATAGGCTTGCTGCATCTTATCAATATTATTCTTAGCCCTTGAATAAGGTCCAAAATGTTAACCATGGTAAAAATTAATTCCAAAATTTTACTTGAATTTAATTAAATAAGAACTTTGCTCTGACTTAATGATTACAGTAGCATCTCCAAGCATCACTTTAGAAAATAAGTACAAAAACTCCTAATACTGATCTGCAGCTGATTCAATTAAGCTAATTTGAATATAGAAGAATTTCTTGCTATTAAAGCTGGGTGAGATCTGTCTTTTATCTAAGAGGATTTCAATGTTCCTTGCAAGTCATCGAACCTTCTAACCCATGCCAATGCCATTAGGAATCAAATAGTAGATTTCTACAGGTTGCTCAGATGTAGATGTAAGGTCTGCATATCTTGATCACTGGTGACATGCTTATTCTAAAGTATTTGTGCATAAACTGCCATGAAGGATCAGCATCTTGAATTAAATTCCCATATGCCCATGAGAAAGGAACAGGGACTAAAATGAAAAAGTCAGAGAAAAGAATATGAATCAAAGTCCAAGGAAGAAAGGAGGTGTCTTTATCCTCTACATCCTAGGAAGAGCAAAATGCAAGAAAAAGTGTTTTGTCTTTCTTCTGATCAATGTGGAAATATTAACAGATATTTTTCTCTCTTCTCTAGCCAACGTGTTTGGTAATTTGTGGTGGGTTGATCCTGACTGGATGCCCAGTGCCACTGAAGCTGCTTCTATCATTCCCCTCCTGCTGTGAATGAGTGATTTTGTCCTCCTAAGGAAACATCATCAATAGTATTAGCAAAAAGTAGGTTTCAAATGAGTTTGTGAAATTGCTACTTTAAACAGAGTTCAGTGATAGGATTTGCTCTATTACTTACTACATAGGTGAAGCATTCATAGGATGCTGTGAGGAGAGAGAAGGTGCTCTCATTGTGGCTTTCTTTCTATTTGTCTGAACACAACACTGAGAGACAGCTTCTTTTATTTTTATTTTAGACAAAGAATATTATTAAGCAAGTTATTCTGCTTCCTGTTGTGGTTTAACCCCACCCAGCAGCCAGCCCAAGTCAGCACATTCCATCTTGTGAAGACATGGTGTTTCCTCAGCTTAAAATAAAACTTAGTTCCTTGAAAATAGAACTTATTGAACTAGGGACAAAGACAGCATAAAATTACTTTCTACACTTAGGGGTATATTTAAGAAACAGAAATACATTTAACATGAGGAATAGAAATCAAAGTGGATTTGAAATGTTTTTAACACCCCTAAAAATATTGCTGTATCCTGACAGAGCATTATACTGCCTCAAAAGTATCTGGTTTTTTGTTTTGGATTGAGCTATTATGATACTGCATAGTTTAAAATTTTGCACTCCTGTGTTTCATTCACGGTCATTGTTGGAGTGAACTAAAAGAGTATTTGCCTTAAGACTCATAGTCCACATTTCATGTTTAAAACATGAACAATAAAATTTTGCTGCCAACAGGCGGTGGGTTGACCTTGTCTGAATATGAGATGCTTATCAATGTGCTCTATCACTCCCCTCCTTAAAATGACTGGGAGGGGAGAAAATAGGATGGAAAATAAAATGTATTGGTCAAGATAAAGGCAGGTTAAAAAAGCAAAAGCAGCCCTCACACCTTCCTTTCTCTTAGCTTGTATGTCTGATCAATTATTACATGGTATGGAATATTCCTTCCATCAGTTTGGATCACCCATCCTGGATATGTCCCTACATCCCCTGCTAAGATTTTACCGAACACCAACACTACAGGTGTGTGTGAGAGGAATGTTAGGGAGGCAGCCCTGATGCTGTGCAGGGAGTGCTCAGCAGTAACTAAAACACCAGTGTGTTCTCCACACCCTTCTAGCTACCAGTAAACAGCACAGCAATGTGAGGACTGATATAGGGAAAATTAACTCCATCTCAGCCAGACCCAACACACAGTAGTACAGAGAACTGGGATCAGAAATAAAGAGCTGCTTAGAACTGAAATTATTCTTGTCAACCTGTCAATAAAAAGTTGCTTGAATAAAATTATCTTCAGAAATGTGGTGTGGATGATATAATTCTGAAGCGTAAAGGGATTTAAAATGTATTATTAAATCTCATTTTTCTTAGGAGAAAGAATTAAAATGTGATAAATTATTTTTTCTGACAAATAAGTGGGGCAGAAAGTTTATAAAGAGAAAACACACAGCATATTCATCCTGTTAAAATGTGTATAAACAAGACTGAAACCTCTATCAAGATACTGAAATTAAGATGCTGTGTGAAGGGTCTTTTTCATATGAGTTGTAAAAAGACTTGATTCTTGACTCAGAACTGTTAATGTCATTGAAGCAATGGAAAATTAAAAGAGGGGACACTACAATCCTCTATTCCCAATAATGACCTAGAATTAGGACTATAAATTGATATCAGCCTGCAATTTAGGAAGGAAGCAACGTGAGTTTCCTTGTTGCATTGCTCTTTCAACAAGAAAAGCATCCACTTAGCAGCAGTGCTACAGCTCTAAGCTCAGCATTAAACCTTTTAAAGTGTCACTTTTTTCAGCATTAATCTAATGATAAGAGAGAAAGGCAATTGCAAAAGTCATCCTTTATTGCAGCATTTAGCTCCTTGAAACTTCATCAAAATCAGGAGGGACCCCTTTTTGCTCTGATTGCCTGACCCAGAATCTTTAATCCCGTTCATTAAAACCATGCCACTCTGTTTCCTCATGAATTGCCTTCTGAGCTCCAGGAAATCACCAGGCACAGACGCAGAGCAGAGCTGAGGGCTGTACCAGAGCATGGCTCTGACACCTGAGAGCACAATTCTGCACTGAGGAGGCAGCTGTTTGAATGTGAGGCATAAAACCAACTTCCCATTAATGAAAGATAACATTAAAAGTGTCATTTTACTTGATTAAGTCATCTGCCTAGACTTCAAATCAAGAAAGCAGTTTCTTCAGTACTTCAATAGCCCTTTATGGCAGCATGTCACTGTGATTCCAAACTGATAGAAAAAGCACCTTTAAAAATGGATTTGCTTTAGTATTCTCTCCTGCCTTCAAAAAGCTTTCACAGGGATTTTGGGGTTTTTAAATAGCACTACTCTTTCACAGTAATGTTTCAGAAATTTTTGCAATGGTAAACATATTTTAACACTTTATCCTAATGACAAAATTTACTTAACTTCCTTGTTTCCTTTCTTTCTTTCCCCACCTACAAATAAAAGGGTGATTGATATTTTACAGATAAAAAGGGAATTGGTGCCGAGCTTTATTTTTCTAGAAGAGAGTTAAATGCATCAGTATAGCTCTAGCTAGTAGAGGACAAATATAAAATGGAGTATAAGACCTTAAGTGATGGTACAATGAATGAGAAATAAGGGTTTCCCTATCTGACCAGCTATTACCCTCCCATAAGCAAGGCTGAGAGAGAACACAGATATATTTGCCTGCAGGACTGTCCCTCAAGGAGCAGAGGTGACAGCAGACACAGCATCCTCCAGATGCCTGGGACACCAATGATCTAAAGGGGGCAGCTCCTTGCCATTGTATGTAAGGGCACATTTGCACAAGCAGCACAGACTTGAAGGACCTTGCTGTCTCACCAATAATAATAGGTAGTTCAGCTCAGACCTGCTGGCAGGAAGCCAGCTCAAAGTGTGTATTTTGCAAGCGCTGCTGGTCATTCTGCTGGTGAGCTGGTGGGCTAAAACCTGTTTATGTCATAACTTGACTGCTGGATGATAAGCTAATTGCACTCTGCAGTTCCATATTCCTCCAAGTCCTGATTCCCATAGAAGCACACTGATTCAGCTTGTCTTAGAAATCAGAAGCATCTGAAGATTTGCCATCTGGAAGTGTCTAGAGCACAAAATGTCTGAAGCTCTCACTGCTGACACGGGAGGGGGTGTGTTATGTCCACTGCCAGCAGGTTTTCAGCATTTGCATTCTATTTCAGAGCCAGAAGTGCTCAGAGACACAATGCTACTGTTGCTCAAAAGCCTGTTGGAAGCTGCATAACACTGCTGGATTCAGGGATGAAATGAAGCAGAGCAGAAATGGTGCTAATCTATGCTGTGTAGAACATCCAGGGTCTTTATGATTTTCTCACTTTCATAAAAGCTGAACCTTTTATGGTATTTTTTTCTCTGTGATTGTGGTTCATGGGTTTGCAGCATGCCTGATGTTTCTTCTCACTCCAGTCTCTGCTCAGGATAATTTCATATCTCCAGTGCTGGCAAAGGGCAAGGCTGCTGCCCCAGCTTTCCAAACTGTGAAGCCTGTTTGAGTTGGCAGGAAAAAAGCAGGGGCTTCAATTGGCTGTGATTGCTCTCTGATTAAAGACCAGAGCAACAGAAAATGCCTCCATTTACCAGGGAAACCATATTTAACAAAGTAAGTGATCCTATCTCCTTTTTGACCAGTGGCTCTCTTATAAAAACTAAAACCCAGAAAAGAAAATGCCAGACAGACTTTTAGAGTGAGTAGTCGAAGCAAAAGCTCCTGTTTGAGGTTAAAAGTCTGTTCACATTTAGGCTTTGCTCATAATAAGGGAAGCATTGTTGTATCATAGCTGGCTTCAATCAGCCACAGAATCTCACTGCTTCTTATCCAGAGAACTCAGGGTGTGTTTTGCTGTGCAGATTTCAAATGCCCAGATTTACAGCACCTTTAACTTCTGTGTAGAGACAGTTTGAACAACCAGGACTTTAGTGTATACACTTTTTTAATGGTTTTCCTGTTCTTCCTTTCTTATTTCCTTGGCACAGATGGAACAATGGATACCAGCATATATTGAGCAAAAGCTGTGAGGAGGATCACCTCACACCTCCTACCTGTCATCAAAAAGTCAAAGTAAAGGAAAAACAAGCAAGCCAAGTATGAAGCTAAACCAAGCTCTTTAACTCCAAAGAGACTGAGTCAGTAGGTTTAGGAAGAAAATATATATATTTGACAGTAATGAGTAACATGGAAGCACACTTCCCAACATATTGTTTCATGTATTTTCTATCCATAATTTTATCTGTGATTTGGCAGTGTAACAAACTCTTTTTATAATGCTGAACTTAAAGAAAATACTGTCTCCTTCGATTAGGATGAATGAAAATAAAAGCTATTCTGAAGGGAAGGTATTTCAGATGGCAAGATACTAACAATAATATGGAAATATATGACATAAAAAGAATTTATGGAACAGAAAGAGTGTTCCTTTATCTGTCATATAAACTGAAATTTCTCTTCAATGTATGAGCACATTTTTTTATAGTTTAAAAGCACTCTGACAAACTTCAGCTGAGCCTTTAACAAGAAAATCAAATCTTAATATACAATCTAACTGAAAAGTAAAAGGCAACTTTTAGTACTATCTCAGATCATCTTTGATATTTTCTTAGCTCCACATTGCTATTAACAAAACCCTGATTCTGAAAAGTTCTCTGTGTTACGCTTCATGACCTAGGAGAGGGAAATTACTCACTGCATTCTTCTGGGAGGCATAAATATGATGGACTGAGGTCATCAAGGCCTATTCCTGCAAAGCCTTCACGTTGCCACCTGTGTTTCTGCTATCCTCATTCTCAGTATAAAGTTAAAGCTGTAAATAGATGGACGTCAGAAAGTTGAAAATACTATGTGTGCTGTATAAAAGTTATAAATTAATCATTTTTCATTTATCCTCTGGTGAATGTCATGTAAAATCTTCAGACACTAGAGGTTTGTCACAGTTTCTTTTGGAGTGGTTTGGAATGATTGTCAGTAGTGCAGTTGCACCCTATGAATAGTGTCTGATGTTTCCACAGACACTGGCTAGGACTTCTCTTTGCTTTTATCTGTGCTGCTGTGTTTCCCTGGTATCATGAAGACCAGGTAGTTTTCCCATTCTTTCCTTAAACTGGTAGTCAGTTATTATGTTTCCTGTTTAGTTTTACTGTGTTTCTTTGATTAGTAAAACTTTAAATGCCATAATACATTTATTTGTGTCACGAGACACTGTTAGGACTGTATTAACACCAGTTAATTTTTGTTTGTCAGCACCATACCCGTCTAGGAAGGCATCCCAAATTGATTTTCGGTTTTAATGCAAGGATCATAAAAACTTTATTTTCTTTTGTTGTCACTAGTGTACCCTAGTAGGTAATGCAGAATCTAATTGTTATGAAACTTAGAAAGTGGAATAGTTCTCAGAAGATTAACTAAAATCAATTAGCAGAGGGAGTGAAGACACCATTGGTTTTTGTTGCTTGCCCCCATGAATACAGCCATTCTCATTCCAGGACATAGAGGGATTATTTTAATGGAAAAGAATAGCTGGCTTCTGAGCTTTGACTGCCAACAGGAGAGTCAGTTAATTTTGAAAGCCACAGAGAATTTTCTCATTTAAATATTTTTCTCTGAGGGAGACCAGAGAAATAACTGAAATATTTAGTATTTTAAAATTAAATTCTTCTAATAGTAATAGGATTTTTGCTTTCATTTTTTGCATTACAGAATATACTTGTTCATTTTTTTGGAAAAGTTGTATAGAGATGAACATTTTTATCCAAATACATTGCTTTCAAAACAAGCTGAGTGAAAAGTGATTGTAAAGTCAGTATTATGTGATGTTTTGCTGAGCTGGTAGCAATGAAACCCATATTGCATTTCGTTAGTGCTCTGCTGTAAAATAAATAACTATTTAAGAGTTTATGGGAAATAGGTAATCAAATCCACACATTTTTGTAGGACTTTTTCTTGAGAAGGATCCTAAGCTATGCCTGGTTCTGTCTCCCTCCAAAAATGCTTTCATTTTCTTTACCCCTTTTTCATACCCTTTTTATTAGGTACTGGTTTTATGTCTTCTAAATAATGTAAAAAGAAAAGCCTAGCAAAATATCAGTTTGTTTCATATCATATCATTTACATTTTAGTTATTTTTTATGTTTTATTTTGATTTCATTCCTGTTTCCTCTGTGGACTTAAGGTCACATCTAGTTTTTAGGAGCATAGGGAGGGCCCAGACATGAGAAGGCCATTAGTGTTATTTCCAATGCACCCTCAGCCCACACAGCATCCTGTATGGTACTATAAATAACTTTTCTTGGACAGATATCACATATATGGAGATATCAATTAAATTAATCCATCACATTCATTTCCATTTCCCCACGGGTTTCCATGCACTCATGACAGAGTAAGAACTTCCTTCCACACATTAGTTCATGTAAATTTTAAGACAAAAACTTATTATTTCTCTTGTTTGGTTTATTTTCCTCTTCACTAATTCATCTATGTTCTGTTGGAACGCAGTATTTTTCTTACATTGATTCAGATATAATGTTTAACAGCAAATTCCTATTCTACTTCTTTTTACTAAGATTGGACATTAGAAAAATGTCTGCAACACGGATATAAATATTCCTCTGAAATTCAAATACTCCTATTTCATTTACAGTGAGACTGCCTTGCAGTCCTTCCCACATCTCTTTCCATATTCTTTTTGTACAGATTAGTTTGTCGACTTTTTTAACTTGGATGCAGGAAACTGAATTGCTGCTCATATTATTTCCAAGGAGTAAAAAACAGCTGTGGGCATTTGAACAGAAAGTAGACGTGCTACTAAGATATTGAATTCATTGCCTAGGTACAACTTCTCCTAGCTGCCCTCAAAGCTATTTTCAGCAGCTCACAATGCAAAGGAAGTTCAGCTGTAGCTGGGAACCTCTGTGCAGCTCTCTGGTCACTGCATTCATCACAGCTCCATAAGAGATACAGCTGAAAGGACAGGATGTAATAGGTTTGGGAGTCACAGTGACTTTAGTAAAACCTCAAAAACTTCCTGACGACTTTGCCACATGTAAAATGGATGCCCAACAATCATAAGAACCGTTGTGATGTCTGTGATGGTATTGTTAAACCTGTGGGATCAATCTGGAACAATGGCAGCCTTTAAGGGTGAAAGGAAACTCCTATCACTCCAAGAATCCTAAGATGTTGCTGACATCTATCTTTTAAGCTTTTATAAAATCAACTTCTGGCTTTGTAGACTCAATAATGTGTGGCATAGGAACATAATACTAAATACAATGCTACATTCATATATTCCTTTATCATATACAAGTGCAAAATTCTTTAACAAAAAGCTCTCTTTTCATTTGTGTGTGCATATTTTCCTACCCCTAGGTCTTGTTCAAAATTCTCAGTATTTAAAAGGCCACCAAATAATGATGATCACTCCTAAGCCAACACACAAAGCATGAATTTTCAAAATTCTGGATAATTTTAAATCATTTCTTGAGATTTTTCAATGTTGGGTAAAAAGAATTACAGGATTTAAAAATCCTGCTGAAGAACACCACCTTGTGAAGTTAGGTATTTATATTGCAACCTTATTTAAATGCTGAACAGACATTTAGCACATAAATTGCTACTTGAACACTTTTTCTGTGACTTTAATTCTTATTACTTTAAGCCAATCTTGAAGACTATAACAGGAAAAGAATAACACCACTACTTCTGTACAACAAATGAATGGAAATTTTAGCTCAGCTTGATTAATTTTCTGTTAGAGAAAATTTAACACACAAAATTAAAAAGAAATATATTTGAGATTGCACAGTTTGTTTTTCTTTCTTTCTTGCATTTCTTCTGTCTAATTCTGCCTTATCAATGATAAGCATTTTTCTCTCTCTCCTTCATACTCACAGTACATAGTAATCTTCTCCTAATTTCAGCTGTTACTGCAAGATGGAAATCAAAGCTGCTTTGCCACGTTTAAAATGTATTATTAATGCATACAGGTAGAGGAAAAATGTCTAGAGGGTATCATCATTTTGACATCTATTTTACTTTCCTCTGCCAGGGAAATGAATCAAAAATGTCTCAATCATCTGGAAGATGTTATCAGATTTCTATTACAGTTGTTGGAACTCTTTGTATGATGTCACTAAGTGAAGAAATAAATCTATTTAAATGCATTTAAACAGCTCACAGATGCCTGCCATAATCTTGCGCTTCCTGGAGCTGTGTTGTCAAGCCAAAAATATTAAGGATGCTGATAAACATACCTCAAGGTTGAAGATGTAGGAAAGGACATTCTGTTACTGTGATGTGATAGAATGAGAATTGCCACTCTCTTCAGTTGCTCTATAGAAAATAGTGCATCCCACATTCAGTGATGGAACAGAAGCAAAATTGGCCAGTATTGGAGCAATCTGGCCTTTGTGTCTAGTTTTCAAAAATGCTTCATTTAGCCTTTCTCACAAAATCTGATACGGAATGACTGACACAAATTACTCCTCTTCCCTCAGAATCTTAACAAGCATTCAAGTCTCTCTGGTTTAAAAAATAAACGAGAACAAATGATTGATCTTTAATATATGATTAATCCCTATAATAAAATATATCTGTCACTAACAGATCCAGGCATATATCACAAGTTTTACTTAGCCAAAGGCATTATTGGAACAGAAAAATTTGTTGTTGCAGTTTAGCTTAGGTGCTTCTTTCAAAATTATAATGTGAATTTTTAAATCAACCAAATTTTTACTGTTCAGTACATTAATGAGGATTTTTTTAGAATTACAAAAAATATTAATATCCATTCCTCTTAGTGTTCACATATTTTATCTTCATTCAAAGGAAAGGTAAAGACAAACAGTGATAATCCAGTACCTAAAATGCAGAAGCAGGAGTGGGAAATACGAACTTCTGCCCTTGTTTTGGCATTTCTAACAATGTTGCCCACCAGATACACCAAGGCAAACCACTTTTCTCTCTGCTTATAATGTTGCATGCATCCATTTACTCACATCTTTCTTCAGAAGGACCTTGGGGGTAGTGATTTGAGTGAAACATTTTGTGGAACAGGAGCTTGACCTCTCGTGCAGAGACGTTCCCGGAAAGGCGCTAACTCCATCTGTCAGGCTGCACTTCCTGTGCCTCTCCATGGGAGCTCTGCCCACAACCCTCAAACACTTCCAGCTTTAGTGCTGAGACTCAGCATCTCCCATAGATTTCAGCAGCATTGAAAAATTACAAAAGTGACCTTTTGAAGATTTGTATTCACCCGTTCTGATTTGTAAGGGAATAGTCCTATTTAGAAACCAGTTTACATAATGATTGTGGGCATGTGTTTCTTTAGACTCTACTCATCTTTGTAAAGATGTTTTTATTGAGCATACCTAATCATAAAAGCGTGTGAGAAGTTATTTTATGAAAGAACATGTCAGTGAGGTATTTACAGCAGATTGTGACTACAGAACTAAGCAAAAAAGACAGATTATAAGGAAGGTAGAATAAAGTACCATGTCAATTTATATAACTCTAGCTACATAAATATGCAGTTAAGAATTCTGCCTAATTTACTTACAGAAAAATAACAATGAACACCTATTGAACAGCATATTAACAATTTGCATTTGGTTATTAAGGAATAGCAAATCTAAGTGTAATGTACCAAGGAGCAGCATTGTCATGTGTAAGTTGTAGAGGTCAGGGAAAAGTATCTTCTACAGTAGGGTTGCCAGCAGTTAAGTTTACTCTTGTCTTTTATAGTTTCTAGAGGTTTACAAGGCAGGATAAATTTCATGAGAATAAACTGACTCTGAATCTCAGTTTCTACTTAGTTTCAGAACCAAAGGCTTTCATCACGATCAGCTTGAAAGACCAATTAAACATAACATTTTTGGTCAACTTACAAAGTACTTACAAACTTTTCTCCTTAGACTGTCTAACATCTGATTCGATTTACACTTCACTCCTAAATTTGGTTTTTCCCTGATGACTTCCTCAAAACTCCACAATCCAATTCAATTATACTCAAATCTAAAGCCATGGATCTTTGGTCTGAACTAAATATCCTATGCTTTGAATCCGAGAAAAGAGCATCAAAAGTGTCCTCTTATCCCAGACTGAAAACTAATTGTTGAGCATTGAAGAGATGTCTCAGAATCACAGACAAGAAAACAGTAGAGGAGCAATATTAAGTTGAATCTTGCCTTCAAGATAACTTCATACATATCTGTGTAATTTCTGAAAAATATTCATCTAATCTACTCCATACAAATTTTCACCAGCTAAAGCTTTTGTAGCCATTGCAAACTTTATTATGGTAGCTCCCAGTTTTTCAGATTTCTGTTTTTATCCCACGAGTCTCTAGCCTGGATCTTCCTTCCTGCAGTTTAAGGCCACTCTTTCTTGGCCTGCTAAGCAGGGACGGGAGAGTAGATTATTAATCTTTGCAGAAGGCAGCATATTTGAAGACTGTTACTGTGTCTACCCTATATATTCTTTTTTGTAGGCTTAATAACTCCAGTTCTCTCCTTCTCCAAAAGTCATAAGTTTCAGATGTTTGATCAATCTTTTTGCTGTCCAAATGGTCCACTTCATTCTTGAATTGTGGTGCACAAAATGAACACTGTATATCACCTAAGGCATCACCCATACTGGAAGCAGTAATTATTGTGTGTGTCTTGCAGTCTGTATGGCTGTTTATACATCCCAGTATGATGCTTTTTCACAACAGCATGACATAGTTAACTGTAATGTGCATGTCCTCCACAGAGATTTATTATTTGATAAATTGCTCAGTAACATGTGCATATACATATATTTGGCACTGAAGTTTCCAGAGGGTCTTTCAGTTTTTCAGTAGAAAACACATTACTTATTGACTTAGCAAAAACAAATTAAAGTTTTATTAACTCCTGCACAACAGCATTACTATTCTAATTATGCAGGAGATTTGTTGCTAGTCTGGTGTATTTTCTTCTAATTAATTACACATATTTTATTTTGTGAATATAGTTTGGCTTTTCTTGTAGAAGTAAAGCAATTTATGCAGCCTGAACATAGTATATATACACACAGAATGGAAAGCAAAATCAAGAAGGCTTCTAAATTCAGGTCGTATTATTTTCTGCAAAATATTACTTTCCTTTTTTTTTTCCTCTGGCTTCTCCTAGATTTCCCTCAACTCCCATACAGTTTATCAAGAACAGAGAGGCAGCCTAAGAACCACACTTTTCCGTACAGCAGAAGAAACAAAACACTCTCAGGACCCTGTGCAGATGAGGCTCCACCTGTATCTTCATTCTTGCTTATCAAACAAACCTTTCTCTTGGGGACCTAAGTGAGAAGTGCTGTCCTCAGCTGAGACTCTCAAGGATGTCCTAGAGCAGCTGCTTAAACCTCAGTTTACCAAAGTGGATGTTACGTGGTGTAATCAACTTTATACATCTCAGGGGTCTCTGGGGCTTAGAGCCTCTCTGCACTGCCTCAGTGCAGTGTCTCTCTCAGATGCAGCACACTCTCCTGGTCAGTAAGTATTTAAACACACATTGCATGTTTAAGAACATACATGTTCTTCTAGAAACATAGGAAGAATTGCTGGAATCTTCAGCAGATATTATTTTTCTTCTGAACTGTGTAAATGATGAGATTGAGGGGAAGTATGGGAATAAATCACAGAGACTCCATTTCCTTCATGGTGGAAAAAGCCCATCCTTTAGTCACATAATTCTTTTGTATACAGTTTTACAGACCTTGTGTGGGACTCTGGCTAGCAGATTTCTTGACAATTACTTCTATTGGTTAATAACAAGTTGTTATTCTGCATTCATTGTTCACTTAAACTCTCAGCGTCTACATGCTGGAATAGTTGTTTGTGAGAGATTGTTTTCATGTTTCTATCTAATAGTGTAAAAACAGTTTATACAGGTGCTAGTTGTTTTTCACTCAGGAACAGATTGTTATGTTAGCAAACTACTCACACCAGGACTGCTTTCACATGGGAACTTGCAAAATGCTGCTTTGGCAAGGCCACTGATTCCAGGAGAGCAGGCTTGATTTTATGAAGCCTTTCTTTATGATTTTTCTACCTTACTGCAGCAGGGAATTATGAATTTAATGGAAACCTTTACTTTTGTCCAGGATGGATAGCACTTCAACAGTGTGGACTTCAAGTTTTTGTGTTTGATTGAAGCACAGGTAAGAAAGATACCCAAGACTCAAGTATATAGAAGAAACATACTGGTTTCCACATGGAGCTTGTTCTCTCTATTTCCAAGCAGAAAACAAGTAGGCTCTTAATTTATGTCTTGCTTATTTAATCTACATCTTTCTTTAGATTCTATATGTATTAATCCATCTTTGTATGAGGCCTCTTGCTCTCCCAGCTAGAAAAGGTCACACTCAGAGCAGAGAAAAGGTAGTGAGTTTGTCTGCCAAAGCTGCTCCTCCTGGAAAGAAAAGCTCTGTTCTGTAGAGATCACTGAAGCAATGCAGTACTTCAGGCCTGACTGCTAACAGGTTGAAGGGTACACTGGTTATTTTTTTCTCATTTTCTCTCTCAACACTCTATGCTTTGCCAAAAATGTGTAGGTGCTCAGTGTTTCACTGCTTTTTTGTAGAAAAGGAAACCAGTAAGATATATATATATATATATATATATATATATTTTATTTTTTTTTTTTAGAAAATGTAGTCATTTTAAAAAGTGTATTTTCCAGTTCAAATAATCACAGAACAGGGACATAGGAATAATCACATAGTGGTGTTCACACAAGTTCTCACAAGTAGTTACAGCTACATGGGCAGCTCTGCTCACCATTTTCTGTTCATCCATTATTAAACTCCTGACTAAAGGTATAGCTTAAGGTAAAGATAACTACCATAGTTTTTAAAAGCTTCATTTGAAAAACTGTTCAATGGTAAATTGCTACAGGATTTCCAGGGCTCCCACCTGAGTGTAGGGGGATGAAGAGGAACTCATATAGAAACAGGCTGGATAGCCTTGTTTGACAGGGAGGTAGAGAACTCCTGTTCTAGAAAGAAGGTGGTTTCCATCTCCAGGGAAAGAGAAAGCTTTTTTCCAAAGGGCTACCTGAGAGAGGTGACTCAGTGATGCTAGTCCATGCAGCAGTCCAATGTCCCATTTGTTTTTGTTGGTATTGATGTGGTACTTAGGGCAGTGAATCAAGAGCTCTATTCTACATTCAGTGCTGCAGAATCGTTAGCCCCAAGATGTTGCCCGCTTCTCTTTTTTTTGTTTTCCTTTATTTTATTGCAACATTCATGTTTACAATAATGTAAGAGGTTAAACAAGGGTTCAAATAAGGGCAAAATGGTTTTTTGCTACTATTGCATGCTGAAGGTGTAGTATAAATGATAAATCAGTTAAGAATCACAAGCAGTCAAAAATCAGAACATGTCCTGGGGAAACAATATTTAAGATAATTTTCAGCAAAATACTTGTACACACATACTTCCTAAAATTCTTATTTAATCTGTTAATTCAAGGCAAGAGCCTTGTGTGGAAAGAGTACTAGAAAAAGTGACTTGCCATGTGCAGAGCCAGCCATCAGGAGATGGGGCAGTATGCATGCTTTATGATGTGATGGATAAACCTGGCACTTTCGGGGAGTCTTGTGGAAGCTGTGTAAGGGTGCTGCTGTCCTTGAGGCTGCCTCTGCAGGCACAAGAGAGAAGGACAAGGTGTGGAGCACTCAGTGCAGAGTCCTCTGGCTCCTGCTGCATCTCCATCCCCTCTGTGGCCCCAGGACTGTGAGAATGCATGGGAGAAGATGCACCACCCACACTGTCCTCCTGCCAGAGCAGCAGTACACGTTCCAGTCTAAACATCCCTGTCAGCATATTTTTTTCTTTTCACAATTAACATGTCTCCAAATTCCACCTTAATAAAATTAGTAAGTTAGTTAATTTTCATCAAGTCGCTGGACACTTATCCCTGCTAGCATAAATAAAGATTAATCAGCCATGAAAAGATACTTTCAAACCACATGGCTTGTAAATGCAATAAATTTTTAATGTGAAGATGAAAGAACTGTACATACTGCTGACAATTCACTCCCTGGACCTTCTTCAATCCCTGCTTTACTAATGATCTAAAACTCTAAATCTATGCCTGGAAGTCTAAGCAACGGATATTCTTGAAGACTTTTATTACTATCTTTCTGAATAAGAGTAATTAATGTCTATTTTTCTCAAAACTAACAACTAGCATAGTTCATCATCATTCTTCATCAAAATCCAATTTTACTCTGCTTTACAGAGGTCTGAAATTTTTCTATTGATTGGTAAATGAAATGAAAAATACTTCATTTCATAGCACAATATGGAAAATATTAGGGGGAATGGTGTGCAGAATTTTATCAGTCATAGTTATTTACTTTTGTATCTGCTATTATTTCATATTTGTGTGGAGATATGCCATTTTGTTTTATTCTTCTTGTAAAATTTCAGAAAGGAAAATGTATATCAGGGTAATAAACCCACACCCCACTGAGAATATTCAATGTGATGGTAAGAAACTCTGGAAATATTTTAAGCAGAAAAAGAATTGGAATGTTATTCAGGGATCTGAATATTATTGCTTACATCACAGATGGCTGGCCTGTGGATGATCAGTACAATATAAATACCAGCAGAAGAAAATATGTCTACTGCATTTTAATATGAAAGCCATTCTCATACAAAACCCATTTTTCTTCAAAGCTCAGAGAGCTCCAAATCACTATTTTTAATCAAGGTCATTGATGGTATTTTTGTTTTCAAAGTAAAGACATACATTAGGTTATTGTCATACAGAGTGATAGTCTATTGTCTTTTGTATAGGCACATTTTATTCATTTAAATGAACATTTTTGCTTGTAAAGTTACTTTATCAATTCTTATGACTAACAGCTTCCTATCTTAGCAATTAGGAAGAACAAAATTAATTGCTACCAATGATAATATCCAGTCATTGCAACAGAACTGGTGCTAAGGATTGCATTTCTGGCTTTTTAGGTAGTTGGTGAACGGTTCCTCACTCAAAGATTTTATGTTAGCATTCATCTAGGTATAATTCAGCTCTCCCAACTCTGGCTGTGTAAGCAGTATACAGCTAATATTATGTCTGAAATTTTCTTTTTAGTCAATGCAGGCTGACAGGTATGTTCAAATAGATCTTTCCATTTTAATTACTTTTTTATTATTAATAGGGTTAAGCCTATGAAAGCAATTTTTTGCAGTGATTAGGCTTAGATAAAGTTAGTTCAGGAGAATCCTTTGTGTCTCTGTTGTCCCCATTATATCAATCGTCCACTGTATCAAACCTGACATTAAATTCTTGTCATCCATTCCTTTGAACCCAAGTAATTACAATCAAGGAAAGATTTTAATAACATGATAAGTTCATGATAATAAGAAGATCCAGACCACAAACAGGAGTCTGTTTTCCACTTAAGGAATAAAACTGAATTCAAAGAGGAAACGTCAGAAACATTCTTAGTAGAAATATTTCACACAAGACATAGGATAAAATAGAAAGTGTCAGCTATAGTGGGATTTATCTTGCAGTATCTGGATTAGTTAAAAGTGATTTGAGATTGTAGAAGATAGATGGGCTTTGCTAACAAGAGAAGTTGTGGTAGGTCTGGAAGTGATTTTTGGCTGTGTATGATTTTTTTTTCTAATATTTAATTCTGTTCCTGAAAAATAGGTTGGAAAAGATTTACACTACAGTATTAGATTCAGAGTTAATGAAGCTGAAGGGGTATAACCTGGTTTTCAGAATTTCTTCCAACAGACATGGATAATTTTTCTTACGAAATATTTAAGCATTTAAATGACAAATGTTTGAAGGTAATTATTAAATTGAAATAGTTTAATTTCATTTAGGAATAAATGTTGGAACTCAGCCTTTTGGATAAATACGGAAGAGAATATGTATCTACTGCTACTCATTTGGTTATTCCCATACTTTTTAGCCGTCAAACTAGCTACTCTACTTGGACAAGGTTGAAATTTATTGAATCATTGTTTTATCTAGATTATCAGAAATTATTTTGACTTATATAGGTGACCACCTTTAAAAAGAATAAAAACTTTGTAAACACAAAGCAGGAGGCAGCTGAAATGTTTTAAATGCTATTCGGGCCTTATATGGCTTGTTGGCAATGTAGGCCTTATGTTGCTTATTTCCTTTGGCAGCTTTACTTCTGATTATCGAATATTTTTGTCTTCTGGAGAAAAATCCTTTTCTGTTATTTTTGTGTCACCTGGAGGATTGAGAATTTATAAGCAGATGAAGGATAGTCAGGGAAAGTTCATGTGACTAATAAAAAAAAAAAACCCGACAAAATCTTTCCTAAAAGAAATTTAGTTTTGTTTTGTGTTGAAAAAATTACATTTCTGTTTGATAGCTGGTCTTCCAATGTGATATGAATGGATTGCACCAGTGTGTTTCACAGTGGAAAGTTATATCATAAAATGCACCAGCTCCTTTGATGTCTCTGTAGTCTGTCTCCTGAGTATACTGTCATGGGCAGCATGCAGTACTCTAAAAACTGAACTTAACTTTGGCCATTTATCAGTCTCTCCAAAAGAAATTAGGATTCTGGGCTAGGTAGAAAAAATTTATAATATCACAATCTATTATGGTGTATTAAGTAAAAATATAAAGCTTTTATTTCCATTTCTTTTACTTTGACATTTTTCAAAATTACCAGACTGTCTTAAAGAAACTTAATTTCTCACATATATTTTTAAAAGCAAACTTTTGAAATGCAAACCTGTACTGTAATCTTCTTAACCTTTCAGTTTGAACAGACTCAAAAATCAGTCCAGCCCCTCTTGATTTGACATGAACTAGCTAATCTGTTGGTAGATACATGACTGATAAAAAATGGTTCACAGCTCAAAGTTATGCTGAATCTTATGTTAGTCACGGAAAATCTCACTCTTGCATTAAAGCCATAAGAAGTAAGTGGGAATAAAGAAAAGGGGTTTATTGTAGTCCAGCATGCCAGTGGGCACTGTGGGTAGCTGCAAGGAAGAGCCAGGCCTATCAGACAAGTGCACAGCATTACAAGCAAGACTTTTCAAACATGCCCTGGGACATAAAAAGAGGGAAGCAGTGGACTTTGCCCAAGTCAGGGAAATAAATTTTCCAAACACTGTGTATGGCCTCCTAACTTTGGTACAAAATCAAGTATGAAAAACAATCCCCATTTTTGACAGATGATTGCAAGAAACTTTCCACTAAGGTTCACCTGCAGAGTCACCATCCAGTACTATGAGAATATTTGCTGGTTTTCTGTTTGCAGAGTTTTCTCCAAGATAAGCTACTTTGGATGTTGTCTGCTGTTTCACTGTGGTTGGGTTTCCTGCTTCTTACTTCAACACTCTTTGTACATCACTTATTTTCTGTATTGCATGCTAAGTGTTTTAATATTATGGTGATATATGCTAAGCAATAAGATGGTGGGGGAAGGGGAGCAGCATATCCTGCCTTTTCATATTTATTACTAGTGCTTCATCCAGAACATATTTAATGAGGCTTCAGATAAAAAGAGTCTCATCCCTTCAAGCATAATTGGCAAGCAAAGAAATATAAAGAAATAGGTTACACAGTACTGGTTGTTAAAGCATGTATAATGGCTTGTGTTTTTAACAAACAAATAAATGTGTGCATAAATTATGTTCTTTACAGTATGATATTCTGATCATTCAAGCATAATAAAAGAAACTGCTCATGCACTCATTATTCCAGTGTGGAGGAGAAATGTGTATGCATTGAATATTTGCAGTACCATCCTTAACTTTTGTTATCACAAAAGATACATATTGCATGTATTATCACATACAGAAGTGTATGTACTGTTTTATTTTAGGGAAAGACAGAAGAATACAAGTTGAGGATTTTTCATCTTTTAATCAGAATTGTTTTAATATGTATAGGTTTAAAGTTGAGTGCAAATGGCATTTAAGGGGCACTACCACAAGTTTTGTTTTGGGATTCTTGTTATGGTTTCCTAGTATACCCAGGATTTACAAAATCATCATCTATGCACTAGGTCACTGGATGCATTTGAAAATATTTTACAGAATCAGAGAATATGCTGCACTGGAATACACTCACAATTATCATTAAGTTTATTGATGAACAGGACAGGACATGCCCTGCACAGGACATCCCCAGGAGTCACACCACATGTCCGAGAGCATTGTCCAAACTCTTCCTGAACTCTGTGAGGTTTGGTGCTGTGACCACTTCCCTGGGGAGCCTTTTTCAGTGCCCAGCCACCTCTGGGTGAAAAACCTTTTTCTAATATCCAACCTAAACCTGCTCTAACACAGCTTCAGGCCATTCCCTTGGATCCTGTCACTTACCAGAGAGAAGAGATGAGTGTCTGCCCCTCCTCTTCCCCTCACAAGCAAGTTGCAGATTGCAATGAGATCTCCCCTCAGTCTCCTCCAGGCTGAACAGACCAAGTGACCTCAGCTGCTCCTCACACAGCTTCCCCTCAATAGCCTTCGCTATCCTCATGGCCCTCCTTTGGATACTCTTCAGTAATTTACAAGTGCAAAATACAGTCAACATTTAGTCTGAATGTTTCCTGTAGTAGACTTTGTCTGGTAGGTAAGTTTATAAGAGCTCAGCTGATTTTCCAATAACTGTAGTTAAGTCTTTCTGTGGCCAGAGAGTCATACACCAAAAGACTGCAACATATAGACAACATAAATTGCAAATATTTAGCATTTATAATGAAAGAGTTCAGGATGAATTTTACCTGCAGTGAAGCAACAATCCTGATTCTTCTCTTGATTTTCAAAAAAAATTCTCTGACTAGGCAACAATTGCCTGATCAAATACTTCAAGAAAATCAGCCAAGTGTTATTAATCAGAGATTTCAGTGAAGTGCATTGTATTATAAAACCATGAAGCTGTCACCATACGCCAGTGAGTAACACTAAGCACTGTTCAGACATTACTTGCTCCAGTGGAATTCTTCAGTTTCCAGCAGTAAAGAAAGTGAAGCCCATGGCATAGCTTGAACCAGCTGGCAAATCTTTAAATTGGGTAGGCATGAGCAGTGTATAAGATTGGACAGTCCTCCAGATGCTGCCACAATTAAAGACAAAATAGTTTTCCTTATATTGGACACCCACATAATTTTGGGGTGTCAAGAGATTGGCATATTTTGACAGCTTAACTAAAATAGATGCTTTCGGGGAAAAATATAAAAGCTGTAAATTTTCCTGACAGGAACTTTTTTTCCCTAAACCTGTGTTAAATTAAAAAATAAAAAAACAAAAAAAAACCTATCAAACAAACTCACAGGCACTAACAGAAAAAAAAATAACAAAACCTGCTTTCTAGATGGGTTGTGAGAACACAGAATGTATTAAACTTATTCAGAAACTATCAGTGATGAGGAGTCCTTTTCCCTAGATATGCAGACATATGAAGGCATTAAAATACCCACCATCTGCTGGAGCTTGTTCTGTGTTTAGTATGCAGAGCAGTGACAGGGAAAACTCATAAGACTCCCAGATTTTATTTCCTTTTTCATTATGGTACAATTTGTCTGACTAAAAGTAGTAGCCCAAAATTAGGTGACACACCATGTTCAGACTGGATGCCTGCTTTTCATCACCATTCATCTGCTCAAGGGCAAGCATCTTTCTCCACTGCTTACGCAGAAGGAAGCACTCAAAGATGTCAGATGGAGAAATTGCATTCCTGCAAATCTTTTCAGGTCATTGCACCAGGGAGAAAGAAAGGTATTTCCAGAGCAGACATGTAACATCATCTTTCAATCTCCTACTTGTATAGCTCTACACATGTAGGATAACCACTTCATTACAGCTCTCACTGTGTGCTTCTTCAGAAAGACCTTCGAGGTTCATACTCATGTATTTCCAAGACTTTTGCAAAATACAAGGCAGCAGGACTACCCTGCACAGAAAGAGGAGGCTCTCTGTGAGACATGATGCCCTCTTTACCACGTCTCCCAGGAAAGTAGACTTGATCTTCAGCTAAATCCAGAAGAGACAGTTCTTAAGCAGTCATATAGCAGACGTGCCAAAAAGCAGGATGACACCAACCAGACTGACTGTTGTTCATATCCGAAGGGAAGCTGTCAAGAAGATGGAGCCAGGCTCTTTTCTGTGCTGCTGAGCAATAGGACAAGAGGACATGGGCAGGAACTGATGCACAGAAGTTACACCTGAATAGAACAAAGGACTTCTTTATTGTGCAGGTGAATGAGCACTGGAACAATTGCCCAGAGTGGGTGTTGAGTCTCCCTCAGTGGAGATACTCAGGATCTATCTGGATGCAATTCTGTGCAATGTGTCCTGGAAAGACTCTGCTTCTACAGGGAGGTGTGACCAGATGACCCCACCTTTGGCCCCTTTCCAACCTTGACCATTCTGTCATTCTGTGATCTCCAAACACCTCCCTAGCATCACAAAAGGACAGCTCTTCCCAGGCTTTGGCAGGCACATGTCCCGTGAAACCTCTTTTAAATGTGCATGTCATGTGAAACTTCTGTCAGATGTGATCTCTCTTTCAGCTTTTCTAATACCAGATGCTGAATGAAAAAAGTATTTCCTTTTAAAATCAAAGGCTGTCTTAGCAGTTTGAATTTTAAAAGTGTATATTTACTGATATGATAGCAAAGCCAAGGCTAAATATTCAGCACGCAGCTGAAGACACAGTGTAGATCAGAAGCCAGACTGCAAGACATTGTTATTTTATACTGTAAATAAACAGGATTTAGTGCTGAGAAATTGACATCTGTTAAAGATGAAATAATTTTGTCCTTGTAGTTCACATTTATGTGAACATCATATAAACGTTTATCAGTTTCTAAAACCACCAAACCAAGTGAACACTTGGCAAAGCTGGGCTAGGTTCTGGTAGGTGAAACAAACCATTAAGATTGCCATTATTTTTCTTTCAGTGTATAGCTGATTTAAAATAAAATACCATTTTATCAAAACAAACAAGCAAACAAATCAGCTGCATGCTGATTGGAATCTTCAGCCTATTTCTAATCAGCATTCTAAGCTTTTAAAAAAAAATAAACTCCCCTTAATTGTTGAATAATTCAACTCCTGGATAAATCAATTAATCATATTCTGACTCAGCATCTCCAGTTTATGAACTTGACAAAGCTAACTCTGTGATAGCCTCAAAGTCAGTAAACTTGGTTATTTCTTCATGAGTTTATTCCCTACAACTCAGAAATGTCAGTCATTCCAGAGACTGTCTGGAATATTTCTCCCCATACATTCACTGTCATCTTTTAATGTTTACAACATCTGCTGTCAAAAAAGAAAAATGAAGAGAAAATAAATTTTGATTTGCATTATTTTATAATAAGGTATTCCAGACACATATTGTCACTATTCCAGATTTTGGAAGTATTCTTTTATCAACATTTCTCTTGTTAAGATTACTTGATATTTTTTTACTCAAATTTTACTTATTTTTAATTTTTTTAATAGTAGAGTTCTCTGTGTCCTTTGAAGTGTAGTAACTGAGGCAATTTAGGTGAAAACCAAAAACAATATGAGCAAAAAACTAAAAACTGAATACAAGAAATAAATGGAGAAAAATTAGTAAGATTCCAAGCTTGCAAGATAAGCACTGCTTATAGCTCTCACAGTGTGATTCCTTGCACCAAAATAAAACCTAGGTGCAATATTGGGAGATTTTTGTTTGTGTTTTAAAGGGAGCTTCCCTCAAGCAGTGAAGGCTCAGAAAGAGTTTTAAAGCATTCATTTGAAGTTCTACTGTAGTTAAATGATAATCCCACAGTACATTTTCGCTTCTTGGTGGGTTTGCATGGAAGCTCAATGAAAATAATGTTCCTGCTGAAATCCTTCATATGAAACCAATTGTCTGTCTCTGCAGTCTAAAGGGTGATTTACCCATCCCAAAATATACAGCTTGCTGCAGTGACGTGCCCTACTGTTAGTCCCTGGACTAACTACACCCCAGTGCTTCTCCAGTAAGGAAAAAAATCTTTAAGCTATAATTAGATTGCTGAACAAATGGGAATACTGACAGGCACATAAAGCCATATAAGGTGAACCCATTGTTCGCGAACAGAATTTGAATAATCGGTTTCCAAGATCTCTTGGAAGTTTCACAACCCAAGTTCTGTGTCATTTGTCATGTAGTTTGGTTTTCTCATAATGTGTACAAAGGTTTTCTATTGTCACTTGGTTATCACGATTTGTCCATTCAGTTATGAAGTATTCAGTGTCATTTATGTCTTTTCAAGTTCATTCTGCCTGTCTGTAAATTATAACTCTTTATTAGTGTTGGCAATGAGCTGGAATTTCACTCCTACTTCAAAAATTATATGTCTGCACTTCCAACCTCTTCATATCAGTGCCAAATTTGGAAAATTAATTCTTCTTCTTTACACCAGCTGTGTCAGGAGACAATTTAACAAGTGGAAGTGCAGGGAGAAGATAACAGAAAACAGGGAAATGGAGAACTGGGATTGAAATTAATTTGTCGGTCTTAGAAGGGTGCACTTTAATAATGTCTACTGCATGCCAAGAATCATTAAAGGTAATTCCAATTAAAGGTCTTAAACCAAGACAGAAAGCAGAAGTATCCACCACTGTTTATTGCCTAAGACTAAATCTAAAAGGAAACTGGAATTCAGGGCCATATTTTCTACTAGATTGAGCACAATTTGTAGGATGTCAAGTAGCACCCATTAAAAATTACATCTCTAATGAAAAGATGATAGAAGGCTGCCTTGAAGGAGTCAGAAAGACCTGTTTAAACACTTAGTACTAGATCTGCACACACTATGTAACAGCAAGTCAGATAGTGCTCTTTCCAAAGCAGGTCTAGTAGAACTCAAGGATCCTTCCTCCTGACAAACAATAAAATACGCCCTCCCATACTTATCTTTACTTATTTTTCCATCTCACTTAATTTTTCCATAGGGGATCAATCAAATCCCCATAATCTCTTGAAAACTCTTTTCCAGTGTTCAACTTTACTGTTGGAAGCCAGAAACACGGATGATGAGAGGAGCATCTTTGTAAGGACAACGTGCTTTGCATGCAAACTTGTGGTTTGTATTCAGGCAATGCACAAAGCCAGTTAAATAGGAGAAATTCTCAAATCATATCAGATAATATTAAATCCCTACTGATCTGAAGTTATACTGCCTTGTTTCTGAACAGTATAAAACCTTAGCTGTAGCTCATACCTGTAACCCTATTTGTCTTTCACGGGCAGGGACACCTTTTGTTATTCTGAGAGAATTGTGTGGACTGCTGCATAAATTGATTAGACATCAGGCAGAATCAAATTTGAAGTATAAATTCTAGCTTTCAAGTCTGTTTCTCCCCCTCTTTTTCACTTCTCTCTGCCACTACCTCCCACATGTGTAGACACTTAATGGTAATTTATGTTCAATATGTTTAAGATATGCTTAATAAGCAAGCTGCTAGGGTGCAGGAAAGAATTATGTTGTGTCCTCCCATTAGTTTTTAGTCCAAGACCCTTTACAAGTAAAAAATTTATCAGTTTAGTAGAAATAGTTACTGTTTCTCCTGGTTATATTAATTAGATAATCCCATACCTCATCATTTGCCTGAACTTTTCAAAATGAAGTCTGAACAAGCACATGGCTGTTTCAGTTAATTTTTCCTGAGGAAAGTTTGGAGACTAAACATAGTGGATCACAGGATAATCCTTTCAGATTGCCAAACTTCATTTCTTTCTGAATTAAAATAATTTTTATACTATCTTAAATATTGTAATATTGGTTTGACTGACTCATACTTTCTTCAGTATCTACTTTTATCAATTTTAATGAAAGGGTTATGTTTTTCAAGTTCGAACACTCTTATGCTAGTCTATATTTTAGTCTATACATAAATATGGTTCTGAAAAGTTCAGTTATCGGATTCATAACTGAAAATAGAACAAATTTAGAAAAAAAATTTTATCTGAGCACCTTGTAGAGACTAAATGACTTTGCAGTTGAGGTGGTTTATTGTTCTTTTTTTTAAGTATTACTCTTTGATGTACTTTTCTTCTGAGAATTTTAAGTAGCCTTGTGTACATAAATGCATGAGTACACATTGCTGCCTTTCATTTACAGCAGATAACCTGCAGAATTGTAACAAAAATTGGAACAGCAGTAAGAGGCCAAATCTCCTCACAAATTAAACACTGGGAAATGTGAGGGGGAAAAGTAAAGATAATTGCCAAATAAATCAAGACTTGAATAAGAATCCTGGAGATAGTCCACTCCAAAAACTCAGAGGAGATCCTTGGGCTATAAAATTCAGAAAAAAATGGTTTTGTAATTATTTTATCCCACTGCAGAAGTCAAGTAAGGTAAATGAGGGTAGATGTGCATAGGCAGATCCAAACCTCAGGAAAGGTGTGGAATAAATTTTTAATATTAATGCATTTTATATGCTTAATAGACTTTACAGAATGTAAAAATCATCAGCCCTATAGACTGGATTTTGCTCAAGGAATTTGAAGGGATGAGTTAATGCATGACATGACAGTATCAACTTGGAAGCATTATAATCAACATTATGTTTTTTTAAAGATTTAAGCTGATTTAATAATCCAAACAGCCCTGAAAGTTACAAAACCTTCACAAAATGTAATACGGATTCCAACATAATTCATCCTCATTCGTCTCTGCCACTGAGTGCACCCTTCCCCTCTTCCTCAAGTCATAAAAGAATTTAACCAGAGCATTTTATAGAAGAACCAAAAAAGCAAGTTTTCTTGGATAATATCAGATCAATTTTGAAGACTATTTTTTGGTCAGTGCTATAACAAAAGACTGCATGGCACCCTAAGTTTGTTTATAAGCTCTTCGTGTAATTACTCTAGTCATACTGTATTACATATTCCTCTTGTAAGTGTGTACTTCAAAAACCACCCTAATGAAACCAAGTAGAATATGATATATTATACAGACAGGAATAAAAAAGCCTCTAGCCCATAGATACCTCTCTTTGGTCTTTGGAGTCCTTGGCAAAATAAAATTGAATGCTTCTGATAAGCTAACAAAATGGAAGTAACACTGTTAATGACCACTGATGAATGAAATGAGACTCTGATTGTGATTACATGTTCCTACAGCTGTGTATAAGTTAGGTTGTGCTGCTTTCTTCCCTCAAAAGGAGGAAAAACACTGTTCTCTACAGCTGCTGTTTCACTGGGTGTGCTAGAAATTTTGTACATGTTTTCCATTTCAATGGCTTGAATACTGATATTCTTGCATCATTTTAGAGCTTCCTTTTGCTTATGTTATATCTTCCTTTTGCTTATACATATGTACTCATCTGTCTACCTCTCATTTTTCCCTTTAATCGAAGAACTTAATGTTCTATAGCTGCGTGTTTGCTGTTCCTCGTCACTCCTCTATCACCTTAACAATTTTAATAGGTCTCCATTTCTCTGGTGTCTCGACCATTTTCTGAAAGGCTTCACTGCTTCTCTCTTAGCTAAGAAAGAAGCCTTGGGGCATGGCATGTCTTCCATTTTAAAGGAAGGAGTATATTTTTTCCTATGGCTTTTGTTTTCCCAAATTTTTGTAAATTCTAGCTAAAGGTAGATAAAGCTGTACAGCTCACAGCTACAATTTCATCCTTCCCCTTTACTTCCCTTTCTTTTAGATTTTTTTATGAACTATGGTGCTGTTCTAATAACTAACTGTTATTAGTTAAAACAAGGATCCTGCAGGCTTTGTATTTACTAAAGTTGTCTTAATTCCAAATAGGCTTGATGTGGCACAAAAAAATCTACTTCTTTTCACCATATATCAGCTTTTGAAATGTCCCTTCTGTTCAACCTCCATAAGCACTGCATCTTGACAGAAATCACTTTGGAACATATGGAACTCACGTTACTAAAAAAGTCTGAGAAAGTGACAGCAGTTCCCCGGGGTTAAATAAACAAGGTTACATCTCTACAATAAGGCTTTTTCCCCCTCAGTGTTTGGGCTCTATAAAAATATGTGAGATCTCATCCAATTCCTCTATCCTAACACTAATCACTTAACTTCTTCCTATTTGTAGTTTAGGTTTTGGTTTTTTCTGTCATCAGTTTCAGTGAACATGATATCAGAATATTTATCATCATCTCTTTGAGGGGGAGAATCAGAAAATCCCTAAAATTGCCTTCTGGAAATCAGAAATCTGTAGAAGGAAAAAGGGGACTTTCAGCGTGTTCTGAGTCTTTCCTTTCATACATCTCTGACAATTCTCGTTGCCATTACTGGAAACCAACTGGCTTTTCATATTGCAGTACCTTTGATGATCTTTTGGTCTGATCCAGGCTCCTAAGTTTTCTATCCTCAAAGCTATCAAAGATCAGTCTAACCGAATAGAAAGGCATTTTGGATAAAGATGTTTTAGGGTGTTAACTGTATTCCTATAGTAGGTGGTGAGTTCCTTAGGAATGGTGTTTATTTTCACACAAATTGGCAATAATCACCATTGCAAACTTCTATGGTCGTTTGAGGTGTGTTCTTGTTATGATAATCTTGTCATCAAAAAGAATGAATTTTCAGCTCAAGTGAATATGTCTGAAGTTTTTCATGTGGAAACAGGCAAACAGATATAAAGTTTATCACTAGCCATGTAGAAAAATTTTATTCGTATTCCATTCTTGTTTGTTATTTGATAAAGTAGCTACTTAGCATTTGAGGGTCTTAAAATTTATCACCTCCATGAAACTTTGCTATCTTTTCTACAGTTCTTACACAAGCCTGTAAATGTTAATTTCTTCTACAACAGATGAGTCATTATGGTGTTTCTGAGTTCAATCTTTCCTATTTTCAAAATTTAAACCATTTCAGAAGTTTATTTGTTCATGCATGGAAGCCAGACATAAGTCTGAGCAAAACAGACACATATATAATATCTGGTTTTCATGTTTCATCTTCTAGTTACTTTAACTCATCTTCCCCCTGTTTTCTTCTGTTCATTGTGTTTTGAGGATAGTGAGAAAAAAAATAACATCCTGCATTTGTTCCCTTTTACTGACATGTTAGCACAATATTCATGAATTTCTACTCTACATAGCAGGAGAAAGACACAGTTTTCTGTGCTCACCAGCAAAAGTTAATGAGACTCATTAGTTAATTCCTTTTTGGTTTAGTTATGCAGATAAACACCAACTAACTTCCTCATCTTCAATAACTTTATAGTATCATATATGCTCAGAATTAATGTTCTTGGAATTTTTAAACATCTTAAATGCAAAAGCAAAAACAATTTCCAATATATTGTAGGAGGCATTTACCTTTTAATACTCCCTTTTCATAAAACTAATTTACAGAAGGAATTTTTGATTGGCTAACACAATGCTATTAATCACAAAGATATTAAAGTTCCAGTAGCAAGCCTAATATGAACATCATAATACAAGTTATGTGGCAAGGGAACAAAGAAATTGTCCCTGAAAGTGAAACATAACTTTCTCAGGAGAAGTATACAATTTTATTACTAGTGATGTCCAAATGGCCCATTTACTTAGATTGCTTTCTCTGTTTACAGAATAGGTAATTCCTTCTTGGTGAGTAGGGCTGCTATATGCTCACCAGCACAATTAGTGTCTATACAGCAGATTATTTCTTTTTGAATCTGCTAATAGATATGCCTCTGTGAATTGGAGTATTTTTGAAAAAAGCATTTTGAGGTTCGCAGTCCAGTCTTCTATTGTCTTCTTGAATGCTTCCCTTTCTTAAACAAAACTGCTTATTCCATGAAAATAGAAGCAAGAATAGAATAGAATTTCTCTAAAACTACATGTTTATGAATAGTTTTTTCAGTTTGGAAAATGTTAAACAAAAAAAAAAAAGAAGGTTGTAAGTTTCCATGCATCACACAACAAATCAATAAATTCTATACTAATTTCAATTCTTTTGCTTCTAGGAATAAAGAAATATTTATAGGAGCATTAAAGAACACTCTAATGTTTTAAGAAAGATTAAAGAACTTTGAGGTAAAATGTAACCTGCCTTTCAGTAGAAGAATAAACATTATAAAATTCTCTAGCCCTTTCTCCCCTATTGAAAATTAATATGAAAACTATATTCTTCTGAAAAAAAAATACCCATACAGCAGAGCAATTAACAGAAAGCTTTTGATTGTGAGCATAGAATGTATTTAGTATGATCCAAGAACTTGTTTTCTCTCATTCAGTAAGTTCATAGAAGCATAGAATTGAGAATGCTGGAAAGTGGCTCGGTGAGTGCTTCTGCCAGCTCCCTCAGTATCCTTGGGCAGATCCCATCTAGCCCCATAAGCCTGTGCTTGTCTAAGTCATGTAGCAGTCTCTAACCCTTTCCTCCTATTTCATGGGGGCTTTATTCTGCTCCCTGTCTCTGTTTTCCACCTCAGAGGCCTGGGTACCTGCAGAGAGGTGGTCTTGCTCTCAAAGATTGAGGCAATGAAGGCACCTGCATTTTCCTCATCCTTTGTCGCTGTTTTCCCCCACACTCAGCCATGTAGACTCTCCTTAGCTTTACTTTTATTGCAGATGAGTTTGTGTTGTTCTTGACAGCAGCAGCCGGATTCTAGTTGGGCATTGGTCTTCCTAATTTTCTCCCTGCATAATCTCATTACACCCTTTTAGTCTTTCCAGGTTGTCAGTCCTTTCTTCCAAAGAGGGGCACCCTGGTTTTTTTTACTCTGAGTTTGAGACAAAGGTCTCTTCTCAGCCAGGCCAGTCTTCTTCCCTGATGGCACATCTTTGGGCACGAGGGGACAGACTGCTCCTGTACCTTGAAGATTTCCTTTTTAAAGAATTTCCAGCCTTCCTGGACTCCTTTGCCCTTCAGGACTACCTTGTAGACTGTTTCAAAATAATTAATTATCTGTGGGTCATTCCTCTTATTGGATTAATGCTCTATTTTATATGAAAAGCTGTTTCTGACAGGCAAAACTAAAACCTGGCACTCACTAACTTATTTTAGTTTTGAAACAGAAAAATCCTTAATAAATTATTGGATCACTGTTTGAAAATTGTAGAATAGCAAAAGCTAAGAAGGAGATTCTAAAATGTAGTATTTTCATCTCTATCCCTTGTCAGTGATTTTTTTTTCTTCAGATTAATTTCATATCCTATCATGGGCATCCCAGCAACACATCACCTCCAGTTTTTTCTAGTTCCTGAATGTGGCTAAAATACCTTTTAGCTTCTTCTAAAGAGAGAAGTTTTGACCACCGAACACAGATCTTAATTTGCTGATCTTGAATCTGATGCTGTTTAGAAAACCTACATTATAAATACTAAATATGAGGTCATATTCTCTTACAGGATGAGAAAAAGTTGCTAACATTTGCCTTCCTTTCTGTGGCAAACACATGAGAGGAATAAAAACTGTGATTTTACTTATATATTTGTTAGCTGTTTACAATTTCATACTTCGTTTAACTTTCTGTCTAAAGCTGAAGAAACCAAAGTCATAAAGTAAAATGCAGCTTCATTCTAGCAAGATCTTCCCTATATTTACATTCAGACAATGAATGCATTTGGGACTTTAGAAAGCCTTTCTTCAGTAAGTAATTAAGATGTGTAACAGGTCACTAGGAATATTTATTTTAGTAATTACTTACCAAAAATATGTATAATTTCAGCTTCTCTTCTTTGTATGTCTGAGCAGAAAAATACAGGAATCTGTATATCTTTTTTTGTTCTTTAAAATACTTACCAAACAGTACTCATTAGGATATTACAGAGTAATAAGAGTAATGATTTGGTTCTTATCAAAGGCATTTTATACCTTTAAAAACATCTTTGGAAAAGCAATCACTCATTTTTGTAGGAAAGACTGCTGTTATTAAAAGAAATTCTATACTAAACTATTTTTTATACCTTGTATGAGATGCTTTTTGTTAATTCTCCTTGAAGCTAAGAGAACACAGTGTTAATTTTTATGATGTAAGATAAGTTATTCTAAAGTTCAAATACACAAAAATACAACATTCTGCACACAGATAAAGTTTCTTGGTGTTAATATTGTCACCTCCAATCATTCACCTATTCTATGATGATATGATAAAAAGTGAAGGAAAACTGTGTTTTCTTTGCAGACACACAGAACACACATGTTATTAATTAACATACTTAAGAAAGCTGATGCTATTAAAGTTAAATCATTCTGTGGAATAACATCCACTGAAGAGAAAATTTCAAAGTTTCAACTATATCTCCTTCCTAACTTAAATTAATCAGACTTTTGTCAGCATTCTTGTCCTGAAAGTTAATTCATATTACCTCTTCTGCCTTGCATGTCCAGCATCATTTGTACTGCCTCTTTCAACTTCTGCTATCTTGCAATTAAGGAAAGTCACTGATACCAGCAAAATGTCTCTGAGAATACAGATTTTTGACAAAACTAAAAGAGAGGGAAGGAAGGCCGGAAAAAAAAAAAAAAAACAGATTAAGAACATGTTTTACTCTTCCTATTTTTGCAGTGCAACTTCTTGTCCACACCAGCAAAATCTCAAAAACTGTATACCATTTTGGTATTTATAAATTGTTCTTACAACTAGAGAGGAAGGGAAGTCCTTATTGAGACAAATAAGATGCAATGGACCAAATTAAATTAACAGAATTAAACAGACTGAGACAGAAAAAAGAGGCCTTTCACTCTCTATGGGCAAAGCAGTGTTAGAGTTAGGGTCTCTTTGTCTACATTGCTTTGGGCTCAGAATACAGGGATATAGAGGTTTTTTGCAGTTAAGAAAATAAGTTCAAAAAACTTATTTTTTGCTTGTAATAAATTATTCTGAAGGCAGGCTAGTTTAATCTATTACCAAAAATATCTGAAACATTTTGTGATATCTCAATTAAAAAAAGCATCATAAAATCACAGAATATGTTGAATTGGAAGAGAATAATTAAGTTCAAATCCTGTCTCTACAAAGGACACCCCAAAAATTACCATTTGCCTGGAAGTATTATCCAAATATCTTCTTATATTTAAACAGGTGCTGTAATCACCTTTCTGTGTTTAACCACCTTCTGGATAAAAAACTTTTTCCTGATATCTAACCTAAGCAGGCTTTAGTCTAGTAAAGTTATAATAGTAATATTATTTTTCTACAAATAATTTTAATCTGAAAACATAATCTTGACTTCTCATTTTCCCTTTAAAATTAGTTTAGAAGGAAATAAGAAGTAAGTTATTTTCTTTTCTAAATATGCATTATAAAGAGCAAGTTCAACAGTACTTAAATCAGCTGTGTTCCCTAGTAACCGATTGAAATATAACCTTTAGCATTTCTAACAACCCCCAGGATCAGTTATATTTCTATTTCTCAATTAAAAAATACTATTTGAAAACTCTTTTAAGTGACTAGGGTGAAAGGAAATGTACTTGGCTTGCAAGAGAACTGAGAATTCCAGTCTAACAGTTTTTGTTTGATTTCCTAGAAGGGAACAGGAAACAATCAATTTGTAGAAGTACTCCAGAAAAAAAACCAATTGTCATCAAATATTTGACAAAAATATCCTGAGTTAATAGCAACTTTTGCCAAATACAAATACAAACACACATGCATTTTCTGTAGGTGAGAGTCAGAATAACCTCAAATTCTGTAAGGCTTTGATATTGCCTCAACATCATGTTCTCCTGGGCAAACTAAGCTGCTACAGCCTAGGAAATCCCAACAGCTGCTCTGTTATCACCAAACAGTTCTCAGTGAATCTTTGTCTGACAGGAGGAGACGTAAAGTTGATATCTACCAGAACTATTTGGAGTCTGATGGTACCCATTCACCTAAGCCTTAGGATCTAGTCCCTTTTATGATATTATGGGGTAAACAGAGAGGGAAATCAGCCAGGTTGGAGGTGGCTTGGGGTCTGTGGGAGCTCTGGACCTGCTGGGCTGCTCTAATCCTTCTCCACCTGCTGTGACAGGGGAATAGAACATAGCACCTCCTCTGCTGAGGAGACAAGGCTGTTAAATACTTTCTAAGAGTTCACAGGCAAGATAAGGCAGCTGGGGAGGTTGACTTTTATTGAGGAATTGGATCAAATCCTCTAGAAGATACTTTTTTTGGAGGGAAGAGACAGGTTACAATGACAAGGAATGGAGATAACTGGGAGGATTGAGAACATGACTAGTAGCAGTGGAAAAAGTTCATTGGCTAGCAGGTACAGGGACCTGTGACAGAAAGTGAGCTGTGGTGTAATCAAAACAGAAAAGGGCAATTTAAGCTAAAAAAATTAAATAAAACCCCAGGAACTTCCAGGAGGAACAGGTGTATTAACCTTGCAAATTACACAAAGCAGGCAAAACTGCAAACACTCAGCAGGACAGAATTAGAATACAGTGTAGTCTTGATAAATTGAAGAAAGGGTCTGAAAAAAAATTGAACAGGAAAGCACTGTGTGTAAATAAAAAAAATAATAATGACTTAAACACAAGTGATCCAGAGGAGTACAGGGGATTGGGGTCTACAGAGCTGGGGGTTATTTACCCTAGGGAACAGAAGATTCCAGGGAAATATTCTAGCAGCCTCCCAGGGCTTAAAGGGGAGCTACAGAAAAGATGGAGAGGCTCATTATAAGGGAGTGTAGTGAAAGGATAAGTGAAAGCAGATTCAAACTGAAAGAGGGTAGGTTTAGAATGGATATTAGGAAGATATTAATTTGGTGAGACACTGGAACAGAGTGCCCAGAGAAATTGTGGATGTCCCATCCCTGAAAGTGCTCAAGGTCAGGATGGATAGGGTTTTGAGCAACTTGATCTAGGGAAAGGAGCTAGATGATGTTTTCATTTTCTTTCTAAGCATTCTATGAGTCTAATGCAGAATTGCAAGACATAGCAGTTCTGCATTTATAATTAAGTTTATTTATTATTCATGTGATATAAATATTCTGCTTCATTAAAAATACTAGCTTCATTTTAACCACAAAATATCTATGCATTTACAGGCCCACCTCCATTTGACCTGAAAAAACATCAGAAATGGTTAGTTTAGAAAAAAGAAAAGATTGTAGAAAAAGAGTAACCTCAAATACACGAAGCCTTAAGAAAGGAAAGCAAGTTGTTCTGTGTTCACTGAGTGTAGAACAAGGAAGGATGTATTTAAACTACAACATTATTCTGTTAAATGGGAGTAAGACATTTTTTATTATGAAAGCAAATGAGAATCAGAGATGACTGTTAGAAGGATCAGTAATATTCTATTTGGAGATTTTCAGCTGTTGATTAAACTGCCATCTTCCAGAAATGCCTTTCTTATCTGTTTTAGGATTTGCTTTGACAGTGACCTCTGAAAACACCTTTCAGACCTGCAGCCTTTGATTTCCTAATGATGCATCTAAAAGAACTTCACAAACTGAATCTTATGAAGAAGCAGATGCTGATTAAATGAATGGCTTGGCTGAGCAGCACGTGTGCAGTGTTTTCTGTGGATTCTGTCACTAGAAGGTTAATTTTCAGAGTAGTCTCTTCCACATTACCAGGTTTTCCCTCACAAACATTTTCTATTGTTTGGCCTATGGGGGCTGTAACATTAAATTAGCTTTTTCAATTTTTTTTCTGTCTAATTGGACTGCAATAACATTCCCTCAAGAAATGGAGAAGATTAACAAATTGCACATGAAATGTTCCTCTACAGTCAAAACTGATCTAGAATTACTAATTTTCAATCATCAATACACAGTGTATTGATTACACCATGAGTTTCATCACCTTAAGGCCTAATTTTTTTCTTTAGTCAGGATTTGGGTTTTATTTTTCTTCTGTCTGATCTTTTGATGACGGCAATATTAACAAAAGACAGCTGAGACAAAGCAGGACATCATGCATGATCTCTGTGAACCTATGTGTCTTCAGAACAAACACAGGACAGAACTTGTACTGCTCACTAGAGGAATTAATGTGTTTTATTAGGCAGGCTGGTGTCTGATTCCATCGACCATAATTTTAGTGGTTTTATAGTCCTGTTTTCTTGCAGTTCACTTACACAGGCTCAAGTGAGTACACAAACACCACTCTGTTTATAGATCCAGGGTGTCTGGCTTCAAGCTGTTCGTTTGACATGCATAGGTTTAAAACCATACATGGATGCAATACTTCTGCAACTACATGTTATGAATATTTTAACACCTGTGTCATTACAGTAGAATTGACATTTACTTTTTTGCTTCTATTTGCTTGACTCTCCTAAAACTGCATCAGTTCCTTTTGATTACAGATCAGACGGTTTTGTTCCTTACAGTTACGAATTCTAGGAAAAAAAAGTGTCTGCCATCTCCTCGTACCTGTTTCTTCATCCAGAGCCAATTAAATATTCTGACAAAAATTATATATTTGAAACATTAGAACCATCTAATAGGAAGGATGTTGAATCTTGTTTCAGAACAGTTTCTATTCTCAGAAATGTATAAATTAAATTACATATTTTAATGTCGTTCTAGAAATGCAGTTATTAAGCATATCTGCTAACTGTGGCAAAAGAATGGGGTATGTTTTTTTCGTTAGTAGTAATCAAATGAAAAGAAAGCTTGAATATACAGGTGAAAACCAGAAAATTTAGGTAGAAGTAGTGTTGTTGAAATTAAGCACTCATAGAGTTTTAAAATTAAACAGTGATAGTTTACAGCTATGACTTTTGATGAAATAACCCTCTTTTGTATCTTTCTAGGATATGTAATCTGAAAAAATTCCCTATATATCGAATCCTCAATCACAGTAAGACTGCAGTTATCCTATAGCAATATATAGTCAAAAACCTATCACAGCACTCAGCTTTATGAAGAAAGTCACAATGCAATTTTTAACCTTGTTCTGTTTTTATTAAATAGGAATATTAAATGTCTAATGAAAGAGAAACACCAGCTTATATCAGGATTTTATTGTAGGCCCAATTCACTTGAAAAAGACAAGCATCATCCCAGCACTACAAATAAAAGCATCATATTTGGACATTCTTGAAGACTGTAGCTCAGACTGAGAGAAGAAAATTAAAAGGTCTTTAGTTATACTGCAAAATTTTTATGAGAACCCAGCTGCATAATCCTAGCTTGTCAATAAGATTATAAAACTTTAAGATAGCAAAGTCAGTTTTGTAACTCATGTCTTAGTATCATGTATAAGATTTGATTGCGAGCTACCAAGATATAATTTAGATTAAATAGAAATTGTTCCTATTAGCTAAAATAATTCATTTCCTCTAAATCCAGAGCAAAGACAGCCACTGTCACAGCATATTGCTAGCAGCAATTCTAGGAAAAAAAATCTTTTAATACTTTTTCAAGAAAAATTGTTAGAATATGGTAAAAAAAGCAAACCACAGAATCATTCAGTAAATTCTATGCAAATTGTGACATTAAGTATAGAGTGTCCAGCTATCATTGTTGAAATAAAGAGCCAATATAGCTGTACTGGTAACTCAGATTTTTATTTCCCAAAAGATGTCCTGGGCTAGTCTGTACCAGGAATAGTTTTATTCAAAACTCTTGTGCTAAGTGTAAGCCTCACTCTATGTCTGCTGCTTAAATACAATGATCAGCACCTCTGGCTGCATACCTCCACAATCAGAGAAACTCTCAGTAATTCCCATGTTCCCAGTACACAATGAATTTTTGCTTAGTGCTTCCAGTGATACAAAACTGTTAGACATGAGGATTTTTGAGTAAAAAAATCACAATCTCTGCTATTGCAAATGTATTGCTTGTGACAACTACTGCCTCTTGACATCTGCTGTTAACTTTCATGTTTTGTGAGAAAACAATCTCCTCTGCCTCTTCCTAATTTATGGTGAAGTACAAAGGAAATAGTAGCCTTTGGTACCTCTATTTGATTCCTCATTTTTAACATGCGACCAAAAATACAACAGCCATAAATGAATAAGTGTTATAAATGTCTCCATATACATAAATATCAATAGCTGGTTTAGAGATTGCTGTGATAACAGAATTTAGAAGACTGACTAAACCAGATTTAACCTTTAAACAGCAGTGAGGAAGACTGATACTCATTAACATACTTTGGTCTAATGCCTAGATCTTAATCAGTAAAATCTTAATATCTAAATAAAATTGTTGTGACTATACAGCAGCACAGAGACCATGCAAGATAGTGAGCACAGGTGGATGAGGCCCTCAAAGCACTTCAGTTCCTGAGGTGAAGGGGACCAGGATTCACATCTATTCCAAAAGTAAAGTCAGAGCTGAATATCTTTTTTTTTATGTACCTCTTCTAGCTCCTATCTGGTGTTTTTCCTGGTTGCTTCCCTCTCTTTGAAGGGAGGATCTCATGTGCTTGTGATGCTGCTCATCTTATTTCTGGTTTGGCGAGCTATCCTTGTGTGTTCAGCAAAATGCCCTCTTCATTTGCAGGCCTTTGTATTTACTTTGTGCTCTATTCTTGATCTTAAAAATTGTGCTTGTTGTAGTAATTCAGTGTTTTTCTGTGCCATCTGAGTGCATCTGTACAAGTCTTTGCCTTCTTTGGAGGTCACGTTGCCCACACACTTATGCAAAATGCTTGTGCATTGTGCCTGGCCATGCAGTCACAGTATCACAAAATATGTTTGCTACACTATCATTTTATGCTTATGTTTGGCTTCAAGACAAGCAAATATTGATTCTGCCCAGATCAATGCACATGTCAGGTGTAGCCATTACAGGCCTCTGTTTTGATTATACAGCTGTAAAATTTGTTTATTGGACAGAGGTGTATTTGCTGCTTAAAGTGATTCTGTGTGAGGATCTGCATTTATACTGTTTGTGAACAGCTTCAGAGCTCCTTCAGCAAATTAAAACCCACATATTTTATCCATAATAATGGAATAATAGTACGGTGCAGAAATCAATACTGGAGTATCAAGGACTGAGTATCAGTCCCTAGTCCTTAATGCCAATGAGTTCATAAAATTCCAATTCACACAGACTGATGATACTGAATAAAATAATGATCTGGAAGTATATGATGAACAAAATACTTTGTGTCTTCAAAGAGTAACAGCATAGCTGTCACAAAATACATTGTAGGCTCAATCCTACATGTAGTACTTGCATCAGAAATAGAAAATGTGGTTTACTAAATCCATAATAAAATTCTAATTCAGAGGATTTTATCTACACAAATGATTTCTGTATCCAACAGGTCTGACCAATGCCCCATTTTGTTTTGGTGAAGTATTCAGAGAGATCTTTTTAAGAAGACTCTACTGGACTAATATCAAAATTACCAGAAATATTAGGATTGCATTTTTGGCAAGGAGAATGTCTTTGAATAATGTCATATACAGCCTGCTAACTTTCTCCTGATGATGGGAGGATATGATGCACTTTTAGATTCAGTTTCTGGGTCATCTACAAAACATTTCTCCTACCTTCTCTGAGAGTGTTTTCCTTGGCTAATTTGGCCACATTTCTTCCAGGGAAATTCTCCCTAACTTTACAAATTTTGTGGTTCACGTCACAATTGATGGAATCTGTCTAGGTAGGAAAAAAAAGGCTCACATTTACCATCACTGAGAAATGCTTATGTTTTTTGCCACAAAGTTTAATTGTGCAGTCATGAATGTTAAAATACAGAACCAAGTTTATTGTTTCATTATGAGATTTAGCATTCTCATGGAACCCATATCAGTGTTTTCTATGTAGATGATGGCTTCCACAACCCTCCTGCAAGCAATCTCCAAAGGGAAATAGATCTTTATGTTCCTACAATAGCAGCACAGGACTCATAGGAATACCTGAGACCTGATAACTCATTTCAGATGCATTCAGAATACCTAGGCTGAGCATCCAGCTGTGATATTCTGTCTCCAAGAGTATGTACTCCTGACATGGCATGGCAAGTCACCTCATCTCTGCTTATAAAGTCAACATGGTCCTGACTCCACTTCTGATTTTGAAAATAGGCTGCTATCTACTCTTATCAGACAGAGCTGCCTTATGCAAAATGGTTCACTAATAGCCCAGACAAATATAAAATTTTATTCACCAGAATGGTTTTAACCTGCATTTTTGCTGCACGGTCTTAGCACACACAGGTGCATATTTTTGGGAAACAGAAAATAATTAAGACAGTCTGTGCAGCAAACATAGGTTTATTAGCCTGGAGCTGTTTCTGATATTTTCCCACATGCACTAAAACTATTTAACTGTGCATTGATTATCAAGGGCAAAGTTAGAGGACATCTATATTTCAAATACTACCAACACTTTGATTTCTGTTTTTGTTTTGTGTGATTAGACTGCTAAGGCAGGCTGCAGCTTTTTATTAAATATATACGATGTCTATCAAATAAAAGGTGTTTTATCAGCTTCCAGTGTTAAAAAAAAACATAAAGGGGGGCATTAGATTTAAAATAATTAAAGACAGCAATAACCTGTTCATATCTAAGCCTTTGCTATCACCTTCAGTCTAGGCATATTTCAGACAACAAGAGTACCTTTTATTGCATTTACTGCAAGATATGGAACAAATTTTGAGTCCTTACATAGAAACAGTTAGGCTGTCTTCAGCAGAGCTTGGATACACAGTGTTTTGATGTGTAATATGATATGAATATAGGTAACCTTGAATTTTATTTAGTTAAAATGTGAATATTTGGCTTTACAGTAAAATATTTGTGATAATACTGCTTAGAGGTTGATACTGCTAAGAAATCATATTTTAGATTTTCATCAAGGACATTTTCAATAATTTTTGATAAGAGATTCCATGTCAATACTGATATTTCAACAAAATTAGGTATTTCTGGAGTAACAGTAGAAATGGAGAAATTATTAGAAAGAAGCAGGAAATGGCTTTTTTCATCACTGTCTTATGGCTATATCAGCAAGTAGTATGAGAAAAAGAAAAAAAAAAAAAAAGGGAGGAATTGTAATATTATTAAGGAGAATTGGATCTGTTAAGAAGGAAGAAGACACTCTGCTTTGGACCAGGTTGTCTCTGGTCCCCAGGTCCAAACATGGGTTAATTACTGGAGCACATCAGTCGTGCATTGTGTGCACATTTTTCAGGGTAGTTTCACCCAAAAGAAATACAGTTCATATGCTGTGAGGCTATTCTGTAGCTGGGTTCAATCAGGTTTGTTTCAAAACTGCACCCCTGATTCTCACTAAAACACTAATGTACACATTGCTGTTTGGGTTTATCAAAGAAGCTTCAGCTTCAGTTGTCCCTAAATACGGCATACAGACAATTTATCCAAGCAAGGACTCCCTTTGCTTAGCTTGCTAAGTGCTGTAAGCTGAACTGGAGAGATCATCTTTGTAGCTGATAAACCAGTATAACCTGGGAGCAATATGAATAGTTGTGATGGCAGGCTGGGAAATTCTTCAGTTTCAGTCTTCCGCTGCAACTTGTATTTACTCTGGAAGAAACTTGCCATAGGTGCATTTGATCTCTTTTTTTTTTTACTCAATGGTTAAAAAAATAAAGAGGTTTTTTCAATTACTTCACAATTACTAGCTTCTGTGTGCTGGCTGATTTGGCAGTAATAAGGTGTTTTTAACGTGTTTCAGCATCAAATTATGAGCCTTCATCAGATAAGGTCTTTCAGCTAGTGCTAAATTAACCCATAGCATTCATAAAAATTGATCTAACTTTCTCTGGAAAATTTAGTACTAATTCTTGCACTCCTTGACAATCAAAATGAAAGGGATAAATATTATTAAGTATGAACCTTGTGTTCCATTAACTGCCTGTCAGGCTGATGAAAATTATTGGAATATAGGAAGCCTAAAAACTCATTTAGTTACTTATTAAGGGTTTATTTTTCAATGTATGTTACTAATCCAACCCCACCTATTTTCACTGTAAATCTTTGTTTAATATAACAATTATACAAAGATGGATTTGTGCTTTTGGCTTGATTAATACTGGACTTTTTTACAAAAGCAGCTAGTGACCAGGGACAATGGCTTCAAATCAAAAAGGACAGATTTAGGTTAGATATTAGGAGAAATTTTTTTACTCTGAGGGTAGTGAGGCAGTGGAGCAGGTTTTTAGGGAAGTTGTGGATGCCCCATCCCTAGAAGTTGGATGAGGCTTTAAGCAGCCTGGTCTAATGGGAGCTGTCCCTGCACATGGCAGGGGAATTGGAACTATATAACCTTAAAGGTAATTTCCTATACAAACCATTCCAGTATTCTATGACTTGTTTAAAGAAACAAAGTGGGGTTTAAAAATTAATCTATAATATTTATGCTGTCAATGACAGTGTGATTGTATTTTGCTGATCTGGAGCTGTGTGCAGAAGTGACATTATTCAGAGTAATTACACATTTTTAAACAGTTATCCATCTTACTCTCTAAGAACTAGTAATTTGTTTCCTGCAGTTCCAAATCAGTTGCATAAAAGTGAGAGTAAAATCAATATAAAGTGTTTTGGGGGAAGTCCACTTGGATTTCAGAAGCAATAAAGGGAAAAATTTTCAGAGTAAAATGTTAGTTGACATTAAGAACAGAATTTCACAGCACATCATGAACAAAAATCCTTTCAAACTATTTATCTGATGCTATTTTTCTTTATAATTTGAAATCAAAGTAAACAACCAATGTAATTATATCAACTGGTTTAAATTTATTACTTATGTATTTTATGTATTGCTTATGTAAAGGATGCATTATGAGGTAACCTTTCTTTTATCTGCTATGGAAGGGTAAGAGAATCTCACACTTTCAGTGTTAATGAAACAATAACACCAGAGTGAATGCAGATGAAGTCATAGAAAGAATTTCAGATTAATATTAATACTAAATTATTCAGATTATAATGTCTATATTTTATCTATAAATGTGCATTTAACTTGAAATAACACATTGAAAAAAGAGTTATATATTGAGAATAGAAAAAACTAAGATGGGATGATGTGACTCTGCTCTGGACTTGACTGTTGGTATAACTGTCATCAAATACTCTCTTTCCCAGTCAAAGGAGTTTACTCCTAAGCTCTGTAAAGTATTTATCTGGTAGTGTGGAACAGAAACTGCTTAATAAGGTGATACTATATCAGGTTACGCTAACATATACAGTTACAGCTTATATGGAGATTACAGGAGAAATATTTGTCATTTACCCATTTAGAAGCAGAAGAAATAGGAGAGGAGATGGGTAAAGAAGGGTTAGACCCTCTCCTGTGTGAGCTGTGTGTCCTGCCCAGCACTACACCAAATATTTCTGTTCCCCTTCCCCTTCACCATGACACTAAAAGGGAAGGGTACCACCAGAACTGCAATTTGGGATTAACAAATTGATAAATTATCTTCTTCCTCAGCTCAGGAAGAGGGCTTCAAAGAAGAAAGCAGTAAAAATTTTGAGACTTTTTACAAGAATAAAAATAATACCTCAGAATAATTACTCCTTCCAGTTCCTTGGTCCATTCTGAAAAATACATTCATGAGTTCAGGGAAAAGATTTTTTTTTTTCTACTTATTAACTTTTGATCAAGATCCATAGAATTTAGTTTTGTCTTGAACACACTCAACATCGCATGATTTATTTTTTCATCATCCCACAAATGTATCTGTTGCTACACTGTTTCCCAGCTGAAGCCATCAAAACTGCAAGTGGGTTATCTCTGCTGTTACTCAAGGCTGAGGCATATGTCACCGATCCAGCTGGCAAAAAACCCACTCTGCCTTGGCAATTCCATTTATCACTAAATATCACTGAAGTACAGAATAATCGTGGGGTTTGGGTTGTAGGTATTTCATCTGCCTCAAGTGAGCAGTTTTGCCAATAACCATCAGGATATTTTGTGCCACCTGAGATTGTGCCTGGTTGCTTCTCTGTGTTACACTGCCTTTTGAAGGACTTCATTTTGTCTGTCAGAAGTTGTAGAACTTTTGAAAAACTTAGAAAGCATTTTGTCGATGGTTTCAAAAAATCTATAGAGTTATGAGTGCAAATTTCAGGGGAATATGGACTCTATTCGGTTGATTTCTTAGAGAATACTGCAAATATATTTTTCTTATTTTCTAAGGTATGTGAAACTTTTCTTTCATTGCTAAATACATTTGCATGAAGACAGGATTTATGCTGCATGCGTTGTTCAGCCCTGCTGAACAACTTTCTCTCTGAAAGTCGTAATCCACTGAATATAAATCTCAGACTTCTCCACTGCTAATTGTGATATGGCAGAAGGGGATTATGACTCTGAGGGAGAAAAAAGCAGCCAGAACAGATGAATGCTTACAAAACAGAAGTCATCTTTGCATGAAACTTATCACACATTTGCTTTTCAATTTGCTTTTTTAAAGCAAGATGGGGGAATGCAAATAGGGGGAAATGTACATTTCCTCACAGAGAGAGGATATGATCATAAACTGAAGGAACTTAGGATCTTGCAGGCTTTGATAAAAAGGATGTTTTGGTCCCAATGGCAAAACACTGAAAAGAGTCAGAGAACGTCCAGCACTTGAATGATATCTTAGCATGGTTCAGAACACCAGTTTCCATAGCCTAAGGCTTCACACACAGTTCATCAGTCAAAATTGACTGAAATGTATTTCTTAAGTAATGTTCCAAGCTGTATTTGATAACTTCAGCCTTTTCATCATTCTGCTTTCATATACACAGAACACAACCATAGGTCAAAGGAACATGAACAGGAATACAAGGCTTAGAAAACATCCACCTTTATATCTGCCATTCAATTATACAGTCCATGAAGAAGTGTTTCAAGGCTGTGACATGCCTGATTTTTTTTTCATTTTGTGCAACAAGGAAAATTGTTTTTCATGCACTTTCTGTCTGCATGCATTGCTGTGTTATACAGAGAAAACAAAGGAAACAATCAAGGTGTCTTTCAGTCACCTATTTCAATAGAGAGTTCATCTCTAGTGAAGTAAATTTTTTGACTCAGGTCAAAGCCAGGAGGTAAAATAAAACGAGTTCTTTCCTTCTGCTTAAAAACAATTACTGTCTTCTTGTCCAGGGAGTTACTTTACCCTTCATAGAATTTTAGCATATATGCTGTCATAAAGTGAATTTCATTCATATGAATCACAACAAATGCTACCTTCTACAGGGAACTGCAGCTGATGTCCCTGGAAACATGGTCTTTGTTGTTATTTTTAATGAATATTAGGATAAGTTTTATTCTTCAATTCCCAGATCTGATCAAACCAGGAGCTTGTATATCTGGATTTATCTGGATGAAGTCAAGGTAATTCTTTCTGATTTTTGGTTTTGTTTGTTTGTTTGTTTGTTTTCTCCCCAAAAAGGAGGGGATTTTCAAGTTAGCAGCCAAGTCCTGCAATGTCTTTTCGAGAAGGGATATGGAAAGCGAGCAGGTGTTTTCTGCATTGAGCAGCTTAGACCTCCTCCCTTTCTACTCTCTCTTCCTTTTTTGTAAACGAAGTCCAAAATGTCTTCCTCCTCTTCAAATGCAAGAATCTGGAAGGCTCCCTCCTTCCTCTTTGAGAAGAGGGCTGTAAACTGGAATGATACAAAACCTTATTTGAGAAGTCTTCCCACTAGTGATAAATTACTGCCTTCCACATGCAAAGAAGTGCAAAACAAAATAAGAAGACAGAATGGATGAAATACAAAATGTGCCAGGCAGAATTTGGAATTGTGTGACAGCAGTGTCAGCAGACTGGTGTAAGTTGTAGTATTTTGCTTTCATTTACAGGCTTAGAGCTGGATTCACCTCTTGCCAGTGATGAGTTTGGCAAAAGGTCTAAGAAATTCTGCACAATGAATGCTTTTGGCTGTCAGGAGTCTATTTTAGGAATCAGAAATACATGGAATATGAAAAATGACCCAACGGGACAGGGACCAAGAATCTGCCTGGCATGCCCCTTACACATAAACCCTCCAAGGTGTTGATGAGCCATGCTGGCCATTTTAAAGCTACAGTTTGTGCAAGTTTTAGGAGATTCAACATGGATAAAGCCCAGAGGACCCAGTTCTGTTTTACTTCCTTTGGTTTATAATCATTGTTATTTCTAATGTAACCTTTTAAGTAGAACAAAGTGTGGAGGAGTTGTCGTCATGTATTCTCTACTTGGTCAGCCTTGACTGCACATACTCAGTGTTAGTTTCTGAGCACTTAGCACTTACATTCTGGACACTTAATTACAATAGTTAGGAAGGCCAGCATCTCCTGGTATACTGCACTTACCCAGAAGTGACATACCTAATTTGTGAACTCAAGCCTGCAAACTAAAATTCATCAGCACTTAAATGTTATTACCAAGAGTTTTACATCATTCAGAAATGTTTACAAATCACTATAGCGTGTCATTGGAACAAGACCCAGTATTCTATTTACATTTTTAAAATCCCTAAAGAATGGGGCTCTTGTCCAACAATATGGCCCTCATGACTGCTTGAAAACAAATAATAAATATTAGAAAAACATGTGAAACACAGATGAAGTAAAAAAAGGATCTTCTTTTTCCGCTGTTTTGCAGATGGGAAGGCACCAGGCCCTCCAGTGCTACCCCTGGCCTTTCCCAAACTCAGGCAAGATGTTGTTTTAGTTAACATTCCAGTATGGCTTATCCCTCATGGTTTTTTTCCCCATCATTTCGCACCAATGCTTTTTGGCAGATGGAAATGACTCCAACAGAAAGCCAGGTGCATGCTCTGACGGTTTCCCTGCTAAAAGGGAATTAGTCAGATGTTTCTTCCACCTGTGAATTTGCTGCCCTGTCTCAGCCAGTTCCTATGAATGTAATTATTATGCTCTATTTAAAAAAGCTGAAAAAAGTTCAAGTTGGTTCTGTCAAAAAAAAGAGTTTGATGCCACTACAATTTCCTTCTATTTTCAGAACCTGATTGTAAATGAAATAATTTCTGTGACAACCATTTTCATTTTCAGTTTGAGGGCATAACCTGATGCGGATTTCCATGAGTCTACTTGCACAAACCAAAGCAATAATAATCAATGACACTCTTTAAATGATAAACAGGCATTCACATCTTTAAATCTGTTCCCAAAAAGATTTTTTTTTTTTTTCTGTGAAGAGATAAGTCATATTCAGGCAGTAATGAGTGACCGTGTCTGCTTCTCTATGGCTTCATGGGGAGCTATGCTACCTGGAGGGAAGGCTACCAATACATGGCTTCCATGTGATTTTTCGATTCTCAGGCTTTGAAATTGCCTTTTTATTTATGAGGAGCAAATCCATTTTCTCAAAAGAACGAATCAAAGCAAGATTTGTTTCTTTGCCTGCATTTTTTAGTCTGACATGAAGAAGCTCATTAAACAGCTTTAAAAGTAAAAATGAACTAAAGTTCTATACTAAAACATTTTTTTAAAAATTGAGATCAATCTGAGGCAGGTTCCATATTAAAGGACTGAGGCATAAAACTTCACATGTACCAACAATGTACCACAGCCCTCTTTATCACTGATCAAAAGCACTTGAGTAGGCCCATCAGTCTTCACACAGATGTACTTCAAGACAGATTTGTGGGAGTTACAAATTGAAAGCAGAGAAAAGCAGTGCCCAGCATGAGTGAAAAAAATTCAGAGGCAAATATCTAGTCAGACTGCCTAGGGCAAGGCTGTTTGGATGACTGGCTGCCCAGTCCTGTGCAGAAAGAAAGAGGGAGTCCTGATACTGCTCACATTCCCAAGATGAAAAGACAAATATGACCACAGTGTTCACTAAATTGTCTGATATAGGATGTAGATTTTCCTTGAATTGTTTCCCATTCAAGTTACTGTGTAATAATTAGAAAGAATGGCCAAAGCTCCTTTGATTTTTTTTTTTTGATCTTTGATTGTTATTAGGATGGATGTGGTCTGGAAGTACAAGTGCAATAGTAATGTAATGAGAATATTGTCACTCCAAATATGATATATGTATCCAATGGGAAAGAAACACATTCCACAATATAAGAGTCTGTGTTTTGCCCTTTGGGATTCAGGCCAATGGATCAGCAATATCAGAATTAGTAAATGGGGACTAGAATTTTTGTGATGTTCACTGGTCACCCCAGATCTATAATCTGACTCAGATTTCTGGCAATGTATTTGTTAATCATAAGTTTTCTTCCAGAATTTTGCATGAACAAATGTCAATTTGTGGGATATTTGTGAACAGTTCACTTTGACTATTTGCTGTGTGATTGACTAATTTGCCTATCTGGCTGTATGAAACATTTTAAACACGTGAGATGAAAAAAAAAAATCAGACACTGCACTTCCCCCCAGTTGAAAACATACAGCTGAAATTGTAACTACATTAAAATACACTAAGTGTTTGGAAAATTGTGACATTTCTGGGAGTATATGGTAGTCACCCCATCTTCATCCTGTCACACTTTGAACAGTCCAACACAGTAACATGGAGCCACATTTGTTTATTTTATTTGATAGAATGAGAGATACCTGGTTTCCTATAAAAATTTCAAACAAAAGCATCCTGAAATTTTGTATGAAAAGTAGTGGGAAAAAGTAATGGATGGGAAATCACACCCATTGAAAAGGGAAGCAGAGTTTTATTTTGTGAAGTAATAGGCCATGATAGCCAGAACGTGGCAAAATCTCTTGGACAGTATTGTGCTTCTGTTCAGGCTGCTTCCCAGAGGGTATGAGCAAAAAAAAATCACCAATCTTTTTTGGTTTTATATTACATCTAGATTGATGATGTTTACACTGATGGTATTTTCTCATAAGAGGATTGTAGAAGAAAAAAACTACATTATTTGCAACATAAAAATAACACCAGCTTTTCCCATGAAACTATCATAATATCTGTTTTATGCTGTATATTACCTGTGCCTGGTTCTCAAAGGTGACAGAAGTAATCCAACCTTCAATTCTTTGCAATGTTTTCTCCTCTGTGGATTTCCATATGAACTGAAAGTAACTTATATTATTATAGATTCTAATTGATCTAACAAATATAGCTAGATTTTCTTTAACAGGGAAAAAAAAAGAGGCTTGGCAACATGGATCATTTTTATTAGTTAGTGAACAGACCCTGAACTTTAGCTGAGTTGCTGTCAGGTTGTCACATTGCAGTTACAGTGATGTAGCTGAGCTAATCATCTAGTAGGTGCTGGCAGGAACCACTAACAAAAACAGGGGTTTAGCTCCTAAAGTTTCTTTTGGAGATGTCTACAAGCTGTCAGTAATGCTCCATAGACCTTTAACCATATATCAACCTGAATCTGATATCGCTCAACTAACAACTTTCTGTTTGACATAAATGTGCATACAGACCAGGTTATTATGGACTGATTCTTTTTTTCTTTTTGAATAGCTTGAACTAACACAGGTATATTTTCCTTAAGACCCATAAAAAGTAAGAGGACATTATTCAGAATTGTTTTAAAAGCTGTTTTTTTAGGAAGACACAGTATTTTTTCCTTAGACCAACTTACATAGTGTACCTATCTACAAATCTTTGAACTTCATGGTTACAACATCACACACAACCACAGGGCTGACATATCTCATCTCAAGGTTCTGGACTCTGTTCTACAGGTGGAAGTATTGACAGTGATAGTTTGCATTTCTCCATGTGTGCAGGCTTGTAAAATTCTTAAAGTCTTCCAGCAGTTATACTAGCTACAAAAAGAAAAAAAAAGCCTTTCAAGGAATAGATAGGTGCTACAAATTTAATGCTGCATGTGCAAAATTCAAAGTGACTAAACTTATGATTCTACAAAACCACCAACATCACAAATTCTATAAGGTTGTCTGGGCAGGTGGGGTGGTCCAGAGGTAGACAAAGCTGCTTTAACACTTTACTGTTAAAGCAAATATGTAGCATGGTGTACCTGCTCCTTGCAGGTACCGCAGCAAAGGCTCTTCGGAGCAGTTTTTCACGGAGCAGCTTTCTCAAGTGAGAAGACAAAATGTAGCCATTTGAAACTCTGCCTCCCATGAGGAAACATGGATTGATTTCTTGGCTCAGCCTAGCTTGGAGAGATTATTGCATTTGTTCAAGATCAAGAGACTCAAAAAAAAAGTTGTCTCCTACATTTTATTTAGGCTCTCCTACTAGTCTGCTTACCAGTGCTGAGCAATTTCACCCTTAACCTCTCAGAAAATCACCAGATCGTTCTTCCTTAATCTGTTTGCTGCCAGTGTGTGTGTTACAATCTCTTCACTTTTCAGGAAGGTAGATTCTATCACGAGGCACAGGATGCCAATCTTTTCCAGGCAAGCAGCTGTGGTACCAGTGCAAAATCTTCACTGTCTTGCTGTGTGGTAGCAGAAGCTTCCTTTTGTTTTACTAATATAAAAAATGAGCAAATCAGTATTTCTCAGAAGAGTTTCTTGTGTTACATACACCTAGGATAAATCCACACTCAGTCTAAATTAATTCTCACAGCACCCAAATACTAACACAAGTATATCTGTATGGATAAAATCTGATTTTTTAGTCCCATAACTAGAATGCCCTTCAAAGAAAGCTGCAAGAAACTTGTCAGTAGGAGATGTTGGTCACAGGAAAAAAAATTTTGCACACATGTTTGGTTTTGGCTTTCAGCACCTTATATCTGCCTGGCATTTTTTCAACAATTAGAGGATGACTTCCTTCTGCTTAGAATTTATTGAAAAAATAATCTATATACATAATTCTTGTGCAGGGAGATAATTCAAACATTTTGACATTTGACATTAAAGCAGAGTTCATTAGACCTGTACCAGAAGGTCACAACATGTGTTTCTGTTTGCAGTTTGATTATGTATAACTACCTGAACTAAGTTACTGGAGCAGACTCATAACTGTTATATACTGAATTTCCCTTAAAGCTTATAAAAACTTCACAGTGTTTGCATAAAATTGTTTCAGTATTCATAGTAAAAGGGTTATCTATTCCTTAGTGTATTCATAAATAAAAGGATACAACACTTGGAGACAGAGTATACTTATTAATTTTTATAAATAGACATGTCAGCTAAGTTACTTAACAGTATTCAATCAGCTCTGGTCAGCATGGGTTTCACATCTCAATATCAGTTGAATTAGTTGGACACAAACATATCAGCCATACTGGTTGTCTAAAACACAAACAGTTCTTTCTGCTCTGACCAAAAATCATCCTGATTTCCTTTGTATGGTGTTGTTGGTTCCGAAAAATTAAGCAAACCCAATCAGTCCACTCCTGCAGGTGTCTCCTTGTGTCCTCTGTGTCACTCAGAGCCCCAAGGGGCTGCCTTGGCCTCTCCCCAGTTATCATTAGTGCCAACTTCCCGCCAGTAAATAAGACCTGACATTTTCCAGAGCAAACACAGATACTAATATTTGTTCATGGTTCAGTTATAGGTCTATAAAGATGAGCTGAATCATACAGGAAAGAAAACTTCAAACATGTCTCAGAGAGTATTTGTCTGGCATGTGGTGTGAAGAAAATGTAGGGGGGCAAATGCTGACAGAATGAAAGGAGCAGAATTCAGTTCATTATTACCACAGTAATAATAAGAATCCCAACTGCCTCAGATTACAATGTAAATATTTTGTGTGCTTTAGGATTAATTTTCTTTTTTTTTTTTTACTTTTTTTTTTAATTACCTGTGGTATGTTCCACAAAAATGAAAAAAATAAATTATTTTGGCAGCTGGTGCTTTAGGTGATGGCTTTTGAAACAAAAAGCTGTAAGCTTACTATTTAATTGGCAGGAGACTGAGAATGAGGGAATTTGGAGCAGTTCTGATAACCAGCCACCCTCAGGGACAAAGTTCATAAATATTGGCGAGGTACAGTTACTGCTGTTATTCATGCTTGCTACATCAATTTCAAGAACTGTATATTTGCAAATGTTTTACCATTGCTACTTATTCTTGAGCAATAAATCTAACAGTGGTATGTTATCTATCATAAACCACAGCTCAGCAGTGTAGCACTTGTGATTCTCAAGAAAATCTAAAACCAAAACTTTGAATGTCATTGTACTGGTGATTTCAAGACTGTCCAAAACTTTACAATTTGGGTAGTAATTTTTAGTAGTCAGTCATAGAAAATTTTGATTTTCTTCTACCTTGTGCTAGACAAGGTCTGTGCAGTATGCTGGGTGAATAATCTAAAAAAAAAAAACAAAACCAAAACCAAACAAAAGACACATATTTTGCATGGTCTTCACTTTTGGGCTTGTGTGGAGGTATGGGCAATCATGTAAAATCTGTTTGCTCCTTGTAAATTATAATCTCAGCAGTGTGCACAATCTTTTACAAACTGTAAAGCCAAGCAGAATGATTGAGATATTTCTCAATACTGTCTTCAGATACTAATGATAATTTGCTAAGTTTTCTGTTTCACTAAACATGAGAAAACATCTTTTCATTACATTTTATCAAATTTCATTAGAATGATAGCCATGAGTAGGTGGTTGTAAAACTCTTCCTTGGAGTGTTAAAACAAGAAGACAAGTTTGTGTTTGACAAGAATACTGGAAATTTATATATGAAAGTTACACTGATAGAGAAAGTATAATATTTAAGGTGGAATGAGGACTGGGCTCTTTTTGTGATGGGGCTGATGAACAGATATTTTACACTATTTCTTCAGATGAAATTTTTTTATTTAAACTACTCATGAGTTCTTGTAAAGTAAAAAGGCTACTAGTTGAATTGTTGTACTTTAATTATTTCCCCTAATGGAAAGAGGAACAGTCTTAAGACCTTTCCATTTCCTTACACAAATATTCTCTGAATTATTATTTGTAATATATTTATTACCTGCTCCATTCCCTTTGTGAGAATAGAGTGTGAAATACTAAACAGAAGGAAGGTATTTTTAACAGCAGATATCAACATATGTAGTAGCTGTTAGGTCTCTCAAAGACCTGATTTTAAGACAAGAGTCATACAAAAAAAAAAAGTGTTAGTACATGAGTAAGAATAGTTGATATAGAACAGGTCTCCACTTGAGCCATCACCTGAAACTTTTAAACTACAGGGAACATAACTAAAGACTTAAGTGAAGAAGTCAGACTTCACTGGAAACAGAAATAAGTCATTAATATATTTTGTCAGTAATGCATTTTCCTTATCTATTACTCCCATAACTGATACCACTCCTAGAGAAACGAGCAGCACCTTTACCATCTAGATCATCACTCTGCATCCTGGCCATCCCAGCTGTCCTGCTTTTAGATTCTGCCCCTACATTCCCACCTCCTAGAGCTGTTATGTGTTTCTGTGTTTTCCCATATTTTAAACTATTTTTGCCAGAGCGTTTAGCTGCAGAGAAATTAACTTTAAATGGAACTGAAGTCTCAAAAGGCCTATAAAATGGGATTGCATTAAAGCAAGCCATGATTTGATGTCAGCCTTGCTTTTGTGGGGTTGTCTTTTGATCTTTGAATGCTTGGATTTAGCACTACTGAAATGTCTTTTTACTTTCTGCTGGTCACTTTAAGATACAAAGTTGTGTGTGTACTTCTTATGAAGAGCGCTCTGTCAGTCCTTTGTATAATGCTGCACTTAGATCCTCAACTGTCTTCTGTTCCTCCTCTCACTCTGGTGGAATCAATGTGGATTTTTGCAGTCAGTGAGAGTGACATCTCCAAACAACCCGAACCTGCTTTTTTGTGCCTTATCTGGAAAAGGTTAGATTAAGGGTAGCAGAAAGAAAAATTTCCAGAGTTAGTTCTTACACAAAAATATGTACATTTCAGGTAGGCAGCAGGAAGCAATTATTATAGAATTTCTTTGAATGAAAGCTACCTTCTAATCATGAAATCATCAATAAAAAAAAAGGGTTATGAAAGGATATTGTAGTTCTCTGTTAAATGTGAGGCTATTTTTTTCATTAGGTAGTGTTTTCATGCCTCAGAAGGAAAAGTGACAAGTGCCAATCACATAGAAGTTAAGGACATTTATATTATGTAAATATTAATCTTCTTTAGTGATGGAAAGACAGTTTAAAGTATTTATAATCAAGAACATGATGGAGAATAAGGGGGTGGGAAGGAAGTAAAAACCCCTCCATATCCATTTAACTTTGGGGAGTTTTAATGTACTAGAATAATCAGAGGCCTTTGGTTAATAATCAAGTGCTATTATTGGCTGCTTCTGATAAACACAGATACTTTCTGCCTGTTACCAGGTCTTAACATTTTAATACTAGAAAGTGTCTTTAAAACAATTTTAAACATGACTTGAGACTTATAAAATAGGCTTATAAAATAGGAGCCATGTAGATATAATAATCATATTAGCCATAATAATAAACATTCCTAATATTATGTTTCAGAGCTGATCTAAAGAGAATACAGCTTTAGACAGTAGTAGCAACAATTCAAAGAGAAATTCATACTGTAATGATCAATACAATTTTTTTCTACAGCACAAACTTGTTTTTCACTTGCCCAACTCAGCACTCACTAGTGCTGAGTTTACATTATGAACAATAATTATGGTAACATGAGTAATTCTTCAATAGGAATAATAAATATTCTTAAGGAAAACAACATTTTATTTTCTAGCTTTATTGCTAGACAAATTTAATTTCATCAGGATTATACAAAGACAACCATTTTTACTCTTAATAATGATCAAATGCAAGGTGGCATAAATTCGTGGCAGGGATTTTGGGCAGGAATTATGTACAAACCATATATACAAATAATGAATGATGCACTTGATGAATTTACATTTTTAAAAACAAGTTTATTTGTTTTCAATAAGATGTATGCATGAACTCCACATTTATAGGCCTCTTTCAAATACTGAAATAGAAAAAGGAGTCAGGACCTACCAGCAAGAATTAGGATTTACAGGATCTGGATGTCACTCTTTTTACACTAGGAAATAGTATTACACCATATGTCAGTTCTATTTATTTTCTCACCCATATGAGAATTTCTTTTTTACATCCTTGTTAGCTTGTCATGCCACTGTTTGTGCTAAACATGCCTGCATGCTTCCTGCCTTCTGTAACAAGAAATAACTGTACTAGATCCATCCCCACCACTAAAACTTCATGGTTCTCCCAGAGTTTACTGCAGCCTTACATGTGCAGTTGTACCCTATGCAAGGACATGTGGGAGAAACCTGTTCCTTGAGAGGATTCGGACATCATTCTTCTTTAGCTTGCATTCAGAGAGGCAGCACAGAGGTCAAGAAAGTCCTGCTAGCAAAGAGCCAGTGTCAGGGCAAAATTGGGCTCTGCGTGGCTGACTGCAGCCCAGGCTGTCAGATTAGTCCCCAGGCTGGTGCTGGACTTAGGGAAAGCTTTGAGGGGAGAGACAAAAACTCACTTTATCCTGTCAAAGCCATGCCAAGATCTGTTCTGTCTTCCGTTCTGCAAAATCTTTAAAAAGTGATTTTTTTATTCACGTAGAAAAGCTGTCCCCATGCCCACCACATCTGAACACTATCAGTGCCTGAGAGCTGCCTAATGTCCCATTTTCAGGGGGTCAAAGGGCTTGTTTGAACTTCCACAATATCTTCAGTTTTCCCACTCTAACCTTGACATAAAGCCTTCTCAGCAGGACTTTGTGGCTTGAAGACAAAAAATAGCTGTGAGGTTTTAGTACCATGAGGCATTTTGTACAACTCTTCTGTCCTTAAAAATTTCTTATAAATGAGAGATTAAATCCATTTCAGAGAGCCCACTGGGAATATCTCCTCACTGCTCTGATGACAAACACTCTGCAAATAAAGACCCCCTTGCTTGAACTCTTGGTAATCTTTACTTTCTACTAAGCTGGTATTAAAATGCTACAACAGCTGGTAAATACAATCTGGCCTTACAAAAAAATTGCAAGAGTTAAAAAACTGCAGTAACTATGAACAAAGGAGAGAAAATCCAAATTAGAGGTTGTTGCAGTTCTGTTCTGAAAAACACTATTTTATTCCAAAGAAACTACCAATGACATTTCCATGGGTGCCACAATGTTTTGAAATCTCTGGAGAATAATTCCACTTGACTACATAGTTGCTTTCAGTAAATGACAAGAATCATGGTATGGACATTTACTCACTAAACTTTCTTACAAACTCGATTGTTTACTTTTTAAACTTTTCACAATTTGAATAGAAGTAAGTATTGCAAGAAAACAAAATTAAGAACATTAATACTAAAAACTGTGAATATTTTAAATTAATAAAATTTGCTAAATTTATGCATCTCATTTCATTAGGTACAAGAAAATATTGAGGCTACATTCTAGTGTTTTCAGACAAGATTTTCCACAGAATCTCCTTGAGCAAGGCAGACAGTATGTATCAGACCTAAACCAAACTCATCACCATTTTTATCTTCCTTAATGCACAGGAATTCATCCATCTAGTGACAGTAACAATTTCACAGATAAACAGGTCATCTGGGCCTTTATGAAGGTCTGTAAAATGTAACGGGACTCATCCTGATTTCAAGCATCAGCTTTTTTATCACCAACCAGCTGTTTCTAGTGCTGCAAATAAGCACAGGAGGTATCATATTTAAACCCTCCAAGGTTTCTCCTATACTGCTGGACAAAAGAGTGCCATGGAAAAATCGTGTTGCTGAAGCCAAATGACTGAAACTGCTTTCACAGCCACAGTGCATCTGCAACAGTTCCACATCCATGTGTACATAGCACTTAGTTGTCCCCATATACCACATAGGAAGCATATACCCATACACAGGAGGAGTTCTACCAATCCTAAAACAATATTTTCTGGACTTTCTCAAAATTAAAAACCTGAAAATAAAATGGACACTTCATTGCACATCATCAGATGGGTGCACATCATTTTTATAGCGTGAGAGTTGATATAAGTACAGCTGAACATTTAATGGACTGGCCATGTAGATCCATCTGGGTTGGCATGGCAATCCTAAATTTTCTATGGTCATCCCCAAGTATACAAATGGCTTGGAAAAACCACAGTGAATCATGTGTCTTTGAGGAATAGCCCTTTTACAGAATTTTCCTTATCCAAGGCTCTACATTTTGAATAGAACAGAAATCTTGGCCTTTACCTTAAGAAAAATGTGTTCAGTCTTACAAGTCTGAATTAAATCAGTAGTACATAGATTCAGATTCAAAGGGATGGTTGACCACCCTCTAAGGATAGCAAATGCAAAAAAAATTCTAAAGTCTCTAAAACAAGTTGGCTACCCAAACAGATGGTGTCCCTCACTGCTACTTCTGTCCTTAAAAATTAAATTTATAAATAGCTGGTAATGAATAAACCAAAAATATTCATACAGAAGACTAAAGTCACCCTACATGAACAGACTGTAAAGAGAATAAGCTGAAAACTGGCATTAGAGGAATTAGTTCTGAGAGTTACTTTGTTATTTAGCCATCACATTTCTTTCTGTGGTAATGGTGTAAAATTGCTCAAAGAGATATCAACTTTTTTCAGTATTTGTATCTGTTTTCTTAATGTCCTTAACCCTGTGTGCTAAAGGTCTTGTAAAGTAGCAACAAAATATTACATCAGAAGTTTTTTCCTGTGAATATAACATTTTTCTCTCTCTAAGTAGAAGGAAGCAGTTATTCAAAGGGAATGCATTTTGCACATGGAAATTACAGCTGCATTGCTGTTGTGAAATGGAACAGCATTAATCTATTCCTTGGCAATAATCACAGTGAGAAAGAGAAATGATGCAGTAAACATATGTAACCTATTCCTCCTACAAACCAAATAATGTCTCCTTAGAGTCCTCCTCAGATGCTGCAATACAGAAAGGTTCCAGTAATCCTGTCCTCTATGAAATATTGCAGGAGAAGGAAGATAAATCAAAGGACTTCTATATTTAACTTTCAAATGTATTGGTTATTCTAACACTGTACTTGTTCCAAATCATTTGAGTAGCTTGAGGACAATGAAGCATTGTTGGAATATATGGCTTTGAAATACTTCTCATTACATGCACTGCAGCCCATCAAAAATTAAAAACATTTGCCAGACCTGGCCTTGATTATCTTTTCCTTTCAATCTGGACATAAAATTTTATGGCAGAGAAATGGGAGAAATATTCTACTACAGAGGACAAAATAAGGATTCCATTCCAACCTCTACCCTGTCTCTCTGGGTTGTCCTGTTTGGTCCAAGAACTGCAGTTGTGGTGGATAAGTAGGAGCAGTCCCTCCTGCAGTAGCAGCCCTTAAGCTGCCCTCAAAGCCAAATTTACTGCCCTTACCACCAGTGAACATGGATGTAGAGGCCAAGACATTGAGACTGATGTGGGATGGACTTTATCCCTGTAAATTGCCATGGGCAGTGTTACACTACTTCCAGGTTTAACAAAGCAGGCAGGCAAAGAGCAGCTGAGGTGTTGGGGTGGCCAGAAAATACCTGTTCTCTGCTGCCCCAGACACAGACCTTCAGCTCAAGCTCAAATGCAGCTCATAAGCAAAAACCAGAGGCAAATAAAACCAAAACAACCTAATCCCTTTATTTCAGTGCAGATAGGATTCTGTCTTTCAAATTGATTAAAAAATATACATGTAAACAGATCTAGCAGTCTTCAGCTGTTTTAATATTGCAGATAATTGAACTAATGCTCAAACATTATGTGTTGTGAACAACAAAAGATAATAAGAAAATCCAGGACAATTTAAATGAATCCATTTGTAAACTTTTATGTTTCCCAAAACAAAAATACCTGAAAGGAAAAATCCATTCTAGAATGATTTACCGATGCATGTAATAGCTTTATCTTGTATGTGGACATCATTCCTGTGATTTCGTTGGATCACCCTGGTAATTGAAATTAAACATACATTTAAGCTTGTTCAGGACCAAAATATCTTGGGGCCCTTAATATATTTTATGTTTAAAACCAAAATTATTACACTTATTTATTATTCCTAGATTTAAAAAGCATACTCAACAATGTTCCTTGCAGTAATATAAATTGATGATATAACCATATTTCAATAACTGAATTTTTCAAGTTAATGCAAACAAATGCCTTAGAAGAGTTACAATAATGGTAACTTATTTTCAGACTAGCATTGTCAATAACAAGTTCTGTCCCAAATTAAACAATAAAAAAAAGTTAACTATGTTAACTTTAATTTTTTTTCTTAATTTAAGGCAATCCAAAGTACATGGATAGTAAAATAAAATTCAAGCTCGGAGACATCAATTTGAAATTCAATATATTATTTTGAGCTATATTTTTTTTCTCATTATACGAACAGAAGCTTTAAGAATTCTAATTCTTTTGTAGAATTCTCCTTTGACAGAATCCAGGATTAAACCTGGATAAACATGAAACCTGCCTTCATTAACAGATATCCAATTAAACCATGCAGTCTCTTAGGATCCCAAGTGACGGTAGTACATTAGGCAGAAATTACTCACTGCAAAGGATCCTGACTAATACCATCCTTGGGAAAATGCCTCTCCACCACCTCTCTGTGTGAGTAGCATTCATTGTTGCTCAGGGGTTTTGTCACCCTCTAAGTTCCCACCTTATCACAGGAAACATATCTTGACAGCTGCCCAGGCATTGCTTCTTGGACGTGTCTCTACCTTTCCCTGGGGCAGCCTGGCAATTCCTCTTAATGGAGAGTAGTAAATATAGATTTTTGGTCACACTCACTGAGAAGAGGAGGTGAACACACAGCTCAGAAGGCCCCAGGTATTTACATACGATGCTGCGTTATGGAAACACCTAAGGTCAGTTGCTGATGCTTGAGTTAAATGGCTTTTTCCAGAAGTAACTGTAAAAATAAAATGAGGCAAAAATTCTTGCTGTAAACTCACAGGAACCTAAAGGAAATGGGGAGAGAGTCTTTTAGCCAGGAAACAGGATAACATGATATTCAGGTGGGAATGGGGTAGGCAGCAAAAGAAATTGGGCACTTGCCTAATACTTCAGCCCCACTGGGGTACAACAAATGCTTGCCTACAATAAGAAGAGAATAAATTCCTTAAAATCCAATTTAAGCATATTTCTGGTGTGATCCTTCCAAAACAAGTAAAGTGTTTTAGTAGCATACGCTTCATTGGAAATCACATCTGAGCCTGATTATTATCTTGTAGATAAAAGCCCTTTTAAAATGTATCTAGAGTACTGCAAGAATTGTAAGATCTAAGAATCAGCTTGTCACATATTGCCATGAACACAGACATGACTCTTTGCATATGAAACTAACTACCCCTTAATTATCTTCATTCTATTTTCATTACATAGATCCATCCACGTGCTAATCACATTCTTTCCACTTACCATCTCAAACTTCAGAAGAACTAATGTGGGGAGAAATAGGTTTAAAACTAGGTTTTGTATCTATACAATGAGCATTGCAGGAAATTCTATGGCTGAAGCTGAGTAAGTGACCAAACCAATTTATTGCAGTGATCACCTTTGATGCAGTCACCCAGCTGAACCCCCAGCGCAGGGGGGATGTTCACTCCAGTGACGTGTGCTTATGAGGTAAGGACAGAAATCTAATGCTTAGAGCCCAGCAAGATCTTTCAGCCTCCTGGCTTTTCTTCATAGCTTTTGAAAGTAGAATTGCTGTAAACTGATGTATAAAGAGTTATGCCTCATGTGGGAGAAGCTTTTCAAGTTGTTTCAGGGTAAGAAACCGACAGAAGAAAAGCCACCTTCTGTTTGTTGAGGCCGTTGTGGATTTTGTCTGCAAGGTTATGTCTTGAGGCAAAAGCAAGCAGCTGGCAGGAGCTGGTATACAGCATCTTCTTATTTTTGTGCTAGGAAAACATAAGGGAGTTCTTAGGGTAGGGAGAGTGTTCACAGAGTGGGAGATCACCGGCACATCCCAGCACACACAAAAGAAGATGGCTTAGCATCTGTTCTGGAGCTCCAGAGTGAGCAAGCCAAGAGTTCTGGCTACTGGCAGTCATGTATGGAGATGGATCACAGTGTGCCTGCCAAGGAGTTTGGATACTGGTCACCAAGCACAGAGATGGATATTTTGGTTGGAGGGCACAGAAAATTAGCAGTAAAATTAAGTATGATTCATTCCAGTGCCTTAAATGTGAGCAGACTAAAGAATCTATTTACATTCTCATTAACTTGAATATTTCCCATAGCAGAAATGGAGTAGAAATTTTGATAATAGGAATATGTATTTTTTTAAGCAATGTTCCACACAACTTATTTAATCTATCTGTACCTTGATTCTTCATAATAAAAGTCAAAAACATATGATAGTGATTTGGATAGAAATACATGCTCACATAAGCATCCATATTGGAGACAACAAACTCAAAATTATGTAAAAAATAAATTTATCACATTCCCCTGAATGCAAAAGTATTTTAGACTCTGGAGCAAGACTTTCCTGTACAACAAGCATTCCTATTGTAATTGTAAAATGATAAATGTATTTCCTAAGGAGAAGCAGGTGTGAATGTTATGGCCTGACTTCTTCAGCACCTGAATTACGTCTCCTTTTGTGCTATCCCGACATGTTTGCTTTGAACTCCACAGGGTGGCACCAGCGCATGCGAAATTACCGACAAGGAATTTTTTTTTTGACCTGCGGCATTCAGATGTCACCAGACTCCGGCAGTGGAGACAGTGGATGCCATCAGCTCCTCAGGGTCTAAGGGCTGGGCCACCAAGTGCCCTCAGCAGTTTGAGGTACATGACAATGATTCAGCCACACTTGTTATAATGGCAGCTTCCATGGATTTTGAAAACTGAGCAGGGACTGGTCCCTCTTCCTGGGAGAGTTTGATTAATAGGCAATTAAAGGGTAATTCCATTTAATAATTCAATAATGTATTTGCAGTGAGTCAAACGCTGGAATAAGAGGGATGAGGTGGAAACCAAGCAGAAGTGGCATCTGACACTCATTGGGCTGTATTTTTAACAGCATGTACTGCATGATCAACCTTTTTTTGTTTGTTTTAATGAGTATGCACCCTAATGTTGGAATAATTAAGAGGTATTGAGATGGTCAGTGCACACCAAGTGCTGGCAGGAGTGATCTGCTGACAGAAGACACTTGTGTATTTCACACTGCAGCTGCAGAACTTTGCAGCACACAATTTTTATTATTATGCAGCTGATTAATTGTTTGTGTAATTATGTTAGCACCTGAAAATACTGCTGCTGTATAAAATGCCAATCCCATGCAACCGAATTGTGTTGGTGTCAACTAAGAGATGTCTGGATATAAAAAGTCATTTTACAGCAAATAAAATTTATCTGCATATAGCTGCACAGCCACTACTCTTGGTCAGTGTCACTCTCAGGTCTGTTGGTACTCAAGAGAACCCACTGCCAGGAGTCTTTGAGGAGTCAGAGATGTACCAATGCTCCTGCATCAGCTTTGGATAACAGACATATTGAGAAACTAGCTGGCAGTGTCAGCAAATAAAGCAAATGAAAGGAGGGAAGGGATTTGAACAGTAGCAAATCAGTAGATCAAGGAACTTCAAAGTGGGGTTAGGGATGTTATCTAATTTACAGTTTGTCAGACATTCATCAGACAACTGAGAAAATTATCAAAGTAATCCTGTTTCTTCCTTGAATCAGACAGGAAATTTCAACTCTCAAAATCCAAATTCTCAAACAAAATTAAATTTTTGCATTTAGAGAAAATTATAATTATTTTTGTGCCATACATAGTGAAGTGGTTGCATTCAGAATGATAGACTTCAGTAGATACCTGTGGTGCCTGTTGTGCATTAATTCACTGTCTCCTGCCATAAATGTTTTCTTCTGAGCTTCCTCAGAGTCTCTGTGTAGCCTTGTCTTTTGTCTCTGAAATACAGCAGGAGCTGTGATTTTTAAATGTATATTTGACTCTGCTGTAGAATTTCCCAGAGACTTGATCTTATAATTCATTATCTTGCTCCTTCAGTTGCCTAAGCTACAAAATTCTTATGATACTTATTATTTTCTAAAATGCTTTGATATCCTTACATGAAAAGCAACTAAGTGCAAATGACTACTGCAGAATACCATAAACACCAGCTAGGAGCCATCAATAAGCACCAGACAAAAAGCTACCAATATTCATGCCAGAGTTAAAAAAAAAAATCCCTTACATATCAGAGCATTTCTGAAATTTTTAATTTAAATTAGTGCTTCACTTATTTGTGCCTTCAAAAGTACCAATCTCCAGCCATGCCCTTGTTTTCATGCCTTCTCTGATATTTTAAAAGATCAGTGCAAACAAAAAGCCATGCCAAGATCTTGAAGGAAGAGGAAAAAAATAGAAGAGATTTTTGCCTCATTTTATACTTATAGAGAAAGTCCTGAATAATCCAATGAAAGGACAAAAAAAGAAAAGAAAGCCCATTTCAAGGCAGCAAAATGTATCACCCTCTTGGAAGAATGGTGAAGATTGGGTAATACAGCAACAATTTTCCAGCCACAAAGGCACAATAACTATCATATTAGATAAAGGCCGCCATGATTCAGAATAGTTTGGTCACATCAATAGTGCAGCACAATAATGCTCAGAGAAAACACAGCTATCTTAAACTCCTTACAGTCACAGACAATAGCAAGTGCTACACACAAGGTACAATAATCAGTCGGAAGGAAATCATTGCCCCAGTGTTCTTCTGACACAGCAACATCTTTTCACCTGTGGACAAATCCTGCATCCATGCATCCTTCGGAGCCCCAGAGCAGCTGTGAGCCATTTCCACCACAAGGTTCCTCCCTGAAATTATGGAGTAAATAATTCATGACTCTTGTCAGAAAGCTCCTAAACATGAAGAGAGAGGTGTGCTACACTTTTATAGAATTGTTTAAAATTCAGAGATTAACTGGGAGAACAGGAAGGGCGTAAAGGATTCTTGACTGCTCTTCCTAGGTTACATTTTGCACAAGCCGTTGCCATTATGGCATATTTTGTTTTAAACTCTGAAATATTGTTTCAGGAAGTCTTACCTGTTCTAATAGGACATTGAAATTAGTTTTCTTACATGAAGGTTTATTCAACATTGTTCTATGCTTTTGCTGATTTTCTGCAAGATTTTAGTGTAAAAAATAAAATTAAAAAAATAAATATAAAATAAAAATAAAAAAATAAAATAAAATAAAAAAACCAAGGCAATATAATGGGGGCCAAATTAGTCAAAATAAAAGTAGAATCATTTTCATTGCCGAAACACAGGTATGAACCAAAATATCAAAAGAAGGACTTATAAAGTTTCAAGCCTTTGAATGTCATGAAAATATTATGTCATGAAAATATTATGTCATGAAAACATTATAATCCAGTGAAGCTATATTTTAGACATTTCAAGTTGATATAAATATATTCTAAGTAATTTATATTTTGGAATGTGTTATTGACAGGAATCACAATAGTGAGGAGTTTCAGAATAAAATAAAATAAAAACTCAAAATAGCCACCTTAGAGAGTTATAATCTGATTTTTTTTACTTATGTCCCAGCTCTTCCCCTCAAGCTCACACAGATTCCTGCCTAATTGTTTGCAGTGCTCCATATTCTATTCCACAGTTTCTAAAATAATCACCTTTACAATTTTATCAATCTCTCCCTTTAAAAGGACAATAATTAGGCCTGATTTTCAGAAATATTAGGTAGCCAGATTTCTAATTTACTGTAGCAAGGGTGACAGGAATTCATTGTCAAGTTTCTTATGGCACAAATCCAAAATTAATTAAAGGCAATAGCTATTAACAAAAATATGCACTCTAATTCAATATATATTTCTCTAGAGTTGAGATTTTTTTACACTGATAATCAAAAAAAAAAAAAAAAAAAAAGAAGTCCACGAATAAATATGCACTTATAAATTCTGTTTAAGGTTATTTAAAGTTTATTAAGCTTATGTAATTCTTTTGTGTAGGAGTCATACACTAGCAGCTATGCTGCTTGTCTCTTAGATCAAAGACAATTAAAAAACAATTGATATTGCTAGTGTCTTTCTAAAGAGCATTCTCTAGCTAAAACCAGTGCTCTCCAACTTTTCTGTGGAGGTTAGAAAATGCCTGAACAAGCGAATCCAATAAAATAAAAAACCAAACCCACTAAATATTAACAATTAACCTTAAAACCTATGGAACCTGGGTGAGGTTGAATTCAAAATAAATCATAGGCAAGGGATGGTTGGGCAGGTAAAAGTATCCCAGCACCTATTTCATGGAAGGGCAAGCAATCCTGTTTTGCCTGACTGGCTCCCTCTTTCCTTGGATGCCCAGCTGTTGGTGGTGGCCCCAGGTGCTCTCATGTCCCCCATGCTCAGTGTTAAATTCACTGACCATCCTCTAGGTCTAGGCTTTAAGCAAATTGAAGGGAAGATAAAATGGAGTCTATCTGCCTCTCCTAGTAATGTGATGAACAGAGTACACTGTAGGTATTCAGCAGACAAGAAAAAAAGAAAAAAGTGTTTCAAGTATTTTATTGCATTACTTGCATATTTTAAATTAACAGTCAGCCATAGATAATATACAAGCAAGTGTAGGACAAAATGTTCCTCTTCTAGACTGAGACAGTTAAATATTTTCTAACAAGCATAGTTTCAAGGTGGTAATTCTCAGTATAATTCAGAAAGAAATATTATATGCAGTTTCACATAATAAACCTTTACCCATTTCTTATGAAAATCTCAGAGAATAATCTTTGGTATTTCATATTAATATTGTTCACATGAATTTAAAACAAATGTAATGGCCCATTACACTTTTGTGCCCCTCAACACACTTTGCATACAAATTGAAAATAACATCTTACTGCCTCACTTTTATTGAAATCAAAGCAAAAGAATGCATCCAGTCTAAAGATTTGAATATACTCAGTTTATTAAAAAACATTAAACTAGTTCTATGAGCTTTGATCTTCCAAACACCCAAACTTCTCGATATCAGAAACCCTCACTTTAAGTAAATTAAATAGGAATATCCGTCTACCTTATTGCAAAGTAACGCTGCATAACTTTTACTTTCCCTATGCTGAAGACCTTCTAAAACTTCATTTATTTTTGGTTACAATCTTACCTAAAAGGAAAGGGAACCCATTAAAGTTAATTAGAGATTTTTATTTTCCATAAATCTGATCAAGATACTGGGTGCAACATTCAGCTGACAGGTGTTATTGTAGCTACAGCTGCTTGATGATCAGGCCCAATTCAACTTGACTGCAAGTTTTGTTTAATAAGCCCTGATGCTGTTGGCCAAAAGTATTCACGACCAAACAGACATTTTTGATGCCATCCATCGGTTAACATTCTGCCAGGAAAAAAAAAATGGAAATAGCAGGAATTAGAACCTCCATCTTTCTTTACTTTGTTTATTAACACAAGATGGAGAATGGTAGGGAATTTTTTACCTCCATACCAGTTTGTTCGCAAAGTGGGCTTTTATCTGTTATAAATTCAACTGCAAAAGCAGCTGGGTGGTTTTCTGATACAATAGCTGATTTCTAGATTTGGTTCTTCATAGTTCTAATATCCCTAACTTTTTTCTTATCGTGGAAATTAGATTAAAAGTATCAAAATATATAATACATATATGTAAATAGATGCATCAGGGAAAAAAATCAGCCTGAAAATGGCATTTAGAGAAAAGTATTTCTAATGGACCAGTTATTTGATAACCTTCTACTCTAAAATACGGTTTTAGAGAGAGGGTATTAAATTAAGATAGTTAATGGATTTGTTTGGGGAAATATCTGCACCCTTTCTTAAAGGAAATCTACAGAAGACGCTATTTAATCAGCAGGTTTTTAAGAAGGTGCCTAAACCAACAAATTATTCTTCTAAAAACTTAGATCTCCCTCATGAGCTGAAGTCTGATCAAAGGAGCTGTAGGGTCAGTAATGCTCTGGGTGTTCAACCCTGCCCCTTATAATTCTTCAGGGGACCTCCAAGAGCTGTTTGGTTTATTGAAGCAACTTGTGCCACTGTACACCGTGGCAGCTTTTCCTGTGCTCTCAAGACTCCTTTCATGGCAAAGTATGTCCCCTTTAATTCCAGAGAGGGAAGAACTCCATTTCTTCTGAAACTAGACAAGGTCTAACACCTTTTTAGAGACATCACTAGCTGTATGAAGTAATTCTTTGGGCATAACTTCAGCACCAGCCTGTACCTTGGCAGACTCTCTTTCAGCATGATCTTTTTTCCTTTCTGTGCAGCCTAATAGACTATTACTATCCTAAATATTTTGTTTACCATTAGCTGTAATAATGAAAGTGCAGTTAGAAATCATGCACCACTGCCTTAGTACTGGATGGTTAGGTGTACTTTTTGTACCCTAAGCAATTACTTGTCACGTGAGAGGCTGCTTTCTGTTTTTTATGTGCTTTCTAATCTGCATAAATCTACATGGTTTCTACCAGCATTCAAAAACAGACATGTATTTCCAGAATATCTGCAAAAATATTTGCAGGGATTCCAAACAGATTAAAATTGTGACTGGCCTGGTAGAAAAATTACAATATTTTTACTTCAGCATTGTTTTTACTGTATGCTTCAGTTAATTATGAGTCATCCAAAAGACTAAAAATACAGTGGTTATGAAACTCTTCTTTATCCCTTGGAACTATGCTGAACAATGTAGTGCTGACTCCCTTGCTAGAATACTGGAAGGCAAATATTAAATTCCAGCAAAGAAGCAATTACTAAATCCGTGTTTTTAATTAATTCACTACTGATTAGTTCTGACATGTGAGCAATCTGACTGGACCTAAAAACGCAGTTAAAGTAAAAGAGAGGAAAAAAAGGTGCAGTGTAAAATAACATTGGATTCTGTTATGAGCAAAAACAATACCATTAAATGAACACTGATTTTTTTTTTTGAGGCGGCAAGATTTGCAAGTTTGCCCTTCTCCCATCCTAAACACCTCACACTGCTTTTAATAATTTTATTATAGACACTCTACTGTATATCAGGATCTAGCCTGGTGGAAATTGTTACGGGCCTATTGAAGATTATTGTTTACTTCATATTATTGCAGGTATAGGTGTGATTTTTGTTTATTGACCTATTTATTATAAGTAATAATGCAAAAATGTGTTCTTTTCTTCACCATTGTTTCTCAGCAGCAGTACTAATTAGAACAGTTAAGTAATCCAGTTGTACAGCTTGTGTTTTTAAGTGACTGACAAAACATCTGTAAGTGCTAGTATTGGAAGAGAACAGCTGTAAATGTTCTCTGCATTAGCATAAATTACCTGGTGAATATCAATAAATGCTTCTGCAGAAATAAGATTGCTGCAGAGATATTTCAGTGGCTCACACTAATCAACTAAAATAAAACGTAAACAGCTCCAAAATTAGACTCAGTAAATCATTTCACACCTTGGTGGGAAACAAATTATGAGTTCCAGTTTTTCAATTCAGAGGGACTGAAGAAATACATTTAAATTTCCTTTAACACTGTCACTCTTCTTGCGACTCCTTCTGAAAGCTTTCCTCTCATGAAAACAACTTCTTGATCTTTACATACAAATAAACTGCTCCTGAGGCAGAGTGGGAGTATAAGCATAGGTGTGTGGATTTACATATCCTGTATGTTTCATCTGGCAGCTCCAAAGGCATTCAGCAGCCAGGTACATTTCCTTACTTTCCCACTGGCTCATGTCTCAGCATGACCCCAGTTTGACCCTGGATCTACAGCATTCAAAGCTAAGGAAATGCTACAGCAGCAGAGGGAATTAGAAACATTATCACTGATTAAAGTATTGATCAGCCTCTCTGCTAAAGCTAAGGTACTCCTCCATTTAGAATTAAGCTACTGAATATAACTTGCCATTAGGTGAAAGGCCTAACCCAAACACAGGATATATACAGAAATGTTGAGGTAAAGATGTGCAAGAGAGGTGGAAGGAATCCTGGGATAGGTTAGAAAAAAACTGTCATAGTGGAAGAGGAAATTTGCACAAAAATTTTGCAGCCCGGTTTCTAATGGCTGTTGTCTGTATCACCATCATGCCTGCTATCCAAACCCCAAGCAGGACTCAAGGAATGGAGCTCTATTTTTAAAACTTAACTAAAAGAGTGATGCCTCATTTTGATGATGAAGTGAGTGCACATCTTAGGTGAGGAAGATACTATTTAGTAGTCATGTTCAAGGCACTGAAGGAAAACTGGAGGGGAAATTATGGAAGAAGGTAAGGTTTTGCCAAAGGGACTGAAGAGCAGAATAATTCAGAGCATCAGCACTCTGAGAATTAATAGTGTAAGACTGTATTTGTCAGACAAAATATAATGCAGTAATCAGAAGCTGAAGCCCAGACAAAGGGGCAAGGCTGGCTCTTTGGGCAGCTGTGGACAATGAATGCAAGTTTTAGTTAAAGATGTTTGCCTCCTGCAAAAAGAATGAATCAAGCCATAGCCAAGAGCATCTTATAACCTTCGGTTCTTCAGTACACAGCAGGGAGGGACCAAGGGAAGGCTTAGGAGCTGAGCTGACAGAGGACACAGAAATTTTCCATGTGCTTGGTCACATCAAATGCCATTTGTTGATAAGTTCATGTCTTTGCACAGTATAATATGTATGCCAGCTATGGAAGTCATCATTCCTATCTGGACTATGTCCTGAGTTCATGTTATTTTTTTTTAAATGCTAATTACTGTAACTTCTGTGTCTTCCAGTATATGCCTTTTAGACTCAAGGCTCCTTTGAGCAATATAAAGGACAAACATTTTCATATATCTTTTCAATTAAATAATAAAATTTAGTAGTCTATGTCTTCTTCAAGAAAAACCAAAAAAATAAATTTCAAAGAACACCTCACCTGCAAAAATTTTTCTTGTAGATATTGCTTTTCCATAGCCAGCTCAAATAAAAACACATTTTCTTCCATCAGTGGTCAAATTGAATTATGTCAATGGGCAGCATTAGGAATGCATTGAGTATAACTTAGTTATCTGTAAAAATCAAGAGCAACAACATCTTACTGCTCAGTCCATCCTAGTTTGCCTGTGATCCATGTGCTGCATCTAAAACTACTCTGTGATTTGAAGTCAATCTGAAACAGTAATAAAATGTCTTGTGTAGAGACTGTTTCTTTCTGTGAATTCATATAAACAGAAAAATTAAATATGGTAAGTATTACTGATGGAAAGACTGCATTCATATGTAAATCTTAAACTTTTAGAATATTCAAGTAGGATGTAATTTGAATTGAAATGTCAGGAAGAAATACTTTCTGTGAATAGGAACCTAACCTTATGGAAAGCCATTCCTAATTAATATTTCATCAGCTGCCTGATGCTAACTTCTAAGCTAAATTACCTGATGAGGGTGAAATTAAACTTTTGTAAATGGAATGTTCCTGTTCACTTATGACTGCCACCAGAAGTTTCTACAGCAATACACAGGTAAATATACTTCATTCTCCCTCCTGTGTTTTCTCAGGTGGATAATGTTTTGCAGTAGTGGATATTTAACATAATAAAGATTATTTTATATCTTCTTATGTGAACTATCTGTTCATTAGGGTGACAGTAAAATGTACTGAATCAGCATAAAAAATTGACTAAGAGTGACCAAAAGAATTTGGGAAAAATAATAAAAACGTCAAGACTATTGGGTCTGTTTTTCATTGAGAAGTAAATAAAATAGTACCTTTCTCCTTCCCACAGAGGTATGCTATACTGTCACCACAAACAATGGAAGAACAGTATTCCTTTATGAGAGCATGCCATCATTTTCTACTTAAAATTATAGATTTTTTCTTTCCTGAGAGCTTGGTGAATCTAAGTGACCTGATGAGGAAAAATTACTTCCTTTTGATTATAGTTCCAACCATCAATTATTTATCCCTCCTCAACTGGCTAGATGGCTCACTTTTCAGGCTGCTAATCTGCTGCACATTACAGTAGGTAAGATGCTGCAAATTATATGTTAAGGAAAACAGGTAGATGCTGTGTTACTGAAATCAGTTGGTGTGTAGCTTGCAAAGGGTCTGCTGGCCTCCATAAAGAGTGAAATTATCCCTGCAGCAGCCACAGTGACCTCTAAGAGGGATTTCTTGACTACTGTGGTGATAACAACTACAATTAAGCTGAGATCTATGCATGTCAATTGTAGCTTTTATTCTCTTACTGTTTGATGTTTTTAAAAAATCTGTCATTTTCCAAGAGCAGGATTCATAGCAGAGAGCACAAACTGGGGTCACTGTTGCATATTATCCTAATTAATCCCTCTGACCATGTTTTACAGTTTTATACAGCATCACCCCAGTTATGCAGGAACAGACTGCTTTTATGCCTCCTACATCTATTTAATATCAACTCCAGTTCAGAAAAAAAAGTGTCTTGGGTTTTGCCATGCCTTCTCAATACTGACCATAGATTAAACAGTGTGTTAGAGAAACAAAGGGAAGTAACCAAAGTCCAGTAAATCACTGAGCAATTCAGACTGACCTTGATGGACTTCTATTCATTGCTGAAAACTTCTATTAATTGCTGAAAAAGTAGGCAATACTGCTACTTTTTTTATATTATATTTTTTTTATTCTGTGAACTTTGTCTTAATTTTTTTCCTTCTTTTGCCATTAATTTTCCTTTAGCGCTGTTTTTTGCAAATTTGACAGCTAATGAAGTTACTATGGCAAGTGCAACCAGGAAGAGGAAAGAAGACATTGAAGGATGTTTCCAGAACACTGCGTTTTGAAATCATCATTAGTGTGAACATTTTGAATATGAAACTCAATTCTTGAAGATTGTACCAATGAGTTATGTAAATCTTGTGCCCAGTGACACTGCTCGTGTTTTGTACATCAAACATTCACATTCAGCAGAGACTGGAAACAATCTCTAAACTGGACATGATTTTGCAGATTCCATTTACAAAACAATAAATGTCTTCACACAGTTTTCAAACAGAAAAGAACAGATATTTTTAGCCACCTTGTTTCACTTAGGAAGAAGTGCACATGATCCGTTCCTACGAAGGGCTGAATGCCCTCCAGTCGTGAGAATTCAGGGCTTGTAGGTATCAATCTGTCAAAAATGCTTAAAGAGCATAATTTCCCTGGCCATCCAGTTATCATTTCACCAGTATGAGCTCAGCTTCACAGCTTATTGCATGTGCCACATACAGAGTTACAGAGAGGGTTATTTTCTGTCTTCCTGCTGATGGATAAGGAACAGTGACAGGAAAATCAATGAGTAATCAATTCAGTGGGTAATAGATACAGCCCTTTGGGGTGGTCAGGCATGGAGGAACTGTACTTCATGGACTTCTAAACTCAGAGGGCAAGAAGGCATGAATGTATAATTTGTCTTTTTTACCATAAACAGTACCAGAAATGGCAAGCTGCAAGAAAGGAAACATTTAGGAAAGAAATGGATCATGAGGTCAATGGACCAGCTACCACTGACCTTCATAACTCTGAATCACACCTGTAACAATGAACTGTAATGAGAGCCAGTGTATAAAATCATGTTTCTTTTTTAACCACTATTCTGTGCTTCAATAGTCTCAAAAATATTGGGTGATTCTCAGCATCGAAAATTGAAACTATATAATCTCTGTGAGGAAATAAACTGTGGACTTTCAAATACCAACAGTCATTAAATACCAACAAAAGTTACTTCTTTCAGTTTTGGATGATTTTTTCAGATACTATCATAGGGATCATTTGCATAATGTGTCTGCAGTTTATTATAAGTGTTAAGATTAGTTTAGAAGTGAAGTTTCAAGTGAAGATTATGACCATGCTATCAGAAGAAATGTTTAATCAGATAAAATAAAGGAAATTAATAGAAAGCATTTATTCTACCTCCTAAATAATTATTCTGATTAGAGATACTTTGGTATGAATCTGAATGAACAAGTGAGATATGAAGTGCACTACTTCATTCAATAAAAGTAAAAAATATATATAGCTTATAAGAAATAAGCATAAGATCTACTACAGTTATGAGCAAATATAACATCCGTATTACCCTGTGTTTGCTTCCTCAAAATTCCTGCCTTTTACTCTAGAATCCTTATCAATTATGAAAATACTGTTACAGTTTTTCAGTATACTGGTATGTTTATCCTTATTTCGTATTTTTCCCACCTTTCCTTCTCTATCACATTTGTTTATTTTTACATTAAAATCTACCAAACTATCAGTTTCAGTTCTGTAATGAAGAACCACTTTGGTTTCTGCAGTCCTTTTTTAAAGGACTAGGAGGGTTTTAAAAGCATTCACTGATAGCTAAGTAGATAAAATCATGCATGAATGCTCGATTTGCAATTTCTTTCTTAAGCTGAATATATAGTCGGGATTTGCCAGTATGCTTGATCAGAGAAGTTTAAGTTATTCATTGAAAACAATGAAAGTTTAAAAGTTCATTCCAATTATTTGCATAAACTTATACATATATATATAGAGTTACTTAAAATTACTTAAATTTCTGAGACTATAGTATTAATATGATAACCTGAATAAACTTGTGGAGAGCAATAATTTTATAAATTAGTTGATGGGTTTTCTCTCTGGTCATAAACTAACTGTATTTCTGCACTGGATAAATAATTTTTAGTTTTCGAGATTCTTGCAGTTCATCATTAGAATTAGCAGATTGGCCATTAACTTTCAAAATACCATTTTTGATCTGTGTTCAAATAAATAGACTTCTGAAAAGAGAGGATAAGGAACAAATAATGAAAAATATAAATAGTTAATATTAAAAGCCACAGGTATCTCTTAAGAATGAATGTTATTCTGAATGTATTTAAAATATACTTGCCTCAGATGACTGGAAGATGTATGGTTTTTCTAGAAAGTTCTTGCTGATGGAGAAAATTAACATCTAGCTGTTCCACTACAGTTCATTCATCTGAAATAGCTTGGAGAAACAAATAATTTTTTTGAATTATTAACAGTTTCATAAAGCAAGAAAAGTCTGCTTCTCCTCTGTTTATGACGCAGGTTTCTCATTTTTTAGGGTTTCCTATGTCACATTCATCCATTTTAGTTAGTCTGGTTCTTTCTATTAATGATAATTACTAGTTTGAATAAATGCTTTTTCTTCTACGTGCAAAAAGAGAGCTCAAATACTGTCATTGTTAGCTGATGAGTAAGATCATTATGTTCTCCTAGTAAAATTAAGAAGTGTTTCTGATTTCATTGTCAGTGTTACTGAGAAGCTGATTGCTCCTTAAGCTAGGGGAGCAGAGGCCGGTAGTTCCCGGGCGGGAAGCGCTGAGCTCCATCCATGCAATCGGATTTGTGATGCTCACCCAGCAACAAGCAATTATCCTGTGACAGGGGTCACCGCCGGCGATAAGGGCTGGCGCAGCGCCACTCACCGCGCCTCTTAAAAAGTGAGATAAGGAAGAGTTCCAGGGAGCGGATTAGGAAGCCAGCCTGTTGGCTTTCATGACTTGAACAAGGGAAAAAAAAGAGCAGTGAATTCCCATCTGTCTGCCTTCTATACCTGAAAACCTGCACTGCACCCGCATCACGGGCGGTGCTTTCCACGTGTGCTACGAGCCTGGTGGTGGTGTCTGGGGACAGGGAAAGGTGCTTCACAGGAATTAGGATTTAAGAGTTACAAATTTCATATGAGAGCACTGCTTGTTGGAAAATTATAAATGTATTTTCATTTTTCTTTTTCTTTTTTCTTACAAGCAAGTTGTCTAACCAGCTGTGGTTTTTGTGGCTGACATCTGCTGAGAAAATCAGTAGAGACTTGCCACTTGTAAATGACAGGTAACTGCATCAAGAGCACTGCCTAAGCCAAGCTGAGCTGTCAAAACCAAAATTCCCACAGTGGATTGCAAAAGTAAAACTGATCTACTTTTTAAGGGTCTATCCAAAACAAAATATTCCAAACTGTTCCCATTTTCTCCTATTAGACGGATTTGGGTTTGCAACGGAAAACTCAACAAAGAGATTTCACTGGCATTTTCATGCTATACGGTGTGATTCCTAGGATATGCATTACTTAAACAGAACTGGATCGTGTCTGTGGAAATGGACCTAAAACTTGTCTTTGCAGTCTGTTTTTTCTAAATAATAGTCCACTGTCCTCACTCCATGCTCTGTTTTAGCTGATGAATTCTACAAAGTGTCACAAGAAATCAAAGTATGCTGGATGATCAGAACAGTAGAAATACATTTCAGCCATGAAGTCTTTTAAAAAACTTTACCCTAGAAATTGAGTGTGTCATAAAAGTCCAATCATTATATAGAATTGCAGAAACACCCTTTAGTCTGGGATGAAAAGAGGCACCAAAACACAGTATTCAAATATTCTGGGTCAAGTCTTAATCAATTGGTTTGAATTTTTGGGTTTTGGGGTTCTTTTGCTTGAGGAGGTATGAAAGAGAGGTAAGTTGTAAAAAGAGGTTTAAAATAATCATCTCTTTATGATTCCCTTTAGATTATTATTTTGCAGTCTTGAAGTCGCTTTGGATTAAATGTTCTTTCAGGATTATCTTCTGCAATCACAATAAGAAAATAAAAAGAAAAGGAAAAAGACATGAGAGTCTGAAAAATTGTTGTGTTTGGACACTAAATACTGTAAGGTTATTTACAAAGTGACAAAAATGGATAACATTTTTCTTTCTTTTCCAGATAAACTACCATTAAGGTCCGTTTAGCCACTGTAAAAATAAGTCCTCTCTGATTGGGTTACTCAGCTGTCTTGCTGACATTTTCACAATTAGCCTCAAACACCTGCAAAATGCTTAATGGAGACCTTCCTTAATACAATAGTAACACAACTGCCTCCAAGAGTATTGTAAAATGCAGGCAAAGGCAGTGGGAAGAAATGATGATGTCTGACTCCAGTTCACAAGGCTGAGTGATTTCTTTATTATAACTATACTAAAATACATTAATATACTATTTAAAGGAGATACTAAAACTACAAACCTACTTGTTCTAGCTACCATATCTAGTGCACAACTCGTGACCCTGCTCTCAAGAGTCAAGCCCCAGGTGGATTGGATTGGCCATCAGGCTCAAACAATCCTCACCAAAATCCAATCAAGCAATCACCTCAGGTAAACAATTCTCCAAACACATTCCACATGAGAAAACAAGGAGCAAAAATAGAAATTATTTTCTCTTTCTTTCCTCTGTGCTGCTCTCTGAAAAAATCCTGAGAGAAAGAAGAATGTCCCTGCAGCAACAGATAGCTGGACTCTACAGCCGTGCACTGATATTATTGAAGCAACAGCTTAATTTCTCAGCTTGCAGATACAGATCCGAGTCTGTGGGAGTACTCTATTGGCCCCATCATTTTTAAGACTAAATAGCTTATCTTTATTCCTTCAGACTTCTGATGTTTAGAGGATTTTTGATGTGCAGTTCTCCAGGGAAGCTGTCTAGGAGGTGTGGAGTTTTTTATGATAGAAAGCAAGCAAGCTGTGATGGTGTGTTGAAAATTCTCCCTTGTGCTCACTGTGTTCACTTGTCCAAACTGGTTTCATGCACTGTTTAACAAGGCATCAACCAACTTCAGCAAGACAGCAGATACCTGAGGAACACTCACAAAGTGCAAGAATGGCGATTTCCTGCTAGGCATGACATCTTTATGAAAATAAAAAGGCAATTTTTAGTACAAGGAATCTGGTTCAGTAAGCTGTGACAGACATTCAGATATTCAGCTCATCTAATTCAGTTTGACTCCATTAAAGTCAATGACATTACATCAATATTCACCAGCTGAGCATTTAATCCAGAAGACTGAAATCATGAAAAGTCACTTCAGAGACAATACTGACAACTTTGAAAATAGATTTGCTTTGCCACTCATACTTTAGTGTGCATTTAGATGTCCACTCTGACTAGTGTGTCTATTGTTATCAAATAATAGCTGCTAATAAGGAGAGGAGAATGAGATGACTGTCATTTTTTAAATTCCTTCTTTTCCACTTCTTAGTAGAAACCTCATAAAGTCAAGTGTCTGTCTTTTGCCTGTTTCCTTCAGATGCAAAATCAAAATAGCATGAAAATTATTGATACATGATTTATATAATCTTCCAGTGTTCAGGGTTAAGTGTGGTTTTGGATAAAGCATCTCTTGGTGTTTGAGGCACCCCCAAATGTAGGAAAAAACAAATTTAGGTTTGCTTAGCAGCAAGAAATATATTTAGCTTTACGAAAAACTATTTAAGACACATTCACACATCTTATATAGCTTGGAAGTAAGGGAAATTGATTATTTAAAGTTAAAGACTGCGAAGAGGGAGATAAACATACCTTCAATTACCAGCTGCTGCTTTAAATGATTATCTGGGGAGGGGGAAAATATAAAATTAATACAGTAACCATCTACAGCTATACAGTATTTGTGCAGTGTCCATGGAACAGCATGGAATTGAGATGGCCAAACTCACACTCACTGGAGCTCAGCTGGTTGAAAATCTTTTCAGTTGTGTGATAAACAGCTTTTATAGGACTCTTGGTTGAGTTGCTTTGTGAATTTAACAGCCAGTTCTGGCTTTATTATACTAAATAACATCCTCATTCCCATGTTTAAGTTCTCAAGACGAGAAAAAGACATTAATAGCTGGCAAAGTGTTTGCAGTCAGCCAGGAGCGTGTACCAAACTGGCAATTTTGGTGCATTCCTGCACTGTGTACAGAGTATGAAGTATCTAAGCAACCATTAAAGAGTGTCATCTAAGTGAAGTCCAGGACAGGAGGGAGTGAGGCCCATTTAGAATGTCAGACAGAAATTCTGATTCTGCTAGAGCTTTGCAAGAAGTGCAACATACATACCTGTGTAGTGGGATGGGCCAGATGTTCTTCATTAATACAACTATAGCAAATTAGTTTCCACTGCTGTATTTCCATTTATGACTTTTTTTTCATCATTGGTTAGTTGACCTACTTTTCCATATCTGTGTACAAGATAAAATCAAAGACAGGATCATCAATTCATCAAGACCCCTTGAAAGCTACCTGCTGATAGAACCTTTCTCAGAGAAGAAATCCTCTGATAACTGAAAGACTCTGAATTTGCTTATATCTTAGTGGCATATATATTTATGTCACAGAATCTTAAAGATTAGAAGAGACCTTCAAGATCATCTAGCCTGACCACCAACCCAGCACTGCCATAATTGCCCCTAAAACTTATGATATCCTCAAGTGCCACATCCAGACACCTCTTAACGCTTCTGGAGACAGTAACTACACCACCTCCCTGAACAGCTTATTCCAGTGCCTAACCACTCTTTCAGTGATTTTTTAAATCTGATATCTAATCTGAGCCTTCCCTGCTGCAATTTGAGACCATTTGCTCTCATTCTTTCACTTGATACATGGCAGAAGAGGCTGACCCCCAGCTCACTACAACCTTCATTCAGGTAGTTGTAAAGAGTGATAAAGTCCTCGCTGAGCATCCTTTTTTCCAGGCTAAACAACGGCACTGGCCAGACTGTGTTACATATGGTGACATATGTACATATCACCTACATATGCTACAGTACACAAAGAATAGAAGAAAAAAATCTAAAGAGATGCATTTTTCTGTGCCCCTCTGCTTCAAGAATAATTGATGGATGCTGTGAAAGAGTATGTAGTATAGTTCAGACTCCATGTCAACCTGTTTTCTGTAATGAGACCCATTGGTCTCAAATTAAAGTGGTCTGAAATCACAGTGACTTTCTAAAGTTATCAGACAAGATAATACAGAATTTCTTCAGAGTTTGGTTTGTGCTCCTATGCCCCACTAATTCCCATGTAGGCTTCTGGATATGATGGCTGAGGTGAACAGCTTTTCTCAGCAGAATAGGTAATAATAAAAAGCATTTTTCTTTTTCCCCAAAGTGTTAAGCAGGAGATTCTATAACGTACTGCTGATCTTCTCCCCTATGATCAAGGTTAGATATATGCACACCTGTGTCCCCAGCACAAGAAGGCAGGGACCTCTTACAGTACCTGGAGAGGACATCCAGAGAAAGTATCAGAGGGCTGTAATGCCCCTCTTATGAAGAAAGAATGAGACAGTTTGGATTATTTAACATGAGGAAGAGAAAATTCGGGTGAGACCATGCTGTGGACTTTCAATATTAAAAAGGAGGCTTACTAGGAAGATGAAGAAAAACATTTTACCAAGACCAGTAGTGACAGTACAAGGGACAGTGGTTTAACCTGAAAGACAGCAGATTTCTATTGGCTACAAGAATTTTTTTTTTTTTTTTTGTGATGAGGGTGGTGAGACACTGGAATAAGTTTCCCCGAGAAGTAAGTTCCCCATCAATGGAACTGTTCAAAATCAGGTTGGATGGCACTTGAGCAAACAGACCCAGTTGAAGATGTCCCTACTCATTGCAGGGTGGTTGTACCTGAGGATCATTAAAGGTCCTTTCCAAGTCAAATCATTACACTCTGGTTAGACTAGCTCACCTGTGTAGAACGCTGGACATGCAGTACTCTTTGCAATAAAGGAGAAAGAGAATGTTGTACTTAAGACTATTCTGCACTCTTTTGACATGGAATAAAAACATGATGTCCCTCCTGCCTCAATGATAATTCTCTATTTCCTATGACCTTAATTTTATTTTCTGAGACAGAAATCAAATAAACTAAGGCTGATTTACATCCCATTGATCACTGATACATGCATGTAACTCATGTGTGTGCCACTGCACACTGGAAACAGTATCGCTACTGAGCTATTTAAAAGTATGAATTTTAAGTGTGTCTATATATGTAAATTTTATTATCCTTTACATTAATATATTATCCAGCTCAATTTTAATTTTTTTTCTGCCTTTATTTTGTTTAAGTGTATTGGCCCTTACACCCTGAAGTTTAATTAAATAATAGTCTGCATAGCATAATTATTGTGCATTATGATAGTGGCTCATTCCCAGAGTTCTAACAGAGTTAAGAGGGTGGTGGGCTTTCTCTCCTCAATTCCCCTACTTTAGGGGCATACAGACGTTACCCATTCAGAATCTATCCTAGCAGATATTTACTAACCAAGGGCTTGATTCTGTTTCATAGGTCATTTTATTTCCTTCAGATGAATATCAATTTCAAGAAATGCAGGATGAAAGCTATATATATCAACACAAAACTGATTTTCTTTCTTTCTGGTTTGAAGGAGCTTTATATTTTTCTTTGCTTTATCCTATTTATGAGAGGAAGGCCTTTTTTCTTTTTCAGGCTGCAAGTAAAATAGATGTTAAGATGTTTTTCTGCATCACTCTGGAGGGGAAAGCAAGTAGTGATTAATTCAAAGCATAATAGCAATAGCTTATATTTCTGTACTAGCTTTCATCTTGAAGGATACCTTTCCCAAAGCACTTTACAACCTAAATAAAGTAGGAATCATTAAAATTCTACGTTGCCATTCCACAGGGATTATTGTACTGTACCTTTAGTATTATGTGTAGATCAGTACCATGGTTACTGCAGCTACCTAGAGCAGGGAATAATGAACTTTTAATGATAGCTTTTTTTTTTTTTGGTGGGTGTTTAACAGGTCAATTTTCTATAGCTGAAATATATCCCTGTGTCAGGTAGACCACATTACTTATTCCATAGCATGCAGAAACTACTCATCAGCTAAGAGGATCTTTGAAATAACACCAGGCTACTGGAAAACATATTAAATTTGAAGTAAATGGAATATGATTGCCTGGGTTGAGACAAGACAACCATATCTAGAATCACCACTGTCTTGTTTATGAAAAGTGATAATTCATCTTCCATACTGACAAGTGGTCAAGGTTTTTGTCTTAAAAGTCATTCAGCAAATGTCAATGGCAAAAGCACAAATACTCATTTTTCTGCTTATTAAAATACTGATTCTAATCTGGGTAATATACTACAGTAAGATTAAATAATCACACACACTGCTCGCCCTAAAGTTTTCCTTCCAGGCAGAAACAAGTCAACTCCTACATAGAATAGGATCTTATCTATTACCATACCATGGCCATCATAGCCTGTCTGTCAAACTACAACCATCATATGTTTCCCATGAAAAGAAATAAGTTTGTCAATGTGAAAGAAGTTCCTGAAAAATAAGCTCAAGGTCTTGTAAGAAAAATATATTGGACATGGTAAAAACACTAAATGTATATTTACACAGTGAACTGCATACAGGAATTTCATGAAGAATCATTGTCCTGAGAAGAGCCCATAAAAATATCATAAAGTGCATAATATTATTTTGAGAGAATGAAGAACATCTTAAAATCCATTGTAGTAAAGGCTCAGAAGAATCCTGAAATCACCATTTATGTGTTTATATTGTTTCATAAGTCACTCTGTCAAAGTGACCAGGTGTTTTCCCTTGTGAATGATGAAAAACAACTGTCAGTACTTTATGAGCAAAGATCTACTATAGATTCAACCTATAGGAACTATTAAGATTCAACCTATAGGAACAAGATCACATTATACAGCTTTAACATCATCAAAATAATGCTAATGCTTTTTCCTCGTGATATACAATAGTGAAAGGAGGATCCATAATATCACCAACTTTTCAGGTAGTCTCACGATCCAGTAAGACAAATAAAGTGATTTGGGAAAGTTCAAAGGATATAGTTTCACTTCCAACAAAAAAAAAAAACACCTAAACAAACAAACAAAAAAACCAAACAAAAAACCCAAGCAAAACCAAAAACCCAAACACAGAAACAAACCCAATTTGGATGTTCCATTAGATCTCAATGGAATAATTGAGATCTTCTCAATATTCAACACATTTACAGTAAAAGGAATTGAAAGATAAAATTCAGAGGGCATTGACCAACTTTATAAAACCAACATAATTTCTAAGGGAGAGAAGTACACCTAGCACCCCAGAAGTATAACACTAATGTCTCATGTGATTTAGGTGGTTCTAAGACTCTAAAGCTTCTGTTAATCCATGGAAAAAGTTAATATAGGACATGGGGCACCTGGTTTTCTAATTAGATTACATCTCTATTAAGCTTGTGATGTTCAGATGTATTGGTTTCAGACAACTGAAATTAATTGTTGCCCTCTGGTAGATTACATGGTTTTAACTCTAAAGGTTATTACTCCTTGCCATTTAGTCTGGTTATGACCCTTCTACAGTATTCATAATTTTCTTTTATTTTTTTTTAATTTTATTGACATTATTTAAATCTCTACCTGAAATTTCCATTTACACAAACTAAGTTGATATACTCAATTATAGATTTAAATAATACTATTGAACATGTGACATGCTTTGCCCAGATCTGACTGTAATTATCACTTTGTCATGCATTTGTAATAAGAAATTTGGAGGGACAAATAAATCAGGACTTCAGAAACATACAATACAAGTTAGTCAAAACACTCTCTTTAAATAAAAAAGGACACTTACAGAGAAGGAAAAATAGCCATCCTGTTATTAATCATGACTACATTAATTAACATTCCAACTAGATAAAGCAAGAAATTAAGGAGTCAGTTATGGTTTGCACATATAAACTGTTTTGCTAACATCTGGTTTGATTTAGTTTGAAGTTTAGGCCCTAATTCCAGCAGCATTGCCAAATTCTAGCATACAACAGCATGGTAAGCAGCTCTGCTGATTGGCTGTTTTAATCCTTTCTTGGTGTCTAGTATTCTGTGATGGGGCTTTTTAATGAAGGACAGAAATTTGCCAACAAATTTTATAGCAATGGATTTTCAATGAAATCTGAATCAATAATTCAAAACTGTTCTTGAACTGAATTTTTTTCCTGGGAGAAAAATGCTTTTTCTTACATCTTAACTTAGTGACAACAACCCCAGAATTTGGGAAAAAAATATGTTTATTTGACTTTCTTGCATTGACTTCTTTGCATTGCCCCCAGTTTTCAGAAATCAGGTTGCAGGGAACAAAGATTAAGTCTTTGGATGATCTATGGCAGCTCTGGTTTTACACAGCTCAAAGCAAATAAATCTTTGCTATTTATAAAGAAAACAAAAGATTAAAGGTAAGCTGATTACTGTGGCTGCAAATGAGATACACTTTTGTTTCAGCAAATCTTTAAAGGAGCACAGACAAACCTCGGCCACTGCTGAAAAGTGAATATAACTAGATACCTTTTTTATCTCCTAGAGTGGTTGAAACAACTGCTTAGTTATTGCAATTTGTCTTGAAAAACATTGTATGCACTAAGATTTCAAACATAGTTCAGAAGTTTAATAATGCAGCAAGCATTGATTTGTCTCTCCTTTTTAAACAACTCAAATGCATCCAAAAGTTACGAGAATAAAAGGAAAACATGCTACATTTTAATGATGCCCCTGCTTGTCTAATTACTCCTTGATCCTTCAATCTGCAAAATTAGCACTGATATGGGTCATGCCTCCAGGCAAACATGTTTCACTTCATCAACTGTTCTTCACAAGAATGTAGATATCTGAGTGGACACATCATGCTGGGCATCCCTCTGAGTCCTGTGAAATTATACAGAGGTTTCTCATTTGGCTTCTCTAGATTTCATCCCAGTTCCACGGTGTGTTGTGAAGTGCTTCACAACATTGCTTCCTTTTGCATCATTTAAAAACAGGTTTGTTTTCCAAGAATATTAACACAATAAATTTCCTAAATTTTATGTAACATTTCATCAAATTTTTAGACATTTTACTCTCTCAGAAATCACCCCAGAAATGTGTTGTCTTGTATCATCAGGTCTTAATCCTGATCTGTCCAGCACTTCAAAATTGTATGGTATGAAATAGAGGGTAAAGGCAGGTTTGCCCATGATACCATTGTTATATGTCCCATTCTACAGATAATTTTTACAAATGCATTGTTTAATTTTAGTGCCGTGTGAGTTTTTTCTTTGTAATATTAGCCATGTAGGAAGGCAACTAGAAGATTTGCAATTCTTGATTCATTTTTGGTTCCTTTCTTTCCAAGTGGAGAAAGGTAGAGGGGAAAGACATAACTGAGAAGGAAGTGTCATACATGTTTCCAGCACTTCTGATTCAAAAAATATTTTTTCTGGCTCCAGGAGACTAGATAGAATGCTTCTCCATAAAGAATTCCAGAAAAGGCTAAGACTGCTGATTTTCATTTTGTAGTCACAATATTTAGAAGAGATGTCAACAGTGGCCATATTCCAGAGCTTTGAGGTCCAGAAGAGGCACAGAGATAATCTTCTTAGAGTGCTTAAAATGGTACCCCAGGTGATGAGAAACATTGGGTTGTATTGGGTGTATTTGTATTTTCAGACAATAACTGCCTATAGGAGTGAATTATATTCATATATAAACTTAGGAAAATATCTCACACAGAAATAAATACTGCTATTCTAGAAAATAAATTCTTACTATTCACAGACCATTCATAAAGACCACACATTCACATAAGTTTATTTCGTATTCCTGTAGATGCTCTACCTCTTTCTCAAGTTCTTTTCAAAAAAAGTCCATCCACAGATCTTAAAGAACTTCCACAATTAACTAGTCTCTGTGAAAATGCAAATATGCATACATATAGATATATGCAAGTACAGGTGACATTATGTGTATACATATATCTCCTGTAGTAGTCGTGAGAAATTTCAGAAATAACCAGATTCAGTCTGTGGAGGAGCCTGGCACAAATATCCATTATTTCTGTCTGCTAGATTGATGTTCTAGCCAGTGGAAAATGCCTCCTAATATTTAGGTCAGCATTTGAAAAACATATTGTTTACCTCTGAGGTTATCACATTTATGGTAAGTTAATGATACTCAGTTGTGTTTGCAATGCACCTAAAAGGAATGGGCATTCTGCTAACTAATTTGTTTTACTAATGATGAGCAGAAAGGCAATCACAAGAGATTTCATTCCCACTTGGTAGCATGTAACTTCTCAAAGTGAAGTGTTTAGCATCTTTGCTGGTTCATCAACTAAATTTCCCCCCCCCTTTAATATGACAACATAAGAGATTTCAGGCTTTTGAAACTTCTACTTATTTTGGCTTCCCAGATGATTTTGAGGTGAATACATTACAAATGCAACTTATTAAAACACATGTGCATTAATGGAAACCCCTGTGTAAACTGCAAAGCAGCTATTATCACATAGTACAATTAAGTTCCAATTTAATTCATTTAGATCTTCCTCATTTTGCACACCAAGCATTTCTGGAAGTTAATTGGCATGAAAGACAGGGTAAACTATGCACAACAAATTGAGTGTGAAATAAAGTTAATTTGGATAAAATCCATTGTGAAAACTGCTGTTTCAGCCACATTTGCAAGGGAGAGGAGTCACCAGTGCTACATTAATGTCACTGACTCTTTGCACTGTCTCAGAGCTGAGATTTCATGCAGTATTGCATTTATATAAGCCCTAGTTTGAATGCAAGACTCTCTTTTGTGCTCATTATACAAGAAGCTATGGAAACTACTTAATGGAATGCTACTGTCATTAATGAAAAAATTAATGAATCTTAGCTATAGGAGTTTTTATTTAACAGGCAGTTTGTATGAGTGATTTAGTCTTGTCAAACCCTGACAGCCTCATGAATATAGTGTTTAATTTTGTTATTTTCAACCTATGTATTTTCATAATAATTAGCATAAAGGTAATTCACTAATGTATTTTAATACAGCTAAGTAATGACATAATTCCCCAAGAAGAGACATTCCAGAGAACTGGGCGAGGAAGGAAGAAAGAAGTAAAAAGTATGAGATTTTGATTCAGGCTTGAAACAAATGAAAGAAAAGATTGCGTACATTCATAGTTAGAAGTGAGAGTTCAAGGCAAAGAGCACTGCAAGTAACTTTGCAGTGGAAGTACAACCATTCATGTT
>QUSF01000004.1:37189416-37209930 GCA_003676055.1 Chloebia gouldiae
AGCCAACAGTGTGAGCTTGCAGCCTAGAAAGCCAATCATATCATGGACTGCATCAAAAGAAGCTTCTCCTCCTCTACTTTTCCCTCATGAAGCCCCACATGGAGTACTGAGTAAGGGTCTGGGATCCCCAGCACAGCAAGGACATCAACCTGCCAGAGCGAGTCCAGAGGACAGTAATGAAGATGGTTAGAGGAATGGAGTACCTTTCCTGTGAGATAATTGAAATTGTTCCTGCTGGAGAAGAGAAGGTTCTGGAGTGACCTTATTTCATCTTTCCAGTACCTGAAGGAGACTTGTAAGAAGCTGGACAGGGATTCTTTTACAAGGGCATATAGTGATAGGACAAGGGGTAATGGCTTCAGCCTGAAAGAGGATATGCTTAAATTAGATATTAGAAGGAATTTTTTCACTTTTAAGGAACAGGTTGCCCAGAGAGGTTGTGGGTATCCCATTCCTGGAAGAGTTCAAGGCCAGGCTGGATGGGGCTTTGAGTAGCTGGTCTAGAGAAGGTGGCCCTGACCATGGCATAGGGGTTGGAACAAAAGGATTTCTAAGGATTTCTCTTCCAGCCCAAGCCATTTGATGATATACTGCCACAGAGCATGAAAACTCATTCCATAACAACAAATGTACTTGAACCTACTTTTTAAATATAACTATTAAAAGATACAAGTTTGCTTTCACAAGGAATAAAGACAATGAAGAATTACATGTAACTAGATATTTAGATGGATTTCTTAACCACTAATTTTATTTTATTTTTATGGTATAAAAATCTGTTACTGGTAACACAGCATTAGGGTTTGGCTCCTTACCTGAAATCTGTGTACATACTACTCATTAAGTAATTATGTCTTGCCATATCTTTGATATGCATTTTTCATTATCATGCCATTCTCAGTAGCAAAATGAAAACAGGATTCCTGTTTTTTATTCCTGAAAAGAGAAACATCACCAAAGTACTTGGCTTCAAATAAAACAGGTCTTATAATAGACTAAATGTTTGATATTGTCCTTCCAAGGGATTTCAAGACCTGCCTTTTAAGAATGACAATGGATAAGATTAGTAAGATTAGTTTGAAACACCTTGTTAGTAATTTTTAGGAGAAAAATGTATTTTTAGGATAAAAATGTATTTTAAAGTGCTGGACTACATAAACTAAATATGCATACATCGTGTATCCCACCACTAGAAAATATGTTCTACATATAAACCTTTTACTGTATGTATACAAAATGGTCTTCAAAAGGCAGAGAAATATTTAGAGATAATTCAGTGAAAGTAATAAGCCTGTAAGTGTTATAAGAAATTAAACCTGTGCATATTATATGCTATTTTTATGTTTATTATACAGAAATTTTGGGGGCCGGATTAGCCAATATGATTTTTTTCTGGTCCTCTTTCCAACTGGGTAAATGATCACAAGTGAAGTGCATAATTTTTGTAAAATTTTTATGTTGATTGAGATGTTCTTTCCAAGACTTGCCTATCTGTTGGGGAAAATCATATTTCCTTCTGTATAAATCTGGTTCTCTGTCATTTTTCCCAATTAGATGGAATTCATCATGAATCATTCCCTAATAAGGATGCAGACCCTGGGAGGTGCTAAGCACTTTCAGAACAGGACAGGGAACCACATCCATGAAAAGAGAGTATCAAAATCCACCTAAAGTGTCCCTATATATCTATTATTATTTGAGCATACAAAACTACTAATACACAAACTACTGCTTGCAGATTTGCAGCTGGTAATCAGGTAGATGTCATTTTTATTGCTTTGGTTGCTGGAATCAGTTTATATGTCTGTATGCAAGACCTTTTTCAGTAGGTCATAAAACTCTGAAGGAATTCAGCCTGCAGTTGGTAGAAATTAAATTCCTCTCATCCATCACTGAAAGATTGTTTATCAAGATGCTGTGGATGAATTAGTGTAATCCTTATCACTTAATATAGTCTGGCTTTATACCTTTACTGGAATTGGTTCTCAGAATTAATCAGCTTAGAAAATGTTAGGAAAGAGAAATGTCAGCTGTTAATTTGCAATTTAAAAAAAATACCCCAAGCTTGCCCATCTAATACAAGAGAAAGATCTGCTCTCTACAAGTACAATCCTGTGATTTTTATCTGTATTGCATAAATCAAATATCAACTACTGAAATACCATGCAAATATATATGAACTGTGACTGTTTGTTAGGCTGCTTTTATTTTGTTCCAGGCAGCATCTCCTTAAATGGGGATACATGTGTACAGGGTTTGGTGTATACAGTGTAGCAACTTCTTTTGAAACATTGATTCTTTTTTGTAGAAAAGTATCCAGGAAGGTATTACCTTCAAATGTTAAGATTTCATTAAACTTTAAGAGAAAGAACAAAGTAGCAGTATCTGGTTTCCAGTCAGGTTTTAAACTACGCCTTATATCATCTGCAGGAGATACAGGTTTGTGTGTCATGCTCGAATGTACCTTCAAAAGATTTTACTAATATGCTTTGGAAAAGATTATTTTCCTATTCAGCAGTGTGCTAGGATGTTAGGAACAGCCACATCACTGGGGTAAGGAAAAATCCTGTAAATGGTTGTTTATAAATTTTTCCTTTCTTGGCTCCCTGCTAAAGTTGTGCAGCCAGTTTACATCCTTGGTGCTGGATTAAAAGAATAGGAAATGTGCTCGTATTTGTCATCAGTTCACTACTCATAATATTCATAAGAATTTATGTGTGTTATTTCTTCAGTACTCCTACTGTATGCCAGGTGAAAGAGTTTCCTGTGTAAATACCTCTCTATTGGGGCAGACCTAAAGCTGGATTTTAGTGTATTGCTTACATCAATCATGAGAAGATTTTTCAAAACTTTCAGCATGGCTTAGGTTTTTCCAATGGGTGTGAGGTCTAGAATTTCATTAAAAGCATGTCTAGGGAATCATTACCTTGACCTAATCAGATGAATTTTGAAAGAGATTACTTAGGGAATTATAGGAACTTCAGAAAACCCCAGAGAGAACAAATTATTTTTTCACATTTTTTTCTGGACACTGCCATGGTGGCAACTGAATTTCCTCTATCTTTGCTACCAGTGATGTGTCATTCAGATAGTGGGAGCAAAGGATAAGAGTGCAAAATTCATCTGAACAGGGATGCAAACAGGGATTTGGGAGCATATACTTTCTTTCTGGTTTGCTGAGAAATTTTGGGTTTTTTTGTTTTTTTGGTTTTTTGATTGAATGTTTGAAATTCCTTCTCACATTCTTGGAGAAGATAAGAACAGATCCCTTAATTATCTCTTTACAGTTTTCAAGCTTAATAAGATCTTTCTGCATTATTATGTTCTGGTTAAGAGTAGGAGCCTTCAAGCATTTTCTTTGTTACTGTATTTTTAAAGGAGGAATAACCCATATCTTGTGTTTATATTGAATTTTTTTCCTAGTGGAATAGAGTGTTGTCCCAGATGATACGAAAATTATTTCTTGAGAAAATGTGATTAACCTGTATTTTGGGACCAGACATATGCTGACATTATTTAGAATTAGGTAGAGAAGGTTGATGCTACCTTGCAGTCATGTTTTTCATTACAGTATTTAAAATGACTGTGAACTTAGGGTTCTCCTACTGCTCATATCCCTCACTGTGACTAAAAAAGAACTATGGCAAACCACATTGCCACTCTTCTAAGGAATGAGTACAACAGATAAGTACATCAATGCTTTTCTGGTCATGCTGCACTTCTGTTCTCTTTGACCAGGCATACTATTGCCACAAGCCCTGCAAAGAGGGGCCATATGCAGCTGCAGCCTTCATATCCCACAGAGCCTTTCATGAGGAATCTAACACACTTTATCAATTCAGAGTCTGCAGTTAGGACTAGATAGGAGAGGATTGATAATTATGTGAAACATAACAGAAAGGAAGGATTGATTCAGGACATTGCAAAAAACCCAGCCATGTATAAAGGCAGAAAGATATACAAGGAGTGATCTCTTAAAGTTAATGTGAACAGAACCATTAAAAAAAGGCTTTCCAAACTGTTTTCTTCTTGGGATATGCAGGTAAATATCTGCCCAGCTATCCAGCTGTTCCTGACATTTTTTTTCCTGTTAGAAGAATTGCTTGGTGACATCAGGGAAGACTCCTGTTAGAACAATTTTATGAGGGCATAAAAGTTATGAAACACAGAGGATGTAATAATAATTAGAGGGAATTTAAGCCAATGAAGTCCAGGAAATTATACAAAATCCTCCATTTGTGGTTAATTATCTCAACACAGGCTCCACAGCTGTCTTGCAGGAAATTAGTGCTTGCTAGGAGAGTTTTACCCAGTTTTGTCCAAGTAAATGAGCAAGAGCAGCAGAGAAGTTGGAGCAATGCCCATGACATAAGCCTTTAGCTTTCATTGCTAGGGCTTTTGTCCTGAGACTGAACAGGTTAAAACCAAAAAACTATCTTTTATGAATCCTGTGTATTGACTGCCCATGTGAATGTTCATAGGTCTTATGCTATAAGGAAATAATATCTTTTTCTGCTTGCAGTTATTTTTCTTGTGAGTGAGCAGCAGACTAAATATGTGAATGCGTGTTTAGAAGGCACATTGATTCACATTTAGCAATAACTTTCATGACTGCCACAGCACTGTGGAGGAAGAATCTTTGAAGGCTTCACAACTTTATTATAATAGTCTTAATGATTAATTTTGCTGTGTCAGTATGATTGTTCACTTACAAATAGCTCCAGTCAAGAAGCTAATGAATTCTTTGGCATTGGGCAGTGATCTTCAAGGTTACACATGCACTGTTGGAGCATATATCAAGACAAAGCACCAGAGAAGAGTTATTTTCATACAAATATTTTCTGCCCTTTAAATTCCCTTTATCCTCTCATCCCTTCTCCAAAATAAATAATAAAAAAAACCCACCTCAGAACTCCTACTACTGTCTAAGCCTAGCATAACTTTAAGTCAGACCTATTCAGATCTGACTATGCTAGTAATCACTGTGCTTTCAGCCACTTTTACTTATCCTGCACTTGGTTTACTCCAAGACACAGAAACAGAAGAGCAGGAAACAAAAATTATCTGGGTTCAAATACCTTCAATTTCCTTCTGCTTTTATAGCAATGTATCTGCATCGGATTCAACTCATGGAAATTGGAAGGGAATGAGGCTTTGGTGGCAGTAGGACATCTAATTTGTCTCCCTGTACAACCACTTATTGTCACATTCTTCCTATTTTTTTCACCAGTCCAAGTTATGGGTTTTCTAGTATTTCTTATGGGAGATTATTCTACATGTTCATATAACTCCAGTAAGAAGATTTTTAACAAAGAATACATTTTTCTTGTCTTAACTTCAATCTATTATTTCTAGTCACCTATTTTTCACTATGCTTTCTATGGTTTCACTTCTATGTTCACAATTTGGCTTTTAACATTGCCCACAGTGTTTTCTTTGTGTATGGTTACAGACCATTGCTTTCTGCACCATGTTGTCTCTTATAACTCTTCCTTAACTCCTGTAGTCTGCCTACCTTTATGGCATAAAGTGGACTGAAATTGAACACACTACTGGAGCTGCAGTAAATAGGTTTTACTGCAGACAACAGCTTCTAACACTCAGTTGTGGCACAGTTCACTACTCTGTCAATTTGTTTCCCTTTCTTCCTCTAATTATGCATGTCATGTTTACAGTCCACTGTGAGATACAAGTTTATTATAAAAACCAGATCACTCTAAAATTATTTCCCCACTCACAAGGGTGAGATCGCATTACTAATAGAAAGGTTTTAATATTAATATCTTTTTTAAGATGTACTTCAAAAATGCTTTGCAATAATAATTTTCCATTCCAAATTATCCTGCTATAAACACATATTAATTGACTAGTTCATTTATTCTTTCATGAGAGACTTTATTTTGGCTTAAGGGACTGATTGTTCTGTTTGCTGCGAAATACTTGTGGGAATTTTTTCAATTTCATTTCTAAGATACAAGATTCAGGTTAGTAATGTGATTGATTTTAATGATCAAAAGAAAATGGAAATCACAGAGAGGAGGATATATTTGGTTTACAATGCATCTCTGGTTAAAAATTCTCTTTCAAATTAACAGCTAGGATTGTTAGTTAATGACCTCTGAAACACCTTTAGCATCTACGCAAGCTGTCTGTTGTTATGAGTAGGAGATTCATACAGCAGAACAGTACACAAGTTTTTCTTAGTCTAACTTGTTGGTTTTGAGTAATTAGAATCTCAGATAGAAAGAAGTAGAAATAAACCAAGTTTGTCAGCTGTTCTTCTCTTTTTCTGAGAGCATAATAAGAATATTTTAAAAAATATTTATGATGCAAGTATTTTTCTAAGTGGTATCAAATTAATGAATATAATAGTATATTCATTAATTAATAGTATATAATGATATAAAAAGTCAAAATTTTCAAAGTTTAAAGTACTTATACTGGTACATATTTATACCACTACATGAGGGTGATTTTCAGTTGGTACTGATTTCAATACCTACTTAAATCCTTTGATTTAAGTACATTAGAGCTTTGTCAGTCAAAACTAGGCAAAGCTTCTTTCTAGTAGAGAAATAATAAGAGATATTTTAAAAATTTTCATTTTATTTAGTCAAATTTACCTTTGTAAGGAGAATGGGCCCTGGAAAATGACAGAACACAGTAGAACCATGTTGACAAGTGGTACAATGACTAAACAGCAGAATTTGGGCCAGATTTAGTGAACAAAGGAGATTTAATTGAGATGCTCAAAGTAACACATTCACTTTTAATTAAAATTTTTTTCTACCTCTTGGATCCTAGCTTTGTGTCTCAGCTGAAAACAGCATCACTATCTGTTGCAGGGTAGGATTTTAAGTCAGTGCTTGTTTTGAAGAAAGAATGACCCTTACAGTGCTTATTCATCCACAGCGTTTCTTGAGAATGACCTGGGATAGTCTCAGTGGTCTTCCATGCAAGTAGGAGCAATAAGTACTGCTCACGGATGAAATTGAGTGTATCATTATAGAGTGCAGTGGTCCTAGTCCCAATAAGCTAAGTAAAAAAGGAGGAGGATCCTTAATATGAAAATTCATTATGTTTATCAAAACTGAAACAAAACAATTTAAGTTGGTCACATGCTGTTTCAAAGAGCAATTTGTATTCTGGAACACTTTTGCTTTAGCCATCTGTTCAGGTTCACAGTTGTGCTTTTGCTGCCACCAAGGTCACAGGAATCTACCCCCTGTAAATCCTAAATGTAACCTCTGCTTGATCCTCTGCCCTTCAAAGACCCTCTGGCAGTATATGCTGTTGTGAGCCTACAATTATTGCACCACCCACATCAATTTATCATATTCACTTCAGCCTGTATGCTGTTAGTAGATCTGAATTATGTACAGTGACCTCTACTGAAAAGTCATGCCCCCAATTAATACAATATTCCGTCTCTTTTCTGTTCAATTTCTCCTTTGCAATTCCCTGCTGAAGCACATTTACCTTAAATTCAATTGGACACTCGATCTCTCTGTGCAGGCCACCACCAAACGATCGAGGGGCCCACTGCAATTACAAGTAATTCTGCAAAGAGATGAATAAAGACTCAATTATGGAGCATTTAAAATGCAGACTGCACCATGGCTCTGATAACATGTCACCCCCCTACAAGCACTGTGCAATGAAACTGGAGATTGGGTCTCTAATATGAATTAGATTTCAGCAAGATCACTTATGGCTGTGTTTTTCCCCTTCAAACTGGCTCCCATGAAAATTATCTGCTCTGCACACCCTCAATTTCCTTTTAAATACATAAGTGTCTTAGATATTTTCTGCAGATTATTCTTTAGCAAGCTGAGGAGATAATTTTGGCTTTTGGGCAGATGTATTAGTAGCATATTGTTCTGGTGAAAATAAGACCCTGCCCATTTTTCTGGAAATTGCTCTCCTGTAATTTGGATAGCACTAAGAGTAGCACTCAGAGATAATTTGATTTGGGCCACTTTGTAATTACCTTTACAAAATGAACAGAGAAGGGGATTCAGTTGTCTTTTTTTTTTTCCTTTCCCAAGGTCCCTTCCCTGCTCAGGAAAGAGATACTGTACCCAATTAAGATGTGGTATTAGGACTCTAGAAATAGATATACAGATACATTTTTGTGCATGTCTGTGATCTTGGTCTTTGATCAAGTGTTTAATATCTTATTTAAAAACTTTTGCACTCTTTCAAATGGGTATAGTCGTCATCATATTTTTGCCCTTATGAGTCACACTCACTTTCTTATCTTACCTATCCAAGCTTTGTTTTCTAAGGTAAATGCTGTCAACTACTATAAATCATCTTATAATAAATTTTCTGATATATTTATTTTATAACTGTCTGCATCAGAATGCTTTGCTGCACAGGAACTTGCTCATAAAATACTTGTTTTAAATGAATATATGCAAAATAAAGATGGACCTATTCAAAATCTTGTAAAAAAAGTTTAGTGGTGTTGTTTCATGCTTGTATATTTAACTTAATCATAAATGCTTTACTTGATTTGATTTATAATTTAATGTATTCATATTTGCAAAGAAAGTACATCTTTGAATGTACCTTCTGAAGTACTGAAAAGGGTAAATGTTCCAAAACTCAGCTGCATAAATACATAAAATTCTGTTAATGGCATAGATCTAAATTTCCAAGCCCAAGGTATCTTTTACTTGTTTCTTTTTATTCAACCTATACTCACTCAATTTTAATAGTATATGTATTGAAATTTTAATAGTATCTGTGTCAAATGGAATTACAGCTGACTTGTTAGCAATATTCTTGATACAAAGTCTTTTTATTTCCTTTATTATTATTTCAAACACTGTTTTTTCTTGGACAAAAAGATAATTAACATTGTGACAGCAATTTCTATTAGAAAGCGGGAAAACCATTATTTCATCTTAGATGAATCTTGGGATAACTCCCTGGCAAGAAATATTTCATTATTTTTTCTCAAGTGTCCCAAATCTGTTCTTGTTTCTGCCTTAAATATCTAGTCTTTAGCTCAGAAAAGGAACAAATACACTTAGTTCTTTAGTAAGTCAGCTGCTTGCAGAAGACACCATTAGTTTATTAGGATCCAAAAAGGTGCAATTTGTCTAAATGCTTCTCAGGTGGACTGCCAAAGTTTATTGGATGATCTGCACCAGTTTCCAACCTCTGTATGTGTGAGCCAAGAGCTTCTCAAAGTGTCTGTTTGGTCAGTGGATTTTTCTTGCTTGTTTTAGTGCTTTTCTCCTGTGTTGAGACAAGGGAATTTCTTCTACATTTTCTAAAATAGAACATTCTGGTGTTGTCGTCAGCATTTTTTTTTTTACATTTGTACTTTTTACATCTTTATTCCTTTAATGCTTTCCACACACTCAACTCTCACATCTTGTTTTATGTAGGTAAGTTAGAAATAAATACTGAGGCTGCTGTTATGTCATTATCAGAATAATCAGTACACCCCAGACTACAGTTCAGATTGTGCTCTTATCTCAATCCTAAGAGACATGGCTGCACTTACAGGAGATGGTCAGAGTTTATACAGACAGGGACTAACATATATACAAGGCAAACATAAAAATGTATGGGCTGTTTAGTTTTGTGAGAAAAGTAAGTAAGGTAAGATACAGTAGAGACAAAACATATTATATAACATAACAAACACAGAGCTCTCATCAAAAGAGAAGTTGATCGATGAAAAAAAAAATTAACAATGTTAAATTATTGATCTTAACTCACAGCCACAGACAAGTCTGGAAATCAGATTTTAGAAGACAATTAAAGACAACTAAGCATTTGTGTGTCCAGTGAGAAGTGTTACAGTTACATTGCAGAGGAAAGCTATGTAAATAGAAAAAAAAAACCAAAAAAACAAAACAAAACAAAACAAAAAAAACCCAAAAAAAACCAAAAAACACAAACCCTTGACTTATGTAATGAACTAATCTCTAAGTAAAAGCAGTTAGAAAAGTTCTCTGTGGACAATTTGTTGCATAACTGTTTAAAACTAATTTATTGTCATCATTCTCTGAAACATCTGGTACTAATCACTGGCAGAAAAGGGATATTGGGGTTGGCAGCCAGTTACTTTGAGTCAGGAAGTTAATTGCTATGATGTTACTGCTTTGTATGAACTGCTGTACAATATATTTTGTAGCCACAATGTGGCTTTCTGTAAAAATGTTCATTGCCATGACAACAGAAGTAGGAGGACTAGTTTCCTTTTTGAGGATTTTAGCAAGATCAGCCATATGACAGACTGTAGACTTTCTTTGGTTTTTTGGGTTTTTTTTAGTGTAGGCACTACACTTCTTAAAAAGGGAGCTGGAGGTCATGTATAACCCTCAAGAGGATGAGAGAAAATGATTTTTTGGTAGGAATTGCACAGATCCACAGAGAAGCTTTCTAGGAAATTAGAGGAAAAAAGGCATACAGAAGAGGAAGAAAGGCACAGAGAAGAGCATACAGAGGGAGACAGCCTGCAGCTCCAAAAGCATCAAAGATAATGCTCAGAGAAACAGGAATTGGAGACATTGCTGGGTCCAAGGCACTGTAAAATGTATCCAGAGGGTTTGTGCATTTTGCTGCACGTCAGAAAGCCACTGAGACAGCTGAGACAATGGTCTACCTATGAGGACACAGTGGACTAGAGGAAGTTGGCTCACAATCCTTTTTATTACTATTCCATCCTAGTTTCTGTATTAAAAATTTAATTAACCTACCTTATTTTCTACTAAAACTAGGATATTTTCTTGATTTGTGTGTTTACTTGTTTGCTTGTTTGAAAGCTTTTGGTTATTGCTTAGGAAACTCACTGCAGAGGTCTAAATTCCCTGCACAGTTGTGACTACATTGAGATCTCAAGCCAGTCAAAGGGAGATTTCTTCTTCTCTTCCTTGCTGTCAGACTCAAGCCAATATCCAAAACAGAAATCTGTCATTAATCTTCTCTCAGATCATGACTGGTATGGCAGTCACAAGGGTACAAAATGCTACTATTTCAGGAGACACAGCCTGATTAGATCCTTCAAATATATTGAACTGGAGACACATGCCAGAAGTTTACTCAAATGATGCCTAAAAATCTTCTTTAAAACTTACTGTGGTTTATGAACTCATCAAAGGTGCAACACATTCAGACTAATGCATAAACATGGTAAATGGCCTACATTCAAGATATTGTTCACACCTTTGCAAATCCCCCTCAGATGATATTTCTTTTGCATTGCCACAATGAAAGCAGCTTGGCTTCTGTAAAGTTTTTATGTCTGAAACGTCCCTGTCCATTGTTCATCATTGTCTCTTCTTTGTCTGGGCTCTGGGAGCCCACAAACCTCCTTTAGCACATACCTTATTCTTTGAGAATGAAAGCTACCAAGCCCAAATAAGAGTAGATCAACTTTCAATTAACCCAGCCATTGCTGTCATAACTCCTTTGATTGCTGGTGCAAGAGGCTTTACCTGAATGCTTACTGCTGTGTGCTGGTACTGAATATAGAAATAATACCAGTTCCCATTAACAATGCTATGCATTCAGACATGGTTGCACTTAAAAAGGTTAGACAGACAGTTTGTCACAAATATGAGTACTTTCCTCATGCATTCAGCTACAAAGCTTGTTATTTGCTATGCTAGAATGAAATCTTGATCCCACTAGAAGAGATGAGACCTTTTTATTATCTTGCACACAGATGGGATCTCAGATTGAAGAATAAAAGTTACATGATGATGTCTTAGGACATTAATGTCTCAGTAAAGAAATTTTAATAAGAGAATAAAACAAATTTGTAGATTAGTATTAGTAAATTCTAAATTGAAGAACAGTCAATTTAATATATAAAGTCAATTTTTTAAAAAGAGATAAAAATCAGATATTATAGCAAGTAGTTACTTTACAGCAGCCTAATTAAACTGTGATGAAGATAGTATTTTTTTCAGCACACTTACTTGTGCTGTGCATTTTTTAAAGAGCAAAAATAATTATTGTCTTTCAAATACATTAAATTCTGTCATTATTTTTTAAAAAGTAATTAACCTGAAACAGCCTCTAGAATCAACTTACTAATTATTCATCAGTAATAGAATAGGTTAGTGAAAATACAAAACAGAAACTAGGACTAGATGCAATATTTTGACTGTAAGGTTTTTATGGCCTGAGAAAGAAAGACAAAAGGCTGTCTTTTAACTTTATATTCTTGTACACCTGAGAAAGAAGAATCATCTTTAATCTTCTATTTCTTTTGTCAATTTTAGTTCTTTTGCTTTTAACTTGCATTCCATGCATTCAATGAAGAGTATCCCTGTTATTACACACAAAGATTCAATCATAAAATTCATGCAGATCCAGTGACTTCAAAGTTTCACAGACTTACAGCCCTAGAGCAGATCTATTTACAGAGTGAAGCCACTTCCCCAGTCCAGTGTATCCTATTTTGGGATTGCTGAAATAGTATCACTTAGATGGAATGGCAGTTGTTTTAAATTTCTTTCTTTTAAAGTTCCTATTACTTCTTCTTTGGAGGCCCTTTTGAATGCTATATGAGTTATCCCAGTCCTTAACTAACACAAACCAATTTGTAAGGTATATCTAGGAAGACATAACCAAAAATAATTTGTTGTAGTTTCTTTGTCTGTTGAAAGTGAGGGAGAAATAAGGCCAGGGATAGTTATTGCCTAGGCCCCAATGTTTGTTTTTTTTTTTTTTAATGGGTAAAATAAAGCATCTCTTTCCATTGGGAGAGTGAGCAATACACACAGTTCTTTTCCTTGGTGTCTGTGACATTCAAGAACTATCAATGTTCCTCCATCTAGGGGAAGATCTTGATCCAAAAAGAAACCACAGCATGACATACCACCTTCTTGCATGAGAGCATGGTTCTGCAGCAGACCCTTTCCATAAATAGACTCTCAATAAAAAGGTAAATCTTCAACAAAGGCAAATAAAAAAGCACAGCATGTCCACTGGGGTCACAGACTTCTATCTAGCCAGTATCCCAAAATACGAGGCATATGAAGTCCTGCTGCCACTATTCAGCACAAACAATGCTTCTGCTCTTGCACATTTTTCTCTTTTGGCACTTCTTTAGATCACATTCTTCCTAGTCCTTTTTCTACCATGATTTTCCATACTTTCTTCATACAAATGGTCTTTTTGCATATTTAATCCTTCATTTAATTTATTAATTCATGAAATTATAAAACTTGCCGTTGAGAACAATGAAAACACTACAAAAAAAATGCCTGCAGTTTTAAGAATTAAATTCTGTCCTTTGACAGAGGTCAATGAATTCAATAGATTACAACAATGTCAAGACATGCTTCTTTCCTGTTATTTGCTGTCCTAGTCTATCAGATTAAACTAGAGTTGAGAGTAGATTATGAGCCTAAGACACTGCAGAAATCAGAAGCAAAGCTCATAAATCAACACATTTAGACTTTATTTTAAATGGTGTGAGCTAACAAACCCGTCTTAACTGAGAAGTGCCCTAACTACATTGAAAACATGTGAATAACGTATAGTAATATAAATTGAGAGCTGGCTGAATAGACTAGATGGTTTTCACAGGATATTCTGTCCCTGAAAGTGACATGCTATTATTCCACAAGGCCAAATGTCCTTGAAATGGATGAGGTAATGACCATGTTTGGAGACCATTCAGATAAATTTCACGAAAAAGATTGCTGGCAGAAATAGTAATTATTTGGATGGATTTATATAATTTTAAGCAGAATATATTTTATAGTTTTCTGAGAAGCATTCATTGTAAAAGGCCAATGATTGTTTTGTACATTAATTGTCCCTGTCATAGAGATGTCCTTCAGGACTCTGCTGGTAATTTTTGCACTGCACTTATCCCAAATTACTCCTCAAGTCTGTGGCAGAAATACACTGATCTACTCATACTGATTTCTCTGCGATATTTGTCTTTGCCACAGTGCTTGAAAAATACATCATAGAATCAGCCACATCCCTCCCTCATTAAGGAATTAATAGAAAAGTAATCTGAAGCATTTGGGAAATTATGTAACTCTTTCACTCTGCCAAAGTGGGTAGGAGAGTAACACTCTAATCTCTTACTGTGCATCATGGATTTCTTACTCTTGGAAGTCTACAGCGCCATTGTATTTCTTATTAAGAGTCTTGCAAATTTATGCCTTTATTTTTTTCTTCTTAATGCCTAGAGATGTAAAAGATTTAGCATTTGATGTTACCTTGGTCTTTTACATAACATTATTTTAATGTGTGAGGGCACAACTGAGATGATCCCTTAAATGATGATCACTACACAATGTTTTAAATTAGGAAGGAATTTAGAAAGAAAATAAACCAAACAGCCTGCCAAGCTAAGACTCCACCAATGAAAAAGCCTTTAGACATATCCTTATTACTGCAATTATTTTTCTTTACAAAGCCTCCAAGAATCCTTAATGATTTTAATGATTTAAAAACCTGGTTATACAAAACAGAGAGCATATGGTTGTCATTGCTGCAGATCCATTACAAAGAATGAAGTTACAATCAGCTGCATTTTTGAGAAATTAGTTGGTAAATATCATAAAATTTACATGACACAGTTTTATCTTTCTTGTGGAGATTTATAAGGCCAAATGGATGTCACGAAGGCATCACCTTTTATGCTTATCATGAAATGTATGGATAAAGGATAAGAAATTATTTAGATGCTTAAGATGAAGCCAGTATAATCTTAGCATGGCTGAGGAAAGAAGGAAAACAACCAATGTTGCTATAAATCATATTTGTTTTTCTTCAGTCTTCAGTAAAATTTAGAAAAGTCCCTTAATTATGCTCAGCTGTCTACAGCCTGAGGGGTTAAATCCTGCATCTGAGAAGTGCCATGGGAGAAAAAATGTCTTGGATTCTCTCTCCAGGATCAGATCAGGTGGAGACAAGACTCTTAGAACCATGATGCTTCACCTTGGGGAAAGAAGTTTAAGAGGGAATTGCTTCATTATGTGTTTGTGTGAATGTTCATAGCATGCAGTACTCACTTCTTCAGGCAATCAGCTACATCTCACCCAGCTTCTATTGGGGTTATTCAGAGAATTGCTGTCAGTATTTTCCAATTACACACTTTTCATCCCATCTAGGGGATAAGGATGGATGGAATCAGCACATCATAAATGTCAGGTAGGGATGCAGTAAGAGGAAAACTGAAATCCATGTATATGGAGATATAATCTGAAAGATTGCTGTTTAAATATGTCCAGCACTCTGGGTCAAGGTCAGCAGTGCCACTGCTGACTGTAGCTGATTTTGCTTGTGTACACTGGGTTCAGATATAGTATTTTTATTTTATTATTTTGTTGTTGTTTGGACTTTTCACAGGGATAAATCTTAACACATACAGGGTTTTGTTATTGTTGGGATCTTTTTATGGTGAGTATTATACCACACAACAGAAAAATATTTATATAGCCTCAAAAGTGATGTCATTTAATTTCATTTTCATAAAAAGTCACCCTGCAGGATCTATATGGAGGAAGAAAAAGAATTAAGATGTAATCTCCAGTTAGAAAATGGAAGGTTCCAGGGAACATCTTGAAACAGCTGCATATAACCTAGGAGCTGTAAGCTGAGGACCTCTGAGCCACCATCATAATGGCATCAATCTAACTGGAATCTGCCTGGAAGACAGTGCAAGGTAACAAGCAGCAAGTGCAATCTGCTGCTAAGAATTTCAGGCACTTCCTTTGACAAGATTGAACAGAAAGATTTTTGCTTTCAGGGCTTGGTAACTTTTTCTGAAGTCTCATCATTTAAAGATTCAAAGGTGATCTAGGTGTTCAGCTGTACTGTGGGTATCCAAGTGGGCAGAAATTTCAGAGAAAGAGATACAAAGGAAACACTGCTTTTAGTGCCACCAGGAGTAGAAGGACCTCCCTGCATCTACAGTGAGGAGTAACAAATTTCTCTAAGGAGCTTTTGAATAGGAACTTCTTGGATGAACTAAGCAAACTATATCCATGTATATATATATATATATATATGTGTGTATGTATGTATGTATGTATGTAGAGATACACAGACTGTCTAAAATTCTTATTCTTACATGTAGCTTATTGCTACATGTACATTTGAACCTTTCTCTCCACAGGATGTACTACATGCCATGTATTATTGAAATTATAACACCCAGGTAAATATCAGATAAACTGTGAACTTCAAGTTCTTTACAGATTTTCCATTAACATGCATTTTTTTTTTCACCCTGGAAATCTTGTAAATGGAAACACTAAAACAGAAGTAATAAGTATTTGATATGTCACATTTCCCCTTTGTTCACCTCTTCCTGATTTTATGTCTAGACTTTGAGTACAGGACTCAGCTCTTTCTTGAAGTCACAAGCATCACCTCTGTCTTGGGACTCTCATAAGATATTTTCCAAAACACAAGGGGTAGCACTTTCAGGTGTAAGTTACTGATTAACTTTTTATTCAAGTCCATACTGGCTAGAAATTTCTATCGTATCATAGCTGTAGCCTACTGTATGAATGCAGCTAAAATTATCTAAATCTTATCCACACTGAATATGTATTCACCTAATTAAAACCCTCATCTGGCTCTTATCAGCATGCCCACTAATCTCCTAGCAAAGTCATGAAAGAACGTAAAGACTGCAATCATTTCTTTAGGACAGAGCTGCACTTGAGGCATATTAGTGTTAGAAAGCTGCTACCGCCACTATTTGTCTTATGAATAAAGGATTTCCATCTCCGTGGCCATCAGCATGAAGCCTTTCAAAAGTCATAAATTCACAAAGAAAATAATTGAAAATCTCTGAAACAGATCTCTATGGGCAAAGTGTCAAATTGTGCAGCCCTAATGCACAGCTCCACAGCCCTCCCTAAACTGATTCTTTTTAACTGTGCCGGTATTTGTTGTGCTCACCTGTGGTAACTGCCACCACTTCCATTTCTCAAACAGCAAGAAATGTATTACTACCATTGTTAAAAGGCTCCATAAGGCAATTACAGGGGAAGCCATGCCACAGGATTGTCAAATTAGCTGTGCAGGTTAGCCTGCAACTGCAAAACCACGGGGACTCTGCGGCTGTTGTGCACTAAACAAGAGCACTAAAAAGCCCCCAGGAAGCAGAGAGGTCATGGCAAAGACCTTACTACAGGAAATACAAAAGGTAGGTGTACCCTTCCATCACCAGCCAGAAAATGAGTTTACACTTATAGTCATGGGACTTGTGATGCAAACGGACCCCTTCCCCTTTTCTACCTTGACAGGTTACCCCCACTCTGTTCTAATGCACACCAAATGTCCATCTCAAAGGAAATAAGACCAGCACATCACTTCCAGTATCATAGAGGACAGGAACTAGAAAAAGGGTCCCAGGTCTCACACCTAGACTCAGGCCCAACCTAGATGTTGCTGTTTGGTGTCTTTCAGTGTAAGGGAAAATTGTGTATAAACTATGTATGTTTTTCAGTAGGAACACAAATAAATTAAAGGCTGAATTCAAGACCACAGTTTGGTTCTAGGTGGTCAATACCCCTACTAAATGCAAAAAGAAGTTGCATAATTGGAAACAAGAGAGCCAGTGAGATAGACTCTGAGGTCTTTTCAAATAATACAGGGTTTATTCCAAGTTTTTGTGGTATGTATTAGCATACAATATGTATAAGCACCACTGGTTTATTTTTTTTATGACCATGGGAAAAGTCCATAGCTGTATAGCTCTGGATAGATAAGTGCCTTGAAATGATTGCTATTTCTAGGTAAGAAACTGTTTCCCTCAAAACCAAAAGAATTCAAAATGTTGCAGGATGAAAATCCCTGTTACCTCCCATATAATTTAGATAATTGTTCCTAGTGGAACAATTCCTGACTCCTGCTGGTAACTGGCTTGTGCTCCAAAGCACAACAGACCTTGCAAACTGAATTCTACCTTATGCAATTGCAGCAGCTGTTTATATTTGATACAGTACCTTTTCTTCAGAAAAGATTCAAAGGTTTTGCCATGATTTTCAGACAGGCTTATACTGTAATAGCTATTGATACAACAATAGTGAATATCACCCTTTCAATTTTAGTATAGCTAAGTCTACAGAAAACAAAGTACACAAAGTAAATTTCAATTTATGGACATGGCTAAGCCAATGGCAAAACTTGAACAACAATGCAGAAGTGCCAAGGGAAAGACCTTGAAATGTGCAAGTAGCAATGAGGTTTAAAGTCCCACTTGCCCTTGAGAGGATATTCTCCAGGTTAGAAATCAAAGGACAGAAAGCAATTCTAAAATTTGCTAAATGGAGAAGCATATTTTGATTGGATAAACTAAAAGAAAGATGTCTCTAATTTGGCCACTTAACTGGTCAGATGTAAGAGGATAAAAAGGACTAGAAAAAAATCTGAAAAAAATCACATTAAAATTATAAAAGTCAATACAATATTTCACAAGTATTCTGTGTAGTAAATGCAAAAGCAGAAGAATTATAATGCATAAATCTTTACACGTCAGCTTAGCTATGACCTTTGGAATATGCAGCACAGATTTGAAGACACGTTACTGAGGCTGCTTAAATCTGAAAGGCACTGAAAAGTCACAATAGATATGCACACACAGAGAAAAAGACTACTGCAAAAAACTCCAGAAACTATTATTAGCTAGATAAGTGAAGAACAGCTGTCATGACAATTCAATTCATGTAAATGGCAAGAGATAAATATGAATATAATCAAGGTGCCTCAGTAGCACTTTATTGACTTGAAAAGAAGCATCCTGAAAGGTTGGAGTAGCTTATGTAGTTCACACCTATACCTTAGGCATTCACATCCTGAACCTTGGCTGGTGTAAATCAGCACAGAATAATTGGACTGAGGTTAGCCACACTGATTTTAACATCTCCTGGGAATTTTGCTCTGTTCTTTGCTCTGTAAGGCTAAAAAACAGAGTTTAATAATACTCTATGTGCCCTTATTCCTTCTGATTCTTTTTCTCTAGGGATAATATATAATTTATTTTACCACCATGGTGTAATTTTTATGAGTTAATAAGCCCAGACTAAAGCTGAAGTGGGCAGCTGGTTTAAAAAGAAGATCAGTAGACTGCTACTTTCCAGGAATAACCTCTCTAAAAAATTTTGGAAATAAATTTTTATGTAAAAGGAATGTCTCAAAAACTTTCTTTTTGAAATAGAGCTATTTATTTTTGCATCATTTTGAGACAGCTCGATGTAACTGAAACTCATTAATAATCAAATTTGGTTGAAGTGAATGCCTTGTTTTTTCAAAATATGTATTTTAAAACATTGCAAGTTTTAAGATTTTTGCACTGTTCATGTTCAGATTAAAAAAAAAAAACAGAAAAAAAACCAAAAAAAAAACAAAAAAAACCCACAAAAACCCCAAACACCAAAACTGAAAAACTAACCAAGCATGAAATCTCTAAAATCAAATAATTTTGGTCTTTTTGTCATAAAGGTAGCTTTATGACATCAGACACCCTCACCAGGCAAGATAAATATTTATCTGTGTTATACAGTAAGGATAGTCTTAAAAACAGCTGTTGCTAAAACTCTATCTCCATCAAACAAAATTTTCATACAAATTATTGATTACTTGAGTTCTTTGGACAATAAGTAAATATTTGTAGGGAATTAAGGTACCAGTTAAGTAAGTAGGTGATTTGAAATTTCATAGGAATTTTTAAAACTAGTACATACCAATAACCAACACAACATACCAATGACCATCACTGAGTTCTCTAACTGCTTTTCCATAAGTTCACTTTTTATCTGGCCAACTATTTTCTAGAAGCTGGGCATCTAATTTCAAAATAAATAATATTTTGACATTTTGGAGTTATTTCTGCAAGCCTTTTTCTACTCTCTTATCTGGCCATGAGTTTTGGTTACGGGTTTGTATCCTGTGTGGTAAAGAGTTTAACTTTTAAACGTATTCAGTTGAGCAAGAGTTGAAGCAAACCATATTCTTCATTGAAAGGTTCCCACTTCCTTACAAATGGTTTTCTTCATCCTAAAACAAAATGAAACCCATCATTTTTATTCATGCAGAATATCAGGCAGCTTCCTATTATTGTTGAAATAAGTGGAATGATCCTTTTTCACTTTGAAAAAATAGCAAAAAAATCACATTTCACTAGCACTGCCACACTTTTATGAGAGCCCACTAAAAACACAACACTATCATAACTGTATTTTTACATCTGAATATATTTATACTTCACTCAAAAGTAGCCTTTCAAGGTATGTCTATTAAAAATAAATTTTATTTTTATATTATTTCTTTTAACATTTTTCTTAACAAGCCATCTGTGAAGTTCAGGCAAGAGCTAAGCTAATACCAAAAATATTTTTTCAGTGAATATTTGTTTCAACGGCTACATGAATTCATTAAATACTCTTTAAATATTTTGGATGATCACTTTTTGCAAGCATTCATGCACTAAGATTTATTAACACCCACTCTCAAGTTATTTTTAAACTAACATCAATAAATATGCATTGAGGATTTTTTTACAAT
>QUSF01000004.1:37209940-37226589 GCA_003676055.1 Chloebia gouldiae
GTGCCCCTGCACAGCCTTCCCACCCTCCAGCACACCACGCTCCCAGCTCAATTGGTGCCCTCACCAATTTCCTCATGGGACACTCAGGCTTTCCATTCCAGCTTGGCTGCAGCTACCGTGTAGGACCATCTGTCACTCTGCCCTTACTTCGTATATTATCAAGAAAATAAAACAACAATAAGCAATAAGAAGCAATAAGCCTGCCAACCTATGTTTTTAGTTTGTGTGTTTTATTAATATCTTTCTATCAATCATACTGAGCATAGTCCAGCTCTGTGTGAAGTCTCTGAAAAATTACCATTTATTTCAGGAGACCTGGATCAGGAATCAATAGAGATGCCAGTTGATGAAATACATGTAAAAAATGCAATCATGTCTTAAAACAAATCATTTGCTATCTCAAAATTGATAAATTGTCATTTAATTTCTGCTGGCATTCCTACTCACTTCTGCATCTGCAGAGACAGTATTCTTTGGGCTGCATGATATTTACCATGAAGACAAAAGCAGAATGTCGACAGGTAATTTGGCTCTCATATTGACTAGAGCAATTTGGGTGGCCGCTGCTGTGAATTAGATGAATGACAGCTGGAAAAAATCAGATCTCCAGCCATAAAAATTCAGTTGATATGAGAAATAGATCTAAAAAACACTGAAAAGTTTGATTACCTTTCGACAGTTGCCTAGCAAGCACTGTTTTGTAAGTTCTGTCCTTAAAGAGAACAATCTAACATTTCCCAGGGAACCTGTGACAGCTGTTCTCTTTTCTCACACTGTACTCTTAAATGTCTATGGATCACAACAAGCAAAGGGAACTTTAATGACATGGCACTGGCTGGCTATTAAATAATGGGGAAAGACTAAGACATTCACAAGAAAGAACTACAAAACAGCTAAACTAGATTAGATCAACAGACAATGAAAACAGCCTTCAAAGGAAGCTTTTGCCACAAAGGATATCTGAGAAATATCAATTACTTTAATTAGCCCTCAGGTTTTAACCTGTGGTAAAAACCACAGAGCAAGGTAAAATATTGCTGGGTTGAAGTGCACATTGGTGTTTTGCTCTTTAGCCCCTACTTTTTTGAGTGCCCAGTACAGCTCAGAAGTTCAGTTGAAGAGAGGTGAGAGAAGGGCGTGAAAAATATGCTCAGCAAAGCTTTAACAGCTGAGCCTGCTTTCCCCAAATGACATCACCTAAATTACGTGCATGTTAAATACATATATTGCCAAATAGATACAGGCCACATAATTAAAGCATACATAGTTATACATACAATTAAAGGATCACATAGTTAAAGTATAGCCGTAGACAAAATTACAGATATGGATTGTGTATACATATGTGGCAATTTAAAATCAAAACGTTTCATCAGTATTTTTACATCTGTATATTTGGAAGAAGGAAATATTTTTAAATGGCAAAATATTTTGTTTCAATCTCATAAGAACAGTTTTACTTTTTAAAAAAGTATTTTAATTCAGTCACTTTGCTTGCATCTATTTAATTTAATTGTATTGTGTAAAGACAGATAAAAGCAAAAGCAGATAATTAAATGTGTCAGGAAAGTCTTCTCAACATTTCCAGAATAACTTTTTCTTGTAACCTTTCTTGCAGACAATTTTAAAATGTTGTTTTAATTTTCCAGTGTGAGATGAAGAGAAAACTTATAAACTGTAGGAACAAAACCACAGAGTTACAATTAGTACTGAAAATGCATTTAATATTGCTACTTACTTGCCTCACAAGGTTGATGGGAGATTTTGTTAGACGTGGCTTCTCAAGCTCTGAAAACAGCTTGAGGAAAGGTACTCCTTTTCACAAATACCAAGTGGTATTTCTATATTGGCTTCTGAAGCTGACACAGAGGAACTCCCATTCCAACAGAGGCAATTTGCGATCCTCATCTATGCAACTGACTTCCATACACAGTTCTCCCCTTCAGGGAGTATTTTCTACCACTGTGTGGCTTTACTTATTTATTTTGCTAGTAGAAGGTAAGCCACATCTGTGCAATAAGCAGTAAGAATCACGTCTCGAAAAAGTCGGGGTTGTTCAGGCTTTTCTCAATTCCTTCAGAATGCAGTAGTACCTATTGAGCTTTCATCTCAGGGGAGAGTCAAATGTTACAGTTTCTTTTACTCCAGCATGTGAAGAGGAGAGGCATGTTTTATTAGGAATTTATGGAAGGAATAGATAACCCAGTAGCAAAGAACAAGATCCCCATCTTGCAATTCTGCCTCCCTGCATGGCTGCCTGAATTTAGAACTTCCTATAAGGATGTAATATCATGTTAATTATTCTCTTTTTTGTAATAAGCAACACTTAGTTTGTGTCTCAGACACAACTTCTTTGGCAAATTTCTGTTTTGAATGAGAAAGAAAAAAGAAAATACATGGATTTTTAAGATGTGCCTATATCATATACACATATATATGGAAATATATCAGTTAGTAAATGTGCTACAGATGAAAATATAGTATTTAAAAACAGATAGGCAAATAAATTTTGAATTTTTTTACTGAACTTTCAGGCTCTCGTCCTGTTTTGTTGGTATACCTCAGTTTGGATTCACACTGATTTTTCTAAATTTTTCTAAATTTTTCTAAACTTTTCTAAACTTTTGAAAATTTTTCTAAATTTTTCTAAACTCCAAACTCATGGTTGTGCCAGCTTCATCTCTTAATTGCAAATTTTCCTTAGGATTAGCACAGGACATATTAAAAAAATAAAACCATGCCCCTTCCAATTTACTTGACAAAAAGTAAGTGCCTAACTATGTTGGATTTGAATATATTTGCATCTTCAAGCATTCAGTGCTAAGGTTTTGCTACAATATCCACTCATAACATTACAAAACATGGATCTGTACAGATGTTCAGCATTTTTAAGTATGCATAATTCATTTTCAACCACTCTATAGTATATCTGGTCATTTCATCTGAGAAGTGCTAACCAGAAGCCCTGCAGCAAAATTTACTTCACTGCTGCATTTCATTTTTGACCCATTTTTCAGGAATCTTTTTTTGGTGGGGAGGGTCATTTGTTCATTTCACTTATCTGGAAGGCATTAATTATTTCATAGGAGGAGTAGTATTTAGTGGTTGTGTTCTGACTTTCTACTCTGCTTTATTGCCTATGCCAGCATTTACATTTTTTTTTTCTCCTGGGACAGTGTGAGCCCCTGTAGAATCAAAAATAGGATAAGAACATTTGCTCCTGAAAACTCATTTGTCTTATATATCCTCAAAAACTTGTGGCAAGTTAGTAAAAGTTATCTACAAAGTCTGTATTGTATATTAGAATGCAATGGGGAACCTAAAATCCAATAACATTGATCCAGATAGTTATAAACTTGTACATACAAAGGTCAGCTCCTTTCTTACTGTTGTTCAAAGCACAATCCAGAGGTAATGCAAAATGTGAATAAGGAAAACAATGACATATTCTTTCTTGTGAAAGGCACTATCTAGACTGACATTTAAAGTAAAATTTGAAAGGTGCCTACAAACTCCAGAGTATTAGATTATTAGATGGATGGATCACCTCCCCTAGAAGAAAAGGATAAGAGAATTGGGATTGTTCAGCTTGGAGAAGAGAAGGCTTTGGGGGTCACTTAATTGCCATCTTCCAGTACTTGAAGGGAACCTACAAGAAAGCTGAAGAGAGACAATTTGCAAGAACATGTACTGACAGGATGAGGGGGAGTGGCTTCAAATGGAAAGGGGGCAGGTTTTGATTAGAAATTAGAAAGAAATCCCCTACTGGGAGAGTGGGGAGGCACCTGCAGAGGTTGCCCAGAGGAGCTGTGGATGCCCCATCCCTAGCAGTGTTCAAGCCAATGTTGAATAGGGCTCTGAGCAGCCTGGTCCACTGGAAGATGTCCCTGCCCAGGGCAGGGGGATTGAAACTAGATGATATTTCAGGTCTATTCTAACTTGAATCTTTCTGTGATTCTATGATTAGGTCATCATTCCTTGTATACATGCTATGTGAGCCACTTAGTTGCTAAAATAATAGAGCTAAAAATAGCACAGGGAAAATGTTGTGTGTGGAGTTTCAAACACCTTCAATGACAACTAATTTAGCACTTTTTCAGGACCACACACAAATGATGAAAAGGTTTTTCTTAGTATATTGTCAAAAGATGATATAGAGGCTGATGATTGTGTTCCACAGGATCCAACAGCCCTTCAAGTGCCTCAGGGATAGGGATGGAGGAAATATCTATTTGATCTCTCTTTATCTTTTTTTAAATAGTATAACATAGTACATATAACAGGATGAAAAACAAGCATAAACATTACAACCACTGCAGCACTTTGTGGCTTCAATGTTTGTAATTACTGGACAATAGCATGTTGTCTTTCAAATTACACAGCAAAGGCAGCAATAGTAATGATAATGAGTAACTCGGGCAGGCAGGAAATTGTCTCTGCTATGAAAGGACTAGAAGGTTTAGGAGGAGACTCCCATGAACACTTTTGCTTAAATTCAGTTTCAAATACCAGTGTACTGAGAAAAATTGAAGGCCTTCAGCTTATGTCTTGCATGTTTCCTTGGGACATTTTTAGAATTTTCTACTTGAAGTGGTTAGTTTAGGGGCTGAGGGTAGCTAAACTCCTGGGGCTGAGTGTGGCTAAACTCCTGACAGAACTAGCCAAAACTGAGCTTTTCTAAATTCACTCTATCAAAGCTATGGGGTGCATATTTCAAAAACCAATAGCACTTTATAGAGAGACATTTTCTGAAAGGACAGAGGTAATGAGTCCCAAAAGATTTAAAGAGAACGAGAATAAAAACAAACAAAGTTTCCTTCTGACAGGTTATACTGCAAAATAAGCTTTCTTCAAGACAATGTTCTTGGAGTAGTTTTAAAAAACTACAGAGCTCATCTTTGAGAAAAGTCACAAGGGGTTATGCAAATATTTGTCAATAAATGGATAACTTCTTTGCAGCACGACTTATCTACAACTGTTGTAGCCTGGATTGGGTCTTTCTGCATTTTAAGGAGATCCCCTTAAGACCAGAGTATCTGAAGGCATGAAGGATGTATTTTGCTCCTAAATCAAACTAGGGGTAGTTTGGTACAGGCTCCAAAGGCCAGACATCTGTGAGCCAAGGACTTCTCTAGCTCTGTTTTCTGTTCTCTAATTCCACAGAGGAACTGAGCAACAAAATGACCATCAGTGCATATAGGCATGCAGCACTGATCACACAATTAACCCATGAACAGCACACACCATTCTCAATTCTTATTCATCAAGGAACAAAGGAAGTTGTTGGTACAAGGATTCTTATGCACACCTTATCCATCACATGTAATTTGACTTCAGGCCAAGCCCTTTATCCCATAAATATGACAGACTAAGGGAGCCTTCTTTGACCTCTCCCTGCTAAGCAGCTGACAGCACGGTGGGGACTCTGTTGAACTGGGATTCTTCTCAAGGTTGCTCTTCAAGGCAAAGAGACTTCTTAACAATTACAGGTTTTTTGGTTAGTGACTGATACTGCACATAAGTTCATAATATAGTGCTCAAAGATTTTGTCTTGGTAACACTGCTTCTGTTTTGGTATTTTTGAATTGTTGTTATAGCCTTTGAGCAGGACAGTAATAGAGCAAACTTTGATGCTGACCTTTGTTAAACCACACTTTTATAGCATCATATTTCAACAGAACCACTTCAGCTGACACCTTGACAATGGCTCTTTAAGCAGTTTGAATCGTCCATTTGCAACAAATTGGCACAATCAGCAGGATTCCTAAATCCAGCTTTGCTACACTGTAACTCACAATTGACTCTTTTGCTCCGCATATTAGTTTCTAATTCCAACATTGCTCATTTAATGTTTTCAAAATTGTAAGCATTAATTCATTTTTACTATTTCATCCCTCTGATACAGATGAGAAGTCCCAACAATGAGGATAGAAAATGAAAACGTGTTTTTTGCCAAGTTGTTGAGAGTAAAATGTGAACCAGAATTGACCTACAAACACACAGTGGCCTAGTAAAATGTGGACAGTAAAAGGTGGACTAGATGTGGCCCACAAAGAAACTTCAGGCACAAGTTTCAGCTGCAGGATGAGTTCTCAGACACAATCTGAAACACTAGGGTTTCTTTTTTCCATTTTATTTGCAAATAAATCTGATGTTTGAGGTCCTCAAGCACTGTCCTGCACTGGTCACTGCTGTGCTTGGAGGATGCCCTGGAGCTGCACCGTGTGTCTGTGCCAGCCAGGCTGTGGCAGGCCCTGTGACCATGACCTCTCCTCCTGCAATAACTTTGGAGGAAAGAAATAGCAGGAGACAGAGGGTTGTGTCTGACAACAGAATCATAGATAATAGAAGCTCCAGTAATGCATAATAAGATTTTTATACTGGCACAACTCTTTAATATTACACAGTCTTACATAATTTGATGGAATCATTATTGTATCCACAAAGAAGGGACAGATATCTCCTGTTGGGACAGAGTAATGCTCTCTGCATATGTCTGTATGTCTGTCTATATATACACAGATTAAAAATCTGTTAATTTATGTTTTAGATTTGGCTGGCAGCAAATCTGGGGACTCATATATACTTGCTTGAAGCTTTAAACATTTAATGGATGATTTCTTCCTGCTTCTTAATATTGTACCTGAGAATTATATGCAAGTATTATTTTGCCTTTACATAGTGTGTTTTGTAAAATGACTAGCACTTACCACAGATCCTTTATTTGGTGGAAATATTTGAAATATATTTGGATTTGCCTACAAGCTAGCTTCCCAAAATTTCTGATTCTTTTTGGGGGATTCAAATGAAATTATAAGCAGTAATCTCATTTTCTGACAGATGAGAGTGGAGGCTGATTACATGTTCTGAAACAGGGCACATGCCCAGATATTCATGAGAAAGAACTACTGGTATGGGCAATGTTGCAATTTGAAACCTTGCAACATAATTTCAGAGTCCTGAAGAAACAATAATGTACTCCAATGTGAGTTAAATTAACTGGGCAGATACTGTCAGTATATATATGCTGAAAACTATGTTAATAGGTTGAAGACCCCCTTAAGGGCTGAAAATGAATAGCTTTTACAATCTCCTGAAAAAATTAAGTGTGATGCAAAATATAGTTCTTTGCTAAATCTGTTTTAGTAAATTAAAGATTTTTCCAAGCACTGAAGTCAAATTCATACAGAATATAACTTCACTGACTTCAGTAGACTTATCCTTCTGATGGTTTTAGATCAATATTTACAAGATATTTTATTGTAAAGTATCTTCTTTAAAAAGATAAATAGTTTTAATTCTAATTCAAAGTATTACATTTGTAACAGAAATCCATTAATATCCTTAGTTTGAGAGATTACTTCTCTTTTTATATTGTTTTGGAGGTAGGATGGTCAGCAGAGATTATGCTGATGAACAGGTGGAGCTATGTGCTGTTCAGATCAGGGCAATCCTGTAAAAATGCAAACATAGATGAGGAAATTATCTTGGGGTTTGACTTGTTTAGAATTTCACTATGCACTCCTTAACACCACTAGTAAAAATTTCATTCACCTTATATCTTGAAGACCTCTGTAAGACAAATCTCTCTGCAGAAATACAACCAGCAGCATATAAGTGAATGCTTTCATCACATAATCTGTTTGAATTACGCTGTACAAGAAGATGAGTGGTCTTTCCAGGAACATACTGAAGCCTTTACTTTCTGAACTTGGTGTTTAGATGTTATAGAATCAGGACTGGTAAAAACATATATTAAAAATCAAATTATGTTAGACCACAACAATATCCTCCCTTCAGGGATCATTGAAAGAAGTTTTACTCTCTAGCAGTCTGCTCCATCTTAGCCCATTTCTATCCATGGTTTGGAATTCATACAGAACTACACTGATTCACACAAGTATTTTATTTAGTCCTTGAAAATTATGTGATGATTGCAAACATTTAGCCCTTACATACACAAATTTTCATGATGTTCAGTATTAAATTCTTGTTTGTTTTCATATCTAGCTGCTTTATCACTCAAAAAATATAAATCTAACCTTTATAACAAAACCATAAAGTAACTCTCAACAGAGAAAAAAAAAGAAGATAATTATATCCACAAAAGTGATAAAGATGTTGTCAACTACTCTATCTGTGCCAGCTGAGAATCATACTTCTGGTGCAACCATACATGCATTGATTGTATTGTAAGTCTGTCTTATGCTACCTCAGAAAAAAAACACATGAAAATTGAGGAGTCTAGGAAGAGAAACTGAGAAGTGGAAACATTTTGAGCTTACAAATTCACTTGTACCCCTCAGACTAACAAAACTGATTTATGGAAATTGGTAGGAGTTCGGACTTTCTTATGAACAAGAGTTCATCCACATACACGAATCATCCACAGAAATGTGCTTCAGGCACCAATATTATTACAGAGAACTGAAAATGGAATTGCTGTCCACTGAGGGGAGATAGATACAGTTAAAGAGAGACTAAGAAAGAAATGGTGTTCATCATTCTCTCAGAGATGTGTTATTCAAAAAGTTAAGATGAATGTTACAGATTCCTCTAATCCTCTCTGTTGTATCAAATACTCTGTCAAGTCCTTTCAATACCAGAAAAATTTATCATTTTATTCCCATAGACAGAATTTCTTACCAATAAAAACAAACAAATAAACTACAAAAAACCCCAAGAGAAACACTGGAAAAGAGATATATTTAGCATGCATTATTATCAGAAAATGCATAACATATATCCCTCCATCCATCCATCTATCTATCTAGCAAGGTGACTAAATAACTGTCCAGCTACATGTGTCTATCTATGTAAATATCCATCTATGTGAATATCCATCAATATCTACCACAATGGAGTGCCCAGCCTGCTGTCCTGGCCTTAAAGGTCCAGAGCACTCCTCTCCCCATTCCTTCACTCCTTCCCTCCCTGCTGTGGCCATCCAGTGCATTTAGTGGAAAGGGAGAATAGAAAAGCAAGTGATAATTGACCTTGTTCAATATGCTTCCAATATATGTTTCCATCAATCCTCTCTGTTACCGTCAGTGAGTAGGGAAGAAATACTGGAAAAAAAAATTGTCTCCCATATCTGCTAGGATGTGGCAATGAGAACAAATGAGAAAGGGACTGAAATGCAAAAATGTATATGTTTTTATAATTTCCCAGTCTCAGAAGATAATGGGAATTGACTTCAGTCAAAAACTTTTCTGCTAAGACTAAGAAGCATCATGTTACCATGGTATGAGAATTCCTATTTTCCTTTTTTTTTAGTATCTAGGAGATGGTAGCTCATCTGCTTCTTTCCAGGGAGCAGGAAGGTGAAGTGATCTTATCTTCTGCTCTGCTAGCCAGAAGCACTAACAGGGTAGTGCCAGCTGAGACCTAACCACATTCTGAGAGAGGTGCTTGGCTCTGCTCTACTTCATCCAACAAGTTAGAGAAAATCTCTGGTGGGATGAAGCACAACAAGCTAGGAGCTCCTGTGAGCTGTCACCTTCTGCCTCTACCTCCAAGCTGGGATGCCTCAGTGCAGCTCCACTCTTGGATCAGCATGGGGGGTTTGGCTGGAGGCCAAGCAGAAGGAGTTGACCATATTCAAATGTTGTTTACTGTGTTCAGCCAAAAAGCTGAGAAGGCCTCTAGCTGCATTTTTTCTGGATTATCATCTAGGAGGAGGCATGCTGCTTACTAAGATGCAGTAAGATGCTTTCCCATGTCCACCTCCAATAGGCAAGAGGAAAGTATGCACCAGGCATCTGTACAAGATTTCAGCCCCTGATTTTACACTCCTTTGCACTGGGAATGTGCACTGACATGGAGGATCCCTCAGCACTTTTGTAGTATTTCTTTCTCCTTCACAAAAAGCAAAGACTTCTCCATGAACAGTTTTTTGCCCGATATCTTAATTTAAAATTTGGTGTGCGAATCTGGAGTTCTTGCTTTTATACTCATTTTGATGGCATACATGCAATTTGCCACAGGCATTGGGAACAAGCTTGTTCACCATCCATATGGATGAGATCAGAGATCACAACATTACTGACAGAGGAGCAAAAAATGCAAAATAGGACAACCTGTGAAAACATCTGTCTCACCAGTTTGGGAAAAGTTGTGCCTTTCACAGCCAGCCAAATACTTCACATTCTGGTCTTCTGAAATGCAAAAGTATTCATATTCAAATTGTTAAATTAAAAAGTCAACTCTCAGGCAAACAATGCAGGATCAAATGTCAGAAGATGACATGCAATACAGTATTTCTGAGACAACTACAGCATCATAAATGTTCATCAAGACAGTGACAGAAGGCTCTAATCTCTACACAGAAAGACAAGAAAATTTATCACAATCGTTACTTCTATTTAATGTCCGGATGTGCATTAAGACCTCCAGAAAAGTAAAATTAAATCTTTCTGATTTGATTGGGTTTCCAAAGAGAAAATTAGTGATGTTGACAGATACTAAACTGAAATACAGGCAAAAAGAATTAATGCATCTGGCAAGATTTTATCTATTTGATCCAATGCTTTTTGTCTTTTAGACATTATAAAGCATGTCTTAGGAACAGTCTTGCTACCACTGAAACTGCTTTTCTGGCCTGACCTGAATTTAAAGTCTCCCACCATTTTCCTAGAAGTCAAAAGAGGACACTGAATTTTGTATTTCCATAAGGGATGAAACTGGAGTGAGGTTATAGACCATCCCATGACACTTTTCAGAACAGCAAGGGTGTACCAATGCCAGTTCACTGGCTAAATTCCAAGCTAGCTAATTATATTCCCTCTCCCAAATGTTTTCTGTGGTTTCAATTAAAGTAGTTATTAATTACTTCCTATCCTGAAAAATGTGAGCAGTGTTGCTGGCCCAGCATATCTTCTGTGCTTTCTCAGTAGTATGTTTATGGATCAAAGTACCTTGGAATTTTGTGCTCAGTGTCACTGGAGAAATGTGCACTATTGCTGGCTTGTATTATTTTGTCAGTCACAGTACTCTTAGATTGCTTTTACTGTTAACAATAAGTATATTTTATTTTTACAATGCCCAGGGTATCTAAGAATCAAATATGCAGTAATAGTTCTAATTAAAAATATATATATTTTTAAATAGCATTAAATATTGAATGATTTTAAGATGTAGTGTGGTTGTAGTATAAGTGCACAGACTGCTTGTGATGATAATATTCACCTTACTGCCTCTGAAGGGACTCTTTGGACTACAGAAACTCCAAACAGATGCTTCTGTCACTATCCAAATGATCCATGTTGCAGTTGCTATAATTCTGCAGTTTGTTTTGGGTAGGCGTAACATCAAATGTTTCTTTCAAAATAATGAGAATTTTAACTTTTCTCTGGTCTATTTAAGCAGCTTGCTTTTATTCTCTTCCCTATGCCTTCATGTCACATGTAATAATTCCTGTTACTCCTGGATTTTCCATTTTTAAAATATCACAAATGTTATCCATCTCGGCTCAGGCATACATTAGCCTAAGCATAATCTTTCCTCATAAAGAGATTTTGAGGACCACTAACTCTTTCTTTTATTCTTCTCTACAGCTCCATTTAGACATCACTGTTTCCTCTGACCTGTGAGATCTCAGTAGCAAAGGTATAAGGAAACCAGTGGAACATACAGGGCTATTGATTTTTGAAACCAGTTTTGAAAATAATTCAAGAAACACATAGTAAGGCATGTCTGGAACATGAGAGCTGACATGCAACACTCAGTGTCATGGTAAGACAGAAAGCAGAGTCACCTGAAACTGTGCTGGGGCAGCAAAACCTGAAGTAGATTATCTGGGATAGCAATGAGAAATTTGTTCTGTAAAATTTTAAGTTCCCTGTAGCAAAGCCATTCTTAGATGACCTGACACCTTCGCTTCTATCAGGTTTAATGAGTAATCTGCTCAGACCACAAGGATCTGATGTCCTTCCTTCCTTTCATTCAGAGGACACAGTAAGTATCACTTGCCTGGCTTGCCACTTCTTTACCATAGTAAATCTTGGGGGTTTAGACAGACACCCACACATACACAACCTTCAATACATAGTTTTTAACTTACATGCTGTATTCAGATCTAAGATAAGGTTTCAGATTCCAGTTATGAGAAAATTCAAAATGAAGACATGTCATCATAAATATTTTATAAAACTAAAGTAACATCTAGTGGAAAATCAGCTATGCAATATATTTCCCTCAGGACATTTCTTCTGTGAGCTGTACATATAGGGCCTTCTATTTCAATTCTTCTAAACAGAATGCATGCAATCAGTTTCTATAGAAAGAATAAATGCAGTGACATTTTAAATTAATTGCATCACAAAAAGATTTAGCGTAGATGTAATAGGCTTTGTGTTGTGTGAAACACAATTAAGTGCTTTCTGAATTCGACCTGTGTAAAAATATCTATTAATTATGTGCCTGATAAATGACAATAGAACTGTTTTACAAAATTAATTCTTATTTGGCTTAGATGTAATAACTGAAGAAAATATTTGACATTTTTCCTTTGAGGAGTTTGTAGGCTAAAAGGTTCACTGATATGGAAGTCTGTGAGTCAAGTCTTGTTCCAAATTAATTTTAGTCTTTTCTCTGGGAATATAATCAAACATTAGAGTAGTATAAAAGTGATAATAGTGTCCCATATAAACATTAAATAATTACTGTGAAGGTTATACATTCTTAGAACTGCTGTCTACAACATTTTGAAATCTTTGTGATGCTGCTGTTTAATAATGCAAAGGCACGCTAACAGCATGGTTCTACAGTAGGCAAAAGATTATGAGTACATAAGATATATGATGACACAAGAATCTATGTCACATGTATACCTGTCATAATTGTGGAATAACTTTCTCAAATTGTTCTTGTGGATAGCTAAACTTTTTTTGAAGACAGATATGTTTTTTTGATAGACTGAATTTATGCTTTTAAGTTGCTGCTATAATAAACCAGTACGTGTCAATAATTCATGAATTTCAGATACATACAGCTGCTGTCAGAAAAGAAAAGGAAATTTATTTTTCCTGCAAGGCTATCAATGGAATCAGTCTCAAACAGATAAATATATCTCTAGGCATACCTGTGGTGTTGTACTTCCTCTCACCATCCCACCTTCCATAATCCCCACTGGGGGTTGTGATTGTTGCTCCCAGCTTACTCTGGATTTTGAGAGATGGATGGCAACATGGTAGCCAAAGGCTGTCTGGAATGCTGACCTGAATGCCTTGCTGGTATGCAAAAATGAGTATGATCTTGCTTTGCAAGTAGGAGACAGCCTGTTGAGCTGTCCTGCACATCAGCAGCCTGCACACCAGGATCTCCCTGGAGTAGGTGGCACCTCCCAAGATCACTGTTTGAGGCTGAGATTCCTTGCTATAACAAATTGTTGGACTGATAGCATAATAAACTTTGAAATCATACCTAGGTGATATAAAGGATTTTCTGTACACATTTATTATCCATACATAAAACTGTTGTCCAAGTTTGGGACTGGATCCGAGGACTGGATCCAGCTGTACCTAGACTCTTGTCTGAGAAGTTTAGAAAGCAAGGGAAAATCTTTCTGAACCTTGTGACTCAGTTGTAGGGTCTTCCTGACAGTGCTATCTGACTTGGACCTCTATGCAGTAAATAATGAAGTGCACCTTGCCTTCAAATCTTTGCTGTCAAATCTTGTTGAATGACTGTTTGATATGAATAAGGAACATTCTTGCTTCTCTTGTACAACTGTGGTATCACTCCATTCAACAAGATCATGAGGCAGCATAGGCAGATACCTTGGTGCATGCAAAAGAAATTCTATCTGTGCCTGATGAAGGGAAGTAGGGAAGTCTGCAAAGCAACAGTCCCATTTTTTTCAATAGCAGGAAATTATAAAGCAAAGAGAAGAAAAGGAGTATTAGCTTCTCAGAACATTGCATTAAGCCTGTGTGTTTGTTAGATATTGTTAAAATGTCACAATAGCCTTAGTGGAAATCCTACTGTACTTCATCCTATATGAAAAAAAACTTCAAGAAAGCAACTTTCCAACTACTACCCTACAACCTAACACATGTTATTGAGTAGTTTTCACACTTCACAATTCATCTTTAGGCAGCGAAATTGGTGGAGTTTTGTGTTAACTGTTTTTTAATTAATCAAACACATGGTCTGTATCTGACCAGAGATGCTGTAGGTTGTCCCATCCCCAGAAGTGCTCAAGGCCAGGTTGGACAAAGCTCTGAGCAACCTTGCCCAGTGGAAAGTGTTCTTACTCATGGCAGAGCTGGTTGGAACTGGCTGACTGTAGAGGTTCCTTCCAGACTAGATTCTATCTTTTATGCCACCTACCATGTGCATCTGTTTGCATTTCCCTGTGCAAGTGCAGGAAGAGTATTGGATCTATTTTAGGACATTTGAAATATTTCAGTTAACAGTTTTGACATAACTTCAATGTTGCTGTAATTTTTGCTGTTATTACTTATGAATCCTTTGGAAATATTTCTAGATGGATGGATTATTCTTCTGTCAGTGACTGACTTGCAAAGAGAAGTATCGTTTCTCCATGAAGTCTCCCAATTTTGTGACACAAAGAAACTCTAAAAAAAAGGGTTTTGAGACAAGCAAGAAGCCATGGAGAGCCAAGATGCAAAATTCTTCACACTTCTCCATTGTGAAAACCAGTAATTTTTGAAAGAAAACACCTGACTTTTCTCATACAGAAGGCAAAAGACTCAGATTTTTTCACATGCTGAGGAGTCAGGAGATAAAATGGTTTCTGAAAGAAACAGCCTGAAGTATTAGTAAACAGTCCCTAAACTGTTAGAAAATGCTGCTTCATTTCTGGAGTGCTGAAACATTCTACACATATTGCATGGAGAATTTCAACCAAGATTCTTTCTACACTTGATCAAGGTATTAAATTTTGAATTGTCCAGTTACTGTGACTTTGAAGGTAATGTGAGGTATCTGAACTGCTGGCCTACTTATCACACACCAATATTTGCAGAATAGAAAATATTCTCTTTACAGTCTAGAGGAATCCACCAACTTTATGTGCTTTACATAAATTGTATCTTCTTTCTCTGACATATGAATAAGATACTTACAGCAATTTAAGAAACCAGTTGAGAGCTGAAGAAGCAAATTATGTTGAGATGTTCTGAACATATCCTAAGGAAATCTTAGATGCCAAGAGGCAGGGTGGTCAGCACATTTCTGTGTGGTTTCCTGTGAGTCATGCAAACACCAGTATGGGTAATTTACATCACAAGAAAAATATAAAAAACATCCCCTGCTTTGTAACCTGGAGAATTGGATGTGACTGTTCTCATTACTGTGCTCTCCTGACAGAAACTATACATGGAATGTGAGAATGAAGCCTTGCATAACTTAACCTCTCTCTTTACACAGAAAGTTTGGAGTGAAAATTACCTTTTTTTTTTTCTGCAACAACCTTACTTTGACCATGACACTCCAGTCCTCTTTTCTTCCACATGCTTTGAGTTTTTGCTGTGGTTCATATGTACGAAACCCTAAAGACTACCCTGGGTGTTCCAAATCCCTAAAGAAATGTGTACTATTGCCAAAGCAACAACTCAAAAACAATGCTGGACCATATTGAAACTGCTTCAGTCTGCAAAGTTTGATTAAAGGAGACAGGGCAAAGGTCCCTAAGTGTACTGTTTCAAATAGTTTTTACCATGATTTTTTGTATTTAGGCTGGCCCTGAAAAGAAAATTCTCAGCAGATTCTAAACAAGCCTCATTAACTGTGAGGTTATAATGTCCGAGGCAGATTAGCTTTTGGGTTGTTTTAAATAGTTCTGATCAAGATTAACTGGGAGCCTGCAATTTAAATCTCTTAGTTCAACCTCTGGAAAATCATTCTCAATGCACACACTACTCCATATTTGAGAAACCAAGTTTGCAGAGAGAAGGAGCCCATGAAAATCCATGACGACATTTTGCAAATCTCTGTACCAAACTAGTGCATTTTTCCCTCACCATTTATTCGAGAGAACACCATGGTAACACCAATGTAGCTATGCTTTTTCTTCAAGAAACACAAGTTACATATTTTACTTGTATATAGCATTAAATTGACCACTTCTGTGAGTAATTCAAACTGTGTCTGTTTGAATAGTCAAGATTATAATATTTTTAATAATATTTCTATGAATCTAAGCATTTGCAGGAATATTGCAATTTGGTCTGGAGGTTTCAGTGTAAATGGAGTCCCATTCCCTTAAGAACTAGGGTAAAAATATAGGAAGAAATAGCCCAGGCAAATTCTATGAGTAATTGAGAATTAGAAGAGGAAACTCTTTAACAAACTTACAAATTAGAAACTTCAGCAGACTAATGATTTTAAAAGTTTTAGAAATGGGTCAGTTCAACCTGACCAATAACCCTGCTCTGACTAAAGTCACTGGAGCTGCCACTTAGGCCAAGAACACAAACCTGTAAGATATATCCTGTCTATTCCTTTTGTTCAGTCATTTCACTAATTGGCCTGTTTCTTTTCTGAACTTGACAATATGCTCTGCTTTCACAAGCTTATGTGCTCAAAAATTCCATCAGTGTACCTGATTAGCCACCATGAAAAAAGGCAGTAAGTAGAGATGGATGGATGGATGGATGGATGGATGGATGGATGGATGGATGGAT